>MU005972.1:135169-295976 GCA_010093745.1 Piedraia hortae CBS 480.64
TTGCAAGGCGATCCCGCCAAGGTGAGATCGGCCTTCAAGCCAGATGGAGTTTTGGCAACGTTGCTTGCCTTGTAACCAGGGCATGAGCTCAATGACCCTCCATTTTCCCGACGCCAGACAACTACAGGAGTAGGACCTGCAGTGACAGTCCCTAGGAGAGGTGTCAACGCACACAAAGTGCCAAGTAACCTTGCTGTCACCATCCCTTCAGTATTTCACGTAGTGATGCTCCTTTCAATAGGAGTCATCTGCTGATTACTTATGAGGAAATATGAGAGAAAGTGCTATGCCGAAGGGGAGACGGGGATTGTAAATAGCCATACTGCAAGCCATGACAACATGGCACGGTAGAACTCATTTGCAGCTCGGCGTAATTGTAGGCAAGGATGCAGTAAAGCCGAGCAAAATCCTCCGACTGATCTTGGTGATCGGGCTATCGTTTGGCACGCCTCCCGTTAGACTTGGCAAATCATCATGTGAGGTTCAGGAACGGTCCCCGCTTTCCATTAGCGCATCGGTGAAGGGCGTTCCCAATGCGGCAGTTCCAACGGTAGGCCCTTCTGGTGGGACGACGTTGGCCTGGCTGCATGTCCTTTCTTTTGTTCCATCCTCGAAAGTTCTAGTGGGAATGGGTAGCGGGGTCAGAAATCTTGCAACAAGTTCCCCGCAACTTGGCGCGGGGAACTCTCGGGCCTACTACGCATGCCGAGTGGTCACCTGTGCAGGTCGGATGCAGGTCCAGTGACCATCACTTTATTCCGGTGTCTGGGGTAACTGAAACACCCCCGCACTGTCCCCAGACACCCCACGTACCTAGTTGTCGAAGGTCTTTCGTAGCGAAAGATGTATTGCTTTCACTTCGCTTGAAGGGAATAGCTTTCATGATCTTAAGGTAAGAATTAAACGGGCTAAATGGTCCTCGCGGCTACCTTCAAGAGCCATGCGATGCGCTCTAGCGGACGAAACGCACATTAGCGACATGCATATGTTTATGCCGGTGCCTGGCACATTACCAGCTAATCGGCGCCTTTAGCGGCCAAATCTGTATTCTAACGTTTGGCTAAACTCGGGCGTGGCTACTAACCTTCAATTGCCACTTAGCCGCTATGTACCTTACCTGAAACTTGGGGCTTGTGGCAAAGCTTGTAGTAGCGTATCTATATTGTAGTATCATGGTTACAATGATCATAACGTTGGGAAAAGCCTTGGACCATAAGGAATGTTAGTAACGTGGAGAAGGTCCGTTAACGAGTCATTCACTGGCCATCAGCGTTTACCAACACTAGACCAACGAAAAGATTGCACCGATGTTGATATGACTCTTAGCTTTGACTGCGCTGTAAAAAAGTGTTGGTACATTACTGCTGCTTAACTATAATGATCGAGACGATTGGTCGAGGTCTTAGGGGGCTCAGCTGCAGCCGTTGAAAGAGGTTTAGTCGCCTGGAAGAGTTCATAAAGGCAAATGTGTTTACTGTTAGACATGCTACCGCCAAAAATGTGTCAAAGATTAACACCACTGTGCCAATACTTTTCATACTAACCTTATGCTGGGAAAAATCCCCAGGTTTCCTGCCAAACTTGATGAAGCCGCGAACAACATACCTAAGTCATAATTTTGCTCCTAAACCTAACATCTGCTTTATATCTGCTCCCAAGTAAGACATAGGTTGCATACCATTCCACGTACTGATTTTCGAGCAGCACACTGAGACCTGCCCTCTTTGAGGAGCGGACTTTCTTTGACTCTAAAAACTTTCACCTGCAGCTAGGCTTGCCACGCAACCCTCGTCTAATGCACAACATTTTCTGATATTGACACTTCACGTCCACTTAAGACTGAGCAAATGTAGGGCGTATAAGATTCCAAATACGATATGAACAGGGTCCCGCAATAGTCCTAACTGGTAGACAAGTTACGTTAGCAAACAGGACGCACAGAAAGGGTGACATCCAACCAATTATCCATGCCACGCAGTCTTTAATCGACCGAGCATCTGATCTTTACCAAAGTATCACTCACTTGTGCGTCAGCATGCAAATCTCAAAACGGTAGTATAAAGCACCCATCTGTCGCAGTTTTCCCATTACCAGTTTCACTATTGGTGTAACTGGTGGGGGGCCTTTCATAAAATTTCGCTAGGTCAATGGTTCGAGTTCAAACCTGATTCTGCCTCTAACGGGAACTCCTGCCGCTCCATCGGGGGTCACTTGGAAGGAGCTTGACATCTTGAATTGGAAACAGTCAAAAGTAAGGTCACTTGAAAGGGCTCGGAAGTCCCGTACAGAGATATAAATATCTCGTGATCGAGTTGTTTTCGTGGATATTAGACTGCAGCCTTAGACCTATCATGAGAAGGAGTTGTCCCATTGTAGAGATTATTTACAGGGTAGCCCCAGGTTAGGTCGCTGTGGGCTCACAAATGCTCTTATGGGGGCCGGGCTTATCTGAGCTAAGCCGTCCCGGGCTGGGAAAGTCAGGTCAAGCAATGGCCAGCTGCTCCAAGCGAACTTCAAGCGTCTGAGAAAAGACGAGAGTTGGAGTTGTGATATGAGAGAATCATAGGATGGGGTGATGATGATACACATACTTTAAAACGGGGGGAAAACAAAGAGAGAGAAGAATGGAAAATTTAGGCAGAACATTAGGGAGACTTTATTCTAATTATCCTCAATTTTATAATTCGCTCCTGCGGTCACTGAGCCTGCATATCCAGTGGCACAGGATTGCTGGTATCGCACTACCTCCAGCTGACGCAAACATCTCCCTCTCTTTTCATTAGTTTTACTCAGCTTAGGTTGTCGCTGCGAGATGGAGAGGACCGTGTAGGGATTTTTTTTCATTGGTTGTGTGCGCCGACAACGATTCAATGCTAAGGAATACCCGTAGAAATAGAGCCGCATTCCCGGATAGTTCATGTAGGATCCTGTAGCCAGTTTTTCATGTCATTAACACGCCGGCAGCGAGTGAATCAGTACGACTTTGGCGATGATATCTCAATTGTGTATAGATGAAAGGTCTGTCGGCCATGATAGTAAAAAGTACACACGATGACAACATGAATTTTCCATTACATCATTTACTTGGAATATGCGCTCAGATGTGAATTGTTGTCGGTCCCGTGAGAGGGATCCTATGTTTCATCATATGGCCACGAGGCTTGCCACGATGGCCGGGATAGCTGTGGTGACCGCCATAACTGCCATAACCTCCATATCCTCCCGAGGTACCATTGCCCGAGCCACTGCCCAGAATGGTAATACCCGCAATAGCTGATTTGGTACTGTAGCCGAATGTTCCCGACATTTTCAGCGTGCGGCCACTGTATTCGAATTTGATGTCACTCGTTGCAGGCTGCTCGATACTGACACCATCGTCTAGGTAGAGACTTCCACGCGCGGTCCCGTTGGCAGATGGAGCGATTATGAGCTCAAAGTCCTTTGTGCGTAGAGCTGTTGTCGTAATCGCTGACTCGACACGTTGTGGAACGATGGATCCACCGCGGTAGTAGAGGGGAATGGTATCGTACGCGACATCCGTCAGAGTGACTGTGCTGCCCTGGCCGTGGACGGGCTCCTGCGTGTAGTAGTCGTAGAAGAGGTCATTTGGCAAGTAGATTTCCGTGGTGGTGGAGTTCTCCTGAGTGACCGGAGCGACCATGAGACTGGGGCCGTAAAAGTACTGGTACTGCAAAGCATTGCACTTGGCATCCTCAGGATATACAAAGAACATGGGCTGCAGAGCCGGTGTGCCGTCTGCGTGTTGAGTGTTGACAGCAGTGTAGATGTAGTCGAGAAGCTTGTAGCGGATTTCAATCGCATTCTTCGCCGCCTGTTCGACAATAGGCCAACGGTAAAATTCTTGTGAGATGCCAGCAATGTCGGCATGGTTGCGGTAAAACGTGCTGAAAGCACCAAGCATGGCCCAACGGGCACAGAGAAGCACATTTGTGCTCATACCAAAGCCACACACATCAGAGCCAACCATGCCAAATTGGTACAATGCATTGAACTGGAGCAGACCGGAGATGGAGAAGAGGTAATGAGACCAGAGAGACAGATTATCACCCAGCCAGTGGCCAACCTGTCTGCCCGAGCCAGAAAATGTGGATCGCGTGATTACCATAGGACGGAGCCCAGGACGACGGGCTAGCATGGCCTGGCGTGAAGCTTCAGACATCATGGCCCCATACAGATCGTGGGTATCATAATCGACCCAACCACCGTAGTGCACGAGATCAGACTGCAGAGTGTGATTGCTGATGCTTCCAGCCGCATTGTTAATCTCGTACGCCGGACTGATGAGGTCACGACCCGGCAGCCCCTTTTGGTTGCCGGCTGTTTGACGCCTGGCGTTGACAGCCGGTGCGTTGACAGCGGCGATATTGCGCTTTACCTTGCTGGAGCCGGTCGGAGACGAAGTAGTGATTTCGTCGTTTGTGACCTGGCCAGTGCTATTACAATCTCCGCCACGAATGGTGCGGTTTGTGCTCTCATAAATGTAGCTCCCGTCTGGCTCCGCTCGTAGATACTGATATGATATGTCGACGTCGGCGGGTACGTCGATAGTCACGGACCAGATGGGATAGGTATCGGCGCTGAGGGCAACGGCGTTGGAAATATCATTGGATCCCATACTAGGAATGTTGCCTAAGAGAACGATATTCTCGCCATAAAAGGTGGTCGCGTTCACATTGAAGGTCACTTCAGCACGGCATCTTAATTGGAAATCGGGGCCGAATTCCGGGAGAGGCCTTGGCGAGCCCATGCGAATTGGCGGCGGACGGGGAGGATCGCCTTGTTGGATTGCATAGCCAACGGGGTCCGAGCAGGGGTACGGACAAAAGTTGGACGCTTCGTTCATATCGATCCACAGTGCATCGATATCGACGCCGCTCCCTTCGTCGAAGAACTTTGCGAACTCATTGGTCCAGAATTTCTGCGCATTGGGATGGAACCAATCCGGGTAAACGGTGCGACCGGGCCAGACCACACCCTCAAAGACGCTACCGTTAGTGCGTTTCACATAGACATCCAAGTCCAAGCCATCATTGAAAGTGGAAGAATTCTGATAGGCAACCGCAGGGTCAACCATGACAACGTAATGCTGATGGCGGTTATGCAGCTCGTTAACAAACTCCCGCACATAAGAAAAGAAAAACCGCTCTTGGTCCAAAGTAAATGTCCTCCGCAGGTACATGTAGTCGATGTCAGTCCACATGGTTTCCAACGGAATGCCTGCTCTGCTGTAGTTGGCAACGACTTCGGCAACCTCATATATGTCGCGGTAGCCGTAACGACATTGATGTAAGCCATAGCCCCAGTATGGCATCAGCGTCGTCTTGCCGACGACCTGACTGAATTGCCGCGCAGCTTCCACCGGGGTGGGGCCAGAAACGAAGTAGAAATCGAGCACTCCACCTAGCAGGTTATATTCCAGATACTGGTTGGCACCGCCATCATTGTCGATCCGGATGTCAGCACCGTTGCTGTTCAACAGGTAGACTGCATGGGTGCCTTTGGACCCGCGGTGATCAAAGTAAACCTTGTGGTCACCGTAGAGGTTGGTGCCTGGAGGTATGCCATACGAGTCTCTGTTCCAGATGGTTCTTGTGTAGTTTGTCGTATTCAGCATGAACGGATCTGTGTGCTCGCCCAAACCGTACAGGCTCGGGTTTGCAGGCAGACTGGTCCGCAGGCGCACATATTGACTCTCAAAAACAAGACTAGCGGCTGAAGAGTCGAAGAGAACCTCGCCATTGCTGCGGCGCGTCACCGAAAAGCTAAAGGGAGATTCTTTGTAATTGAAGACCAGATCAGAGCCATTCGTACCCGATCCAGAGTATGGCTGGGCTGATGGACGAGGAAACACCTGGGAGGGAACCTGGTACACCTGGTTTGCCTTATCCTGGATGAGCACGTGGAGGCGTTCGTCTGTTCATTGATAAGCAATCAAGTATACACCACAAGAAGCCATACCGGTCTGATATTCCACAGTAAGCGTAAGATCTTTCAGGTCGGTACCGTAAGCATTGCAAGGCGATCCCGCCAAGGTGAGATCGGCCTTCAAGCCAGATGGAGTTTTGGCAACGTTGCTTGCCTTGTAACCAGGGCATGAGCTCAATGAACCTCCACTGGCCTGACGCGGGACTACTGCAGGCGCAGGGCCTGCATTGACAGCCCCTAGGAAGGGTGTCAATGTGCACAAAGCACTAAGCAAACCTGTCACCACCATCCCTGCAACGGTTCACGTAGTGGTGCTCCTTTGAATGGGAGTCACCAGCTGATTACCTGTGAGGAAAGATGAGGGGGAGAGAGAATTGTAACGAAAGGGGAGCGAAGAGTTGTAAATAGCCATGCTGCAAGCCATGACAATATTGTCATGGTTGAACTCATTTGCAGCTCGGCTCTAACTGTAATTGTGGATATCGAAGCAGCAGAGCCGAACAAAAGCATCCGAATGACCTTGGTGATCGGGCTATCGTTTGGCACGCCTCCCGTTAGACTTGGCAAATCATCATGTGAGGTTCAGGAACGGTCCCCGCTTTCCATTGCTCTGTTAGCCTAACCGCTGCTTTCCATTAGCTTAGCGATGAGAGGCGTTCTGAATGCGGTAATCCCGCATGCTGGTGTCGTCCAGCGGCAGGTTTGTCTCATGTGGGACGGCTATGGCCTGGCTGCAAGTCTTTTCTTTTGTTCATTTCTCGTGTGAAAATGGGTGGCTGGGTCAGGGCTATAGTCCTGAGTTCCCCCGCAATAGGGCGGGGAACTCGGCTCTTGGTGGAGAAAACGAATACCGGGTGGCGCCACTCGCTAAGACCAGTTGCAGGTCTAGTGACCACCACGTTCGCGGGGTTTAATCTGGGGAAGCCTGTCATGGACGTAATACAAACCGTATCTGCAAGGTTATGTGCGCAGACGATAGGTAGTGTAATTCGAAATTCGCTTCTGCAAGGGGGCCGCCAAGGTGGAAGTTTCATGCACTCTATCTTTTGGATAATCGCCTGTGACGCTATTCTACGGGGAGTTATGCACCGTCTGCCTTGTCAGCAGGTGCAGTTCTCTCCTGGAGTCTATACTCCTGAGGACTCGCCTTCATCGGCATCTATTATATCTTTGGGTAATGTTTGTTAGGCACTTGTTATCATACGAAAAGATTTGCTCTCAGAACTGACACAATTACAGGCAACAAGTGCTCCATTGGTAATAGACATACTCTTTGCGGCGTTTTCCTGGTGGTACTATTCTGGCGCTTTGCAGTAGAAGGAAATTCTCAACTGTGTCTGAGACCAACTTCAAGTAACATTTAAATAGTTATGCATTCGAGCGTTTATAATATTTCATAATCATACATGGCCTGCTCAGTCCAAAAGTTTCAGCCTTCAAGCCTCCAAGCCCTCATGTTCAAGCTCTGCAACCTCAAAGCAGCAGGCTTGATGAACAAGTAAAAAGTTAAAGTTCCAAAGATGACACATGCAATGTTGACAAAGTAATAGCCATCCCTCCGAATATTGCACACACCTCCGGCATCTACACAACGATGTTTATCGGTTTCGAGCACACACGAAAACTCTCCGCCCTTTTCAGGAAGGGAGCAACTAGCAATGGAGAAGACGTCGACAAATTTCAGGATGAAGAAGCGTGGAAACGTGCCGCCGAGGTTGGATACTGTTGCTAGCAGCGTCATATAGGTCCCTCCAATGGCAGGGTCTGAGATTTTGGCATGAAAGGCGCTGATTGCAACAAACATGACCGTCGAGGTAAAGGTTGAAAAGATGTGTTGAATAATAACGAGAAGTAAGCCGCTGCCACCCAACGGAAAGGTCATGACGACGGCTTGGGCAAAGAGAGCTGCAATGAGTCGCCCAACAAAGGCCCAACACCAGACTGTAACGGGCCGGTAGCGTTCGCTCCACTGACCAGCATAGTAGCCCAGGCCGATTTCGAAGGGAAAATCGATGAGAACGGTCAAGGCAAGATTCTCCTGTGAAAAGCCCTTGTCTAGAAGCTTAAGATTGGTCACGGCATCGTTGGCTTGGAAGCCGATCTTTGCGATCAAATGGATGAGCATGAATATTTGAATGTTGGGTAGCTTCAAGATGCCGCCCATGGTCTTGTAAACTTCGGCTATGCTGTCCTTCTCGCGTGTGGGCTCTTCACGCTTTAGCAAAGCCAGACCGAGCGTGACTAGCAGATAGGCCCAACCCCAAAATGTGAGATACGAGTCTAGCGTGAGAAGACCAGAATCGAGAGGTTGCGAGCGAATGTACTTGTTTGCGAAATGGGGACTGGAAAGGGCCAAGAAAACAGTGTAGCTGAGAAAATGGCCGGCCGTGAGACCCACGGTCTGAGCAGTCGATGCATATGAAAGGTTCTCGGACGATAGCAGCGTTAATGCCCAACCGTCAACAGCAATATCTTGTGTAGCACACATAAAGACGAGTGCAAACCACCATCTCGTCAAGCCCCAAACACCAGCACCATCGTTCAAGCCCGCATTCTCCATCATGGCCTGAGCTCGGGAACCCAGCCACAGCATGCCCAAACCACTAAGCGTCTGCATCGGCAATATCCAGCTCTTCCGGCGACCAACACGCCTACTCCAGACAGCGTCTACGATGGGGCTCCACAGTAGCTTGAGGCTGTAGGGATACGAAGCGAGCGAATACACCCCTATCTGGCCGTAGCTAAGATGACTCTTTAACAAGAACGGCACACTTCCCCCAGCTAGGCCCATGGGGATGCCTTGTAGGAAGTACAACAGCACGAGCAGCATAAAATGCCTTCGGTCACGTTCTGGCAGGCTCCAGAAGCCTTGGGCCTCTTTGCGTTGGTGGAGGTCGAGCGTCAAAGGCACCATGGTATCGGCATCGGCCTGCTTGGGCTTCACGCGCTCCCTGAACGAGCCGTTCATCTGATTCTTACTCTTGGGAGGCATCGAAGGTGGATGGGGGGGTGGGGGGGGGCTAGGTGAGGTTGGGCGGAACGGAAAGGGTTTAGTTTGTGTGAAAGTTAGGGTTTGCAAAAAGTTGTAGGGTTAGGTTCATCTAGACCTCCAGGGCCGGTTGGTGGCATATATATCGGCTATACAGATCTCAAATGGCCCGGGAATCCGGTCAGCAAGCCCTATGCCGACCGATGTGACCTTTTGCCGCAGCATCTCCCGCTGGGGCTCAACGATGAAGCCGTAATTTGTGCGGGCAAAGGCCGAGAAGGGGATATACACCGTCTCCCACGTACCGGGGCGAAAGGCCCGTAGGAGGTGTTGGTGGAGGTCGGTTGGAACGATGGATTCCGATTTAATGTTGACAAAGTACTTGCGACCGTCTGACTTGATTCGCAGTGCCAGATGGGTGTATGGGTCAACGTTCCATACGTGATTGCCCAGGATGCTGCTGCCCGATTCTCGAGTACGCCAGGCTGCAAAGCCCGTCCTCTCAATGCTTGGATTGTTTTCCGGTAGTTTGTTGCTGATCTCGCCGCTGAAAACGGCGTGAGACGGCGGTTCCTTCCCCCCTATGTAGCCGTCTACATGTTCCACGTGCTCTTCTCCCTTCGTATAGACCAAACTTGCGTAACTGAAGCCGCCAGATGTATTGGCGTCGGTTATGATGCGGCAGTCGTCTGGGGCATCGGCACGATCAAACTGGATGAGCGGCAGGGCGCGGTGCGGCTCATTCTGGCCATCCATACGTACCGCAGCAACGACCTGGTGTTTCACGTAGTCCCAAGTGCTGCGCCATGACTGAGCGCGGACAGGCGAGAGTAACATGTCGGAGGCGCGCCGCCGGACACGTTCGGGAAAAATAACCCGGGGAACCTCGTTACGGCGGAGAACACGCCGCCCGAACTTCCGCTAAAATGTTCACGCCGCCAAAGCCTCTTACCCAGGGCCGCGAACTCGGCCTCATTGATCCCAAGACAGTGCAGAAAGACGAAGACAAAACACGGCGGCCATGGGCACATTTCGTCGCCGGCGGAATGGGCGGAATGGCGGCGGCCACGCTGACCTCGCCGCTGGACGTCCTCAAGACGCGTCTCCAGTCGACCTTCTACCAGAGCCAGTTGGCTGCCCAAAGAGCGGCACGAGGCATCCCACCGCCGTCCCAACTTCCCTTTGGCCGTGCTGCCTGGCTTCACGTGCGTGAGACTTGTGGCATACTTGCCCAGATCCCCCGAGTTGAAGGCTGGCGAGCGCTATTCAAGGGACTGGGTCCCAATCTCGTCGGAGTGGTTCCGTCGCGCGCAATCGCCTTCTGGGCTTACGGAAATGGCAAAAAGTTCATCAGCAATACCTTCTATGGTGGCCAGGAATCCGTCCCTGTCTTTCTACTGGCCGGAATATGTGCGGGAATGATCACAGGTACGGCCACGAACCCCATCTGGGTCGTCAAAACGCGTCTGCAGCTGGACAAGGAGCAGGCCGGTGGCCGGAAGTATAAAAATGCGCTGGACTGCATACGGAAAACGGTGCGGATGGAGGGAATTCGCGGACTCTACCGTGGCCTATCTGCCTCTTACCTGGGAACAGCAGAATCTACGCTACAGTGGATATTGTACGAGCAAGCGAAGCGTATGCTGGCGCGACGAGAGGCGAGAGTGCTGGCCTCAGGCCGCCCACCAACAAAATGGGATGAAACAGTTTCTTGGGGAGGCAAACTCGGAGCTGCCGGTGCGGCCAAACTTGTTGCCGCTCTGGCCACGTATCCGCACGAGGTTGTCCGCACTCGTCTACGCCAGGCCCCCGTTGCCGACGGGCGGCCAAAATATAGGGGCTTGCTCAACTGCTTCGTCGTTGTGGCCAGAGAAGAAGGCATCTCGGCTCTATACGGAGGCCTGGTACCGCATATATTGCGTGTTGTCCCCAGCGCTGCCATCATGTTTGGCGTTTACGAGGGCATGCTGCGTGTTCTGAAGGAGAGCAGTAATGTTTAAAGTGTACATTAGTGTAGAATTATGTGAAAAAAAAATTAATCAACTCCATATACATTATGCAATGCTCATTATCATCAACGGCAGCTATTAAGAGTTCAGTCAGGCACCGCAAAGGCGTACTCTGCCGGCATTGCGCACTTTGTATCCATATCTCCTTCAGTGCACATTGCTTAAGCCCCGTGTTTTCCCGAACATAGGCCAAGACACACGCCAAGACGCGCACGGACCCCAGGTTTTCACATCTTAATTCCAACACTGGAAGGTATATATATCATACGCGTGCACGCTAAGCCATTGCATGTTTGTGTATTCAATCTATGCTCTGTCGACACGCAAATTGACCCTATCAGTGTCGTGACCTGCTTAATTCGCGTGTGGGCTAGTATATGGGCTTTTGTAGATGTGGAGCAAAGGCTCTTTTCCGCTTCCCCTTAGGTAAAGTTGTTGCCCAATCAAATTCTGGGTCCAGCCACGCCACGTTGTTGCCTGAGCTACCGGTGTCTTCCATACATTGAGCTCCACCTGAATAAAGTCGTGGCCAGGTAAAGTTGCGGGCCCACACTGCGTTGTTTCCTGGGCTCGGTTTGCTCCTCTTCTTTTTCTCGAGCAACCACCAAGACCTGTCCTCCGTTCAGTTACGGCACTGCAAGACACCAATGGCTGGACGCTTCCCTCTTCCTAACCCCGGCGTGATGCCGGCCAACTTTTACCAACAGGTGGCCATCACCCACACTGCTACGTTACCATCGAGTCGTTTTCAGGAGAACGCCAGCCGTTACGCTGCTCTCTTGACAAGTCATCGCAACCTGTCTGAGAAATTCAAGGCGTTCGGCCTAGACGATGGATCAAGCGAGACACACCTGAATGGACTTCTGACGAAGATGAAGAAGTAGAGTTTCCCCAACCCTCACGAAGTTTGATGCTGATCCCAAGCAGAGAATTGGCGCACCAGCGTTACGTGGAGGTCGGCCAGATGGTACCTAAGCCGCAAGTCGATCTGGTTGATTCCACCATGGAGCCCTTGCTCGGGGACTTCTTCATCAACAATCCACCTCCCAAAATGTTTGAATATTTTTACCTTGCCAAGCTCTGTCGTTGCACGACCGCGGCACTCGTCCTATGGTGTGAGTAGTCACTGTTTCTTGACAGGATCACAATGCTGACCAACCACAGTTCAGGTACAGTACGCCATTCTGGCCACTATCCCGTAAGGGTAATGATGCATGCTCGACAACGAAGAGGCTGGAGTGCGAACCGAGAGAGGAGGCTCTCGTGGCTATACAAAGCGTTTGTAGTAGACGACACTTTTACTAATAATGCAGCGTGACAGGAAGTGTCATTCAAGTACTCGTTGCTGCTCGTGTGTCCCAGTGAATGGGCATCTGAGCCCTCAGGGATTTGTGATGGAGCAAATTTGTTTCACTAGTTCATCCTCACGACGTGAGAGCATTGCATTTCGTGAATAATTGACGAGATTTGATTCTCACAGGTGGAAGCTGCGCATGGGATTCTGTCCACGCGGCTCGACAGCCTTACGTGAGTTTCGTAATGTTAGTTGTGATAGTTACGTTTCACGTCAAGTTGGAGTGGTGAATACCAGCCCAACTTTATAATTCCATTCAACAACTTTGCTTCTCCATTTAGCAACCATCGGATGTACGGGAAGCTCCCCTGCTGCATCAACAGCGCACCACCGCGGAAGTCCGTTTTCAAAGTACTCGCTTCCAAGCAATTTAGCTACAGCGAGCTCTTTCTCCGCTTCGGAGAGAGCTAAGGAAAGTTCCTCAGGAAGTGCGGTGTCCTTTTGTTTCAGATCATCTTCCTTTGACTGAGAAGAAAATTCACGCAGCTCAGTCAAAATACCAAGACACCAACCGGCCTGCAAACCGACTTCGATACCGAATCGGTATCCCTCATCGAAACCTTCCTGAACATGCATCTCCTTACCCTGCGCAAGTCCCTCACGGTAGCCATCAGTCATGTGCGTACGGCGCAAACGGGGGATCTCGGACCCTTCCGATTCCACGGCAAACACTTCGTCTAGAGGTTGATTGTCCCAAACATCATCACCATCTTCCGCAAACGTGCCAGTAATTTGCATGAGATCAAACTCTTCAATTTCCTCTCTGATGCGTGGGTTTTTCATATTTTGATCTGATTTCACAAAGCGCGAAATCGACACGGTGTGCAGTGGTTTGAGACGGTTCGGCCCGGATCCACAACTCTGCGGCCAGGTGTTCTCCCTCGCTCTTTGAAACACCTCCTTTCTTGACACGCTTCCACAATTCACAATTACATTTGCCTCCAGCATGGTACACGATTACAATCCTCTCTACAAAGTCACGACTAACATCAAAGTCTTCACTTCCCGATATCCCTGAAGGATCACAATGTATCCCGATGCCTCCGATTTCCGCGTTCGCGGTGGATGCAGCAAAACGCGCGGCGATGCGCGAGCAACTGCTTGAAGGGAAGAAGCTGAAGCGCACGAAGCGCTTTCCTCGTCGTGTCGCTGGGGAAAACGACCTTACGACAGCAGAGTTCCGGTTCGAATCGAAGAAGCTCGAACGCGCGGTCCGGTGGAACACGCTGCTGACGCACAGCAACCTCAACGGTGACGATGTGATTGCTGCCAGTACTGGCGGTCGCGTGCCAAAGGGCACGGGGGACTATGCCCGTTTGCGTGGGAAACTGCAGCAGAATGTGCGGTCCTACAAGAGCAAGACAACGGCCAACATGCAGTCGCTCCTGACACGGTATATGAAGATATCCGACTGGCGCGACCGGGATGACGAAGACTTTGTGTCTTGGTTTTCGGGAACTTTCACCAAACAGAGGTACTTTTACGTCTTCTATTTCCTCAAACGCCAGATCGACTATGATGCTTCCACCGAGATGGGAAGATGGTACATGAAGAGTGCGTACAACTCCCTACAATCTTTCACTCCAACTAACAGAAAAAACAGGCGTATACACCAACCTCGGCATCGCGGTACGCGCGTACATCAAGAACGAAAGATCCAAAGACTCCCACAGCGTGCTGATGAACGAGTGGGACAGCATGGCGCTCCATCCGCAGCATGACCAGGTTGAAATTTCGGATTTCGCCGAATGGCATCCCGCCCCTCCACCCGTCGTGGAAGAGGAGAAGAAGGTGTGTCCCGCAATGGAGGCCGCGTTCGGACGATTTGTTTCCATCGGCCCCCCTCCGCCGAAGAGGGCCCGTTTGGATACAACTGAAGGTGCGGCTGACTCGGTTCCCGCTTTTGCGCCCATGCCTGATTCTGCCGCCCCGTCAACCTCCGCTTCTGCTCCTGCTCCCGCACCGGTTAGGGCCGTTGAGTCTGACGCGGGTATCGGAGATGGGGATGATCTATCTTCCCAAGGAGATGACGAAGGAAATGACTCCACCATCTTTGGATATGATTGTCTCAACGATGATGAAGTGGAAGATAGCGTGAGTGAATCGAGTGTGGACACAAGTTAGGCAGTGAAAGTAGCAGTCTGTCCGCTCGTAATACCCAGTCCCCATATGTCCAAATTTGTCCATGTGTTCTGCCAAGACTGGCGCACTGTATATCAAATACAGCAGAGATGAAACGACACAAAGGATAGAATACAGCAATCGCTACGTAGAAATGAAATAAAATGTGCACGCCATTAATCATTTCCCGCTTCTGAAGAAGAGAAACTAATAACAGCCGACGCTGACATTAATAAAACCACCCACACACGTCTCGGGGCTGATGATTAAGTAGGAAGGATAGAAGCGTGTCTAGAAAGCTGGTGGATACCGTCCGGCGGGGCCCAAGTCCATCCTTCGTCCGCCTCGGTTTCCGGGCAGTTCGAAGTCCGGAGCCGAATCCAGCAAAACCTCTTGTTTGCGCACCGCCGGCTTCAACGGCCGCGGTGTGTGTGCAGGGCTGCCGTACGAGGCCCCAGGCCAGTTTGGATTGACCGGTCGTTGTGAAATACTTGTGAAGTGGCTTGCTTCGCTGCCGGCCGCGGGACTCCTGGCTCCTTCCGGGATGGATTCGTAAGACTGATCGCGTGGCAAGCGGTCTGGAAGCGGTCCAGCCATCGCCGGATGCCCTACGGGAGCGCTGCGAGCGTCAGTTAATAACTCCTATTGTCCGGGCCGGTTTCGTACGATGGACCTCTGGAAGCCGAACGCTCATTGAGGTATCCTCCGGGTGTGAGAATTGAAGGCAAAGGTCCGTGTCCGCCTCCTCCTGGTACGGGATCATCAGCAAAACGTGGATCCAGGTCCTCGTAGTAAGATGACGCTCTACGATGATTGCCAAGGTCGGGCGAGCCTTTGATTGGAGATAGCGGCATGGCGGCACCAGCTTCTGGCGGGACCCATTGAGGAGCGGCTTCAAGACCTTGTCCGTTGTTAAGGTTATTGTGATAGGGCACTGCAAAGCCAGGCTGGGCAGGAGCTGGGCTCATACGGTCCTGAACCTCATTATTGGGCACCTGGCCAAAAGACTGCTGTTGGATAGGCACTGGACTGGCCCGATCGTTCTGGACATTTGGCAGCAGGGGCGCAGGACTCCTCCTTTCGACCAAACCATGTGGAATCGTCTGCAAGGGGCCTGAATGTTGGCCCTGGTTGGATGGTGCTGGGCTTGCACGGCCAGCTTGGGGGTACGGCTGTGCGGGTACGGGGCTCATCCGGTCCTGGGCGTTGTTGTATGGCGCTAACGGCGGCTGCACAGGAGGACTTGCGCGATCCTGGGCCTGATTCATGGCGAAATTGGGTTGAACTGGCGAAGCAGTATGCTCGTTCATTTCAATTGCCTGACCAATCGGGCCCATGCCGTAGGTATCGACAGGCGACGGTGCCATTGCCGTGCGAGTAGCATAAGGGTCAGTCATTGGGCCAGAGAAACCGGATGGCCCTGGCCGAGGCATGCCTCCACGGGGAGGGCCATAGCCGCCCCGTCCACGCATCTGGACTGGACCGCCACGGACACCACCACGAGGAGCTCCGCGTCTGGGGCCACCGTAGCCGCGATTCATTGGACTGCCTCGAGGAGGACCAGAATAGCCTCGCATGGGAGGGCCGTAGCCACCGCGACCGGCAGATCCGATGGATCCCTGCGAGCCCTGCGAGCTCTGGTGTCTCAGACCAGGACGATATCCAGCCGCAGCAGCTCCAGCGCCGGCCGCCAGAGCGGGGCCCATCATTCCAGCGCCTCTATATCCTCCTCTTGCGTGGTTGTCCATGCTCGGTCGACCAGGCATTGGCGGCGCATCCTCGCCCGGCATGAACGGCCTGCCTGCGCTGCCCACACTGTGTACACTGGATTTGCGCGATGGATTTAGCGGAGCACGATCGTCGACACTGGGCGCACCGGTGGACATGGCATCAACGCCATCCATGCTGGTTGGATCGCGCGCTGGACTCGCGTCGAAAGTCGCAAACTTGGGTGCCGTGGGTGGCGGACTGTCCGCTCGAGGTAGCTCATCAGTCATGAGACGCTGCTGATTGCGCTGATTGAAGTAGTTGGATCCGTTCATGTCGGCATTTTCGGCAATGCGCTTCTTGCGCGCCTTGCGACTGACCAGAGTGCGGCGCATGACACAGGTGACAATGGTCGACAGAATGATCAAGATGGTCGCAGCCAGGACGATCCAGCCGCCCCAGCGCGTGTGCGGTTGAAAGAGTAAGACATCAACGAGAAAGGCAAGGAGCGTGACGAGGAGTGTCGGGATGGTGAGGATGAGCAGGGCAAGGAGGTAGCGTGGGCTGTTCGAGGGGCCATGGAAGTGAGCAGCAAGAGCGAGGCCGAGACAGATAAGGACCATCAAGGCGGCGATTGGATGGATGATAAGGATCGACGAGAGTGTCTGACGTGCCGACGACGGCAGATTGAAGTTGGCCGCGCCATCGCCGCCTTTGAATAGGCCGTCGGTGCTGTAGCCCAGCTGCGGACCGTGGCAATCGTTCCCATTGCAGTAGCCAAGCACGCCAAAGTTGTAGCCTTGATAAGAGCCAAGTGGGATGGAGTGGATGATGGGGGCAGAGAGGGTGCTGAGAAGGAGACAAACAAAGGCAGCAAGGAAAATAAGGGCCAGAGGGGTGGCAGGCCGCAGAAGGCCCATTCTCGATGTCTAATCGAGGCGTTGAAAGGAGCGACAGAGGAAGAGCGGTCGACAGCCTCGGGGGAGGCGGGAAGGCGTAGGGCGTGTGGCGAGTCTCCGCTTCGCGCCAAGCAACGGCTGCTCCCGTTTGTCAACGACTCATTCCTCGCGTGATTGGTGCGTCACCGCCAGACGCGACCCGCCCACGCGTCCCGTTGCACTGCCACTTGCTCTGGAAGCGCTCATGGCCTTCTGTGACCTTCTGGAAGCCCCGTGAAACACGACTGACACGTCCATTTGGTGAGCTTTGGCCTTGTTTCCGCTGTCTCCCTGCCTGTCTCCTTTTGTCCTGTCATCTATCATGGCCCACAGAGTTATTATTGTCCCAAGACCCCCGCACACCGCTCTTTGGCAGATCATCACTATGCCAAGATTTGCTAAGCCACAGAACTTGTCTTGGTAAGGATCGACTATACTCTGACTCAGTGTAGGTTTGTTAGAATATGATACAACGGAGTTGATATGGTACAGTGTAGGATCTCGACTAGCTCTTATCGATAGGGCCCTTCCAGTCTCTGATATGGTCATTGATCACCTTTGCGGCGGCCTCTGAAGTGAAGTTACGTCCGATGGCCTCGACAAAGTCGCCTTCGGGGTCCATGAGATAAAAATAGATGCTGTGATCGACGAGATAGTCCTGGCCTGGCTTAACATCTGGTGGAGTAGAGAAGTAGACCCGGTAGGCCTTACACACATCTTTGACCTCTTGCCAGGTGCCAGTCATGCCGAGAATGTCCTTGTGAAACTCGGCAAGATACTTTCTCAGCACCTCGGGCGTATCTCTGACGGGGTCGCATGAAATGAACACGGGTCGCAGAACGTTTCCGTGCTCCTTCTTCACGCTGTCAATCATGCCCGCCATCTTATCGAGTTCTTCGGGGCAGATGTCTGGACAGTGTGTGAAGCCAAAATATACCAGCGAGTATTTTCCCTTGAGCGTTTCCTCTGTAAAGTCGTTGCCGTTCTGGTCTACCAGATGGAACTTGCCGCCCACCAGCGGCCGACCTATGCCTTTGTTTGCCTCTGCAATCTTTGCCCGTTCCATGCGTGCTTTCTCGAATCGAAAGTAGATGGTGAGCCCAGCGCCCGCCAGAAGAAATATCACACCTGCCTGCCACGAGAACGGCTGTTCAGCTGTTAGTTTACTTTGTGTATATGAACACCACATTGTCTACATACCCCCGTCCTGTGGCGCGACTTTGCTTCGTCAACGGTTTTGTACTGTGGCCTCGCTGTTGATGAGAATGTTCGGCCTTGACAGAGCCATGGCTTGGTGGTTATTGACGGGGAAGGTGCTGATCGATAAAGACGCTTCGAAAGACTCGCTTCGGCTCGCAAGCATAATAAGCTACTTAGTGGTCGCAATGCCATTGAAGTTCCATGCGTTGGACTGTCGCGCTGTCATGTAATATGCACGGGCCACTTAGCTATGCGACCCACCTCAGTCAATTTTTCTCTAACTTCTGAGCCAAACAGCACATGCAACTACCACTCCAGCTCCAATCTAGATAACATCCTACTAACATCTCCCTCTTTTGCAACTCTCAGTTTAGTATCCGCTTTAATGCGACTGTAAAAAATGGCACAATCCTTAGATTCGCACTTCACCGGCTCACCCGGCGCGAAGCCCGCACAGTTTCTGCACACCATGTGGGTTTCTCTCACTCTCCGCTCCATTTTCACGAGCTTCATTAGCAGGGCGTACATAGTATCCTGCTTTTTAGCCTCGCAGTCACTGCAAAGCGGAAGAGCTCCTTCAACTCTGCGTCGACAAGCAACACAATGTGAGGATCCCATATAGGCCTCCATGGTCTTCTTTCCACCCACAGCACGGATGCGTTGCACTTTTGGCATCTCTTCATACCACTGCCTCACATTGGCGCCGACAAGATTGAATATCCGCTCAAGCGGTGGGATCAGGTTTTTTGTAATGTAGTACTCTGCATCAAGCTCGGCGTGCTCATCGTAGACAAGGCGCTCCGGCTCGACACACCGCTCCCAAAGCCGTGAACCGGGTGCGCCGGCTATGACTACGTAGGGTACTCGCTCGCCGTACTGCGGTTCTGCGCGCGGGTCACGAAGCATCTTCCTCGTGGCGATAAGGGCGCCCGGTGGAGGAGGACCTTTGTCTGCATACGTGCCAAGCTTCACCGATTTTGCAAAGCAGAAGTCTTGCACCCCAATGCTGCCTGACTTGATTTTGGTGCATTGTGATTGGAAGTAGTGTTTCACTTGGCTCAAATCGCTGGTGCGGAAGAGAATCTTGAGAGCGGCTTCTTCGATCTTCTGTTCTGCTGGCGTGCCGTCTCGACGCACTGTTTCGATCCCTTTTGCATCAAAAACCGGCTCTTTTTGATCCAAACTCTCGTACTTAAACCCAACATAGCGCTTCTTGGTGAGCAAGATACAAGGGTGGTATACCTTTTCAATCTTGAGCTTCATCGGTCTCGGATTTGTCTCTGTGATTGTCTTGGCCATTTCCTCCCCGATGCGAAAAGCTTCTTCTCGCGTTCGCCCGTTGAGGTGTACAAATAGACTGTCAGTGTCGCCGTAGACAACCTCTGCTCCCCACCGCTCAGTCGCGTGGATCAATGCAATGGCTTTTTCCAAAGTCTCACGTCCCGTCTGAACGATGCTGTCCGCAATTTCCGAGCACGGCATGCGACCACTGAAACTAGCACTTGTGTATCCATACGTAACGTTTGCAATCAGCTTGAGAGCAAGCTGCCTGTTGTTGAGCAGTCGCTGGAGCACTTTATCATCGCGATCGACTTTCATGCCCGACTTAACCATTACTCTCGTCTCCAAGATCTCGCCGAGCATTTTCGCGAGCAGAGACTTGCGAACAGACGGCTTGACAAACATGATGCCGTTGGGTGCAATGTTCAGGCTATCTTTGACCAACTCCAGTAGCCCCGGTGCACGCTCAAAGTTGGTAAAACCCAACTTATTTGTCCCGCGCCACGGCACTACTCTACCTAGACAAGTCGAGTAGCAGTAGTTATAGGCAATCATGATGCTGGGGTAAAGGCTTTGGAAGTCTAGCACCAGCACGGGCGAGGTGTAAAAGGCGGACTGGGGCTCCATAATTAGAGGGAGGCATTCCAGGGCGTTTTGGCCCCCAACCTGCTTGCGTGATGGCGAGACCAGTGCAAAAGACTCTGGTTTGGCGATGCGGAACATTAGACTTTCGACTTTGAATTGGCTGCCTCGAGAGGTCACAGAGAAAAAATCCACACCCAGCAGCCGTGCTTGTTCGGATGTTCTGGCGATGAATTCGTTGGCTTCTAATAATTCAAGATCAAGCTTCGTCCTGCTGACGAAATAGTCGATTACTTTGAAGAGATCTCTCGGACTGCTGCCTTGCCACCATGTGGTCAGCGTTGCAAAGCTATATCGCGGTATACGCCGGTGAAGGAGTTGGAAAGTTACGTTTTCCAGTGTGTACTGTAAAAGTGCGAGCTCGCCCTGTAGTGCTCTCCAGATGTTGATGGTGTGTCTACCTGTAATAGTCACAGCCGATGTGTGCGTGAATCCCCAACGATCAGCGTCTTTGCCGAACCTCCCGTGAGACTTCGACTTCATTCGTGAAAGTTCGTCAGGGAGCTTATACTCGTACTGAATCCGTGCTCGCTCAATGAGGTAGCCCCACGAGCTGTTGTGGACTTCATATCCAGTCAAAACATCGGGATCGTAACTCCGCACAATATGGACGATCCAATTAATCAATTCCAGCTCTTCATCCTCTGCGTGAACGTCAATGCTGGTCCCGACTGCCTTTTGCACTTTCTTCGTCAAAGTCCCCTCGCCATCCAGTAGCACAATTCCTCCAAATGCTTGGTCCTGGACTATTTGTTCATCGGAAAGGTACCATACCACCATGCTTATCTCATCCTTTTCAGGGTCGGGGGCGAACTCCCCTCTAGTGTTGACATGCACCTCAAGACTCATAGTAGACATGTAACCGGTAACATGCTGTATCGAGGTGGAAGTCTTGCGTTGCGTGTACTTGCACCCGAATGAGCCTTTTTGCGTTGGCCCTTCGATTTGGCTAACATCACGTCGTTTAGGCGTACGAATGTTGGACTGCTGACGCTTCTTTGGTCTTCTTTCAGCATCTACCCATCCCTGTACCTCCAAGGCAGTCGGAGGATGCTTTGCAAGCTTCCAGGATCTGAGGGAACATTGCCTGCTTCTTTGCTGCTCTTCGAGCTCTACTTTGAATCGGTCTACTGTTACTCTTCCAAGCCGAACACCGCCAAATTTATCAAATGGTTGAAGATAAGGGACAGTGTTACTTGCAAGCCTAAACTCCTGTCCACCGTACTCCCTGGGACGCTCTGGGACATCCATCTCGTTGCTGTAGTATGCATCCTCATAAATGACCTGCGGGTCGATTGAATCGCGAACCTCAGACCGGGTTGGGGGCGCGATTGTGAATAGGTATAAGTTGTGTGCGGACCTCCCGTAAGTCTTTGCAAACTGTTCCAATTTCATATGACTCATCAGTGGCTGTTTTCTTCGAATGAATGATGAGTTGGCACTCTTGCTGAAGAGACTGGTATAAGAGTTGGAAGATTGCCCATCTGGTATACCATCAACTGATGGCTGATTAAAAGAGTTGGCATCCTTCTGCATGTCAACTCTTGGGCTGTATTGTGACCGTTCACCGTAGATGGGGTCGACAACGGAAGGAAGTTGGCTCATATTCCGAGTAGCCTGTTGCAAGAGCGGAGCAATTTGCGTCGATGGAGGAGGCGAATCTCCTCGACGGAGGCCATCGGGGAGCTGCATCTTAGAGTCACTGTCCTTGATACGATGGGGAGCCTTGGGTTGAACAATGTCTCGAACACGAAAAAGCGAGCTTCTATGCAGTTCACTCTTGGATCTTACCCGTGCAGGCAAGTCTGGGCTAACAGAAGGTTGGTCAGGGTGTGCTTGTTGCAGCTCCGCGTCTTGTTCAACGACCTTCTCTACTTCAGTATCACGCATCTGCGACAGTGCCTTGGCCCGCGCGGTGTCTTCATCGCTCTCACACTCAGCGTCTTCGTACAACTCGCTGATGTTAGAAACGTCCACCAGAGCAACACCCGGGATTTCTTGGGTGTTGCCAGCGCTCTGGGGTTGAGATGCTGTGCCGTCTGTTCCAGAATTCACATTCCAATTGCCGGATATGTGCTTGTAATAAAAGTCTTCAACGCTCTCTAGCATAGTTGGGATGCCGTCATGCGGGTTTAGTTGCCGCTCGAATGCGCCAAACGTGATGTCTGTATCTCCTCGTGCCGCACACTCTTGTTGCGCAAGTTGGTCTACCATCTCTCGGAACTCAGCCTCATGTATCCAGTCTCCATAGTGCTCGCTACGAGGATTTGCGGACATGCTCACCAGCACCTCAGGCGCAAAGGGTGAACTCGCAGAGTCCGAGAGGCCCATTCTGCGTTTTCGTCTTCGTGTCTCGTCCTTCCACAGGCCAGCCATGGAGTGCACCAACTTTTTCTCAGGGGGCAAATTCTTTTGTGAAGAAAGCCTTTCCACAAAGGACTGATGCAGCTCTCTTGGCTGAACGGCATGACGATTCAAGATATCTTCCACTCGAATATCCAACTCTAGCTGACAGTGGCTCATTCGGGGGAACCGATCAGCGTCCAATATGCAATTCTGGGAAATGCTTCCATTGTGCCATCGATGGGTCATGTGTATCTCAGCCCAGTCAGGTATGGGTGCCCTAAAGCTTGGCGTATTCGTTTCAATGTAATCGCAGCCGTACAGATTGTAATCGCACATCCACTGCAAAATGTACTGCATATGGGCCTCATACGGCTGGAAAATTTGCTTCATCACCACGCCTTGCTGCAGGAGGTCCGCAAAGCGTGTCATATGTAGAGGATTGAGAAGGTATATTTTTAGGAAGCTACGATAGCCTACATTGTAGCCAAAAAATGGAACACCCTTGACGAGGGAGATGTGGGCGACATATGTGCTCTCTCGGGGATTAGATGAGTGCGGGTTGCGCCTGTAGGAAAGGGCCAAGGCGTGATCAATTGAGGCGCGAAAGGTGGAGATGTATCTCTCGACAACATCAGGTTCAAGACTCTCGAGATATGGGACGTAAAGGTAGGGAAATGCGCCGTGGATGTGGACGCAGACCTTTTGGCCCGTTTCTGTTGACCCAAAGACTCTGATGATAGGTACTTGGGGTAACTTAGCCTGCTGGGCTGTTGCCTGAACTCCCCAGAGCGGCGGATCAAGCACCGTGGGCGCGCACTGGCAATGATCGACACAATTTAGCCGCACGCGAAAGGGTTCTTGCTGCCGTTCACCCATTATCGCGGGATATGGTATGCCAAGTCATTGCCTTGCCATAAGTGGTAGAATATCTGCTTTTAAGCCTTGTTGCCAGCGTGATTGGAAGAGTGGCCGTTGACATTACTGGCATGCGATTGGACGGCTGAAAATCACGCTTATATTACATCCAACTTGTGATTGGTCACCCAAATTCCAGGCGAAGCATTAACAAAGGTTCGTTTATATGACCAGTTTGGAAAACGTCCACTTCTTGTTGGATCTAGCAAGCAAATCGGGAATACGCTGGCTTGTGATTTTCCTGTAGGGCTCAACTACGTAAACCTGTCAAATGTAACCTGATCAATCTAACTACTCGTCAAATTAAACAGAACACTACTAGTGTTCTGTTTTTGAAAATCTTTTGTAGGCGGTCAATCTGCATGACATCCGAGCAACGTCTGTGGCTGAAGATGCAAGCCACAACTAATGACGTCCATGATCAAATCTGACTGGCTGGTCGTACAACGTATGAACCACTCGTGTTGCCTAAAAGAGTTAGGATGGCTCTCGGATGCCACCACTAGAGAGGGTTTGCAGCTCGGCCCCATTTCCGTTTCCATTACGTTTTCCACTTTGAAATTACCAGGTTGGGAAGGTGGGTTGGAAACGGAATCGCATTTCCACATAGTAGAAACACGATTTCTTACCTGATACAGTAATGCGGAACTAAAGCCGAAATGGAAACGGAAACGGAAACGAGCTGTAAAACCTCTCTACTTCCAAGCAGAATCTCTCTACAGCTGCTACCTCAACAACGCACGATAACCTTTTGGGACCCGATACGACATGGATGCTTACCGAAAACAGCATAAAGAAATATAGCGTTATTAGATAGATTACTGTTGCGGGGACATCCTAGTCTCCTGTTGCCAGGTTAGTGACAATCTAATATATATGGTGTACGCATCTTGAACAGGGCGCTAAGCCATAAAGGACCTGGTTTTGCACCCACTTTTAGATCTGCCTTCTGCCACACATCTGGGGAACGGGTGCTAATTTATTTTTAGTTTACCCTTTTCAAGTTCTATCGACTGATCTGCGTCATTGAGATAATCTCACTGAACCATTTTGTTTGTAGACAACCTGGTTGGTGTCTCGCACCATGCACTGGAACAACATAGCAGCTAAGTCAACGAATCGACTCAATAGAACTCGAGATCTGTCGTCATAGTGTGGAAGACAGATCGGCCCCACCCGTAACCCCCGGTGCACGACAGGGGTCATGGTGACTCGACGCCACCACCAGTTAACCAGCATGGACGTCTTTTCCCTTTCCAACTCTCTCTCTCCACCATCATGTCATATATGCCGCGGGCTTCTAGCGCCGCTGGCACCGTCCGGTCGTGGAATACAAACTGGTCCGGACAGACCGATGACAGCTACTGTTTACAACCGCGTCCACTAGAAGAACTCGAGCATGCTAGGCTCCGCTCAGAGTCTGTTGCCGAGTTTCCCTGGATTGACGATGGCTACGAACCCATCCGAACCAGCCCTCGGCCGGCTCAGAGACACGGCGATTCAGAGATCAAGCGCAATTTGACCACGCGCTCCGTTCGCGATATTCCTCGAGAAAGTATTGTGGACCTGCACCTGATTGTCTCGGACCTTGATTACTATGCTGGTGCAGTGCACGACTACCAGGAGGAAGAGGAGCTTTGGGCACAAGAAGAAGACTTGTTATTAGAGGAGAACGGGGGCGAGTGGCCGTTGCCGGAAAACAGCGATGGGCAGACATTTGGCCAGATCCAAATTATAAGAAACGGGACCGTCAAGCTCAAC
Organism: Piedraia hortae CBS 480.64; assembly: GCA_010093745.1. Classification (NCBI taxonomy): domain Eukaryota; kingdom Fungi; phylum Ascomycota; class Dothideomycetes; order Capnodiales; family Piedraiaceae; genus Piedraia; species Piedraia hortae. Next base: position 160,379 of record MU005972.1, read on the forward strand.
CGTGACGGCACCATCAAGCGTGGAGTGTCGACGCGGTCGAAGAAAGGAGAGTCTGACATCAATCTGGTAACTTGGGACGGCCCAGACGACCCGGACAACCCGAAGAACTGGCCCAAAAATAAAAAATGGGCCGCCACAATTACCGTCTCGCTCTTTACCTTCATTTCACCCGTTTCCAGCTCCATGATTGCGCCTGCCATTGCAGATTTGATGGAAGATTTGCACGTAACAAGCCCCTTGCAGGGACAACTCGCCCTGTCGACCTTTATCCTGGCTTTTGCCTTTGGGCCGCTGCTATTGGGTCCACTGTCGGAGCTGTTTGGGCGGCGGATTGTCTTGCAGCTTAGCAACGCCTTCTACATGGTCTTCAATCTCCTCTGTGCGTTTTCTCCCAACGTTAGCATGCTCATCGCCTGCCGATTCTTGTCAGGTTTGGGCGGCAGCGCACCCATGGGCATCGGGGGCGGCGTACTGGGCGATATTTGGCCACCCCAGGAACGTGGCAAGGCCATGGCGTTATACTCTCTCATGCCGCTACTTGGTCCCGCCATTGGCCCCATTGCAGGAGGATTTATCGCCGAATACGCATCTTGGAGGTGGGTGTTTTACTCTACCTCAATAGCGGCCCTTGCCATCCAGGGCATCGGCTTCTTCTACCTCCGCGAATGTTACGCTGCAGCGATTCTCGATCGCAAGAAGAAGCAACTCATACGCATCACTGGCAATAAGGAGCTGCACACTGAATTCGACAACCCTTCTCGTAAATTCACCCAGCACTTGGCAACGGCAATGAAGCGTCCGCTGAAGCTCATTACCACCCAGCCCATTGTCCAGGTCTTGGCCGCCTATATCGGCTACGTCTACGGCGTTCTCTACCTCGTACTCGCCAGCTTCCCGGCCCTGTGGGAGGCTCCACGACCGGGCCAAGACACCGGCCTGCCCAACTACGGGGAGAGACCAGCCATTGCCGGCCTCAATTACATCTCCCTAGGTCTAGGCTTCTACATCGGGACTCAGATCGCAGCCCGAACGGCCGACAAGATCTACAAAAAACTCAAAGCCAAGCACGGATTAGGCCGCAGCGAATTTCGCGTTCCGCTCATGTTCCCCGGCGCGATAATGGTTCCCATCGGCCTGCTGATATATGGCTGGTCAGCGCAAACCAAAGCGTTTTGGATCGTTCCAAACATTGGCATTGCCATCTTTGCCGCTGGCAACCAGCTCGTCTTCCAAAACTGTCAAACATATATCGTAGATTCATACACCCGCTTCGCAGCATCTGCCATTGCGGCCACCACGGTCTTCCGCTCCCTTGGAGGGTTCGGTTTCCCGCTGTTTGCGCCGTATATGTACCAATCATTGGGCTACGGTTGGGGCAATACGACATTGGCGTTTTTGGGCGTCGTGATTGGCTTCCCGGCCCCTTGTATCCTCTGGTGGTACGGCGAGACTTTGAGGAAGAAGAGTAAATTTGCGGCTGGATAGGCCTTTTTCCGTCGAAGTTGATATGGTTTAGCGGGTGTGTAGTTCCTGGGTCTTATACAGTACATATTTTGTAACTAGTGTCTTTTTGAGGCGTTTGAGCTCAAGACGTTCTTATCTTCATGTGTGAATTGTTGGAAGAAACCCCGAGATCTCCCTACCCCGGGAGCGATCCGCAAGAGCCGATGAACCCAATTTTCCACCTCAACTCCATTCTCTGGAAAAGAAGTACCTGGCTGTCCCTCAATAACCAGGTATCTACAGTCTGCTTAGGAAAGAAAAAAAAAAAGTCAGGCTAAAGGGCTAGCTACCGATGCAACAGGACAAAACAAGGGAAACCGTTAACCCGAGCAATATTCTCTTCCCATTTCATGCTTGAGAAGAAAAGACAAGGAAAAAAAAAAAGAAGAAACAGTTATTCATTCCTACTGCTCCTTGCTTTCGGGTGACACGGCTATCCCGATTTCCGTCGAATTCGAATTGGTGACGGCGGTGTGAGGCCTTGAAGTGTAGCCGTTCGCAGATGGAGGCGGACCGCCGCGAGAGGCCAGACTTCGTGCTAACGTTGGGCTTGTGCGTCCTTCTCGGGGAACGGCAGCCACAGGCGTAACACCGCCCTTGACCCTCTGGCGTGAACCAGGGAGGTTCTTCAGCCTTGTGGTGCGCCAGGTTTCGTAAAAGGACTTGCGAGACAGCTCCCGCAGCTCGTCACGCCACTCGGAGAAGATGCTCTCGCGCAGGCGAGGGAAATCGCAGTGCGCTGGGTCAAAGGGCGATGCGGTCCCCCATGCGTACCTTCGCCCTGGCTTATCGTTGGGGTTCGCGTAACGGTCTGGGGAGAGCACAGACATGGGGAGATAAGGGAGCTCAGCGCCGTTCGCGAGGATCATCGAGTTGCGGTTGTTCGTGTTCCTGCGTTTGAGACCGGGCTTTTTCTCCTCGTCCTCTTCGCTGCTGCTATTGCTGCTGGTGCCTTCAGACGCGTCCTGGAACTCATCTTCTTCTTCATCCTCCTCCGAGCTTTCGCCTTCGAGGTCAAGCGCATCTAGAGGGTCGAGCTTTTCCCTTTCCATGCACATCCAAACAGCGCGTTTGAGGTGCTCCATGTGGGGGATGGTAAGGGTATCGGCTTTGGAAATCAGTGGGATTATAACCGTTTTGCCCCAGAGTGCGCGCAGAGTCTGAAGGTCCACTTCGTCCAGGGCTGCTCCCACAGGTGACCTTTCAGCATTGTCATCCAAGTGTTGCGGGTCGAGCAGGAGAAAGGTGGCGTGGATGTGAGTGTCCTTTGCACCTGGACTACGCATGAGCTTCTGCTCTTCGACAAAAGTCTCTTCAAACTTGAATTCAACAAACGCCGACAACTCACGCAGCTGCAAGTCGATGAGATCGGCTTCGAGACCGACAGAGTCATACAGCGTTATGCCGATGCGTTCGTTGGATATTTCTGTCTCAACAAAATGTCCGATGAAGCCGTTTACGTGGCGGGGCTTGTCCACAGCCGGCGTGGTTGCGGTAACTGGAGAATTGGCCGTGGTCCTGGATGAAACGGCAAAGGCGTTTCGGAGAAAAGAAATCAGAGTGGTCTTGCCACTTCCCTTGGCACCGATGACAAGGATATTGAACGGAGTAGGCTCCTTCTTGCGTCGCATACGACGCGGGAGGGAATTTGTGCCAAAAGAGGGACTCATGCTAACCGCACGATCCATGGGGGTGTTGTGTTGCTGAGGGATTGGCGGCGGAGGAGCTTTGGGAAGCTGCGGAATCCCCTGCTGAGAGGACATCGACAAAGGACCGGGACGCGAGAAGTTTGCTGCCGGCTGCACAGGCTGTGGGACACGCGACGGAGGCTGCGACGGCTGCGATGGCGGCTCGTTCATGTTGAAGATTGAATACGAGTCCGGACGCGGTTGATCAACAGAAAGGGAGCCTAACTGGGGAAGCGGGTTGATGGACTGCAAACGCGGCGGTTGTCTGGACAGAGAGGAAGCTACGACCTCGCGGGTGAGTCGCTCCTGCTCCTCGCGTGCCTGCTGCTGACGCTGGCGCGAGTGTTTGCGCAACATAGTCCTACTATTTCCCTCACCGCTCCACTTGCGCACGTGAGCAAGGCGGGACGAGGGATGACCACGCGCGTCTTCTTCGTCGCGCGATGGCCGGGTGGCGCGGCGGAAAAATGGAAAGGTGCGGGAGTCGTGGGAGTGGTGGGAGTGGTGGGACTTGTGGGATTCGGAAACGGAAGGAGCAACAGTGGTGGCCATATCTGGAAAAACGAAAATGAAAAAAAGGCGGGAAATGTGATAAACGGGCGGGAAGACGCGGGCGCGTACTTAGCATGGTTTGTACCTGGCCATCGCCCGGGGTTTCATTTCGTTTCATCTGTGACGTGTAAGCGCATATTGCTCGAGCTTACACGCCGCAACCACGCGGAAAAAGACCTGGGCGAGGGGTCTGGTGAACTATGATTATCGCGTCTCCACCATTAAGCTTTCCAGGCCTGCATCGCCCGTGAACGATGTTGGGGGGCTACAGTAGCAAACATGTCCAGGGCTCCAGGGACAGATCGTACTAGCCGTTGAGCGTTAGCCCGCACCGACCTGCCCATGGCCTGTTGACAGACGTTGCATGTTCTGAGCAATTGCCCCGACGAGCTGTCATAGCGCTGTCCCATGACCGCCCTTGGTCAACGCTCGAATCGGTGAGGGTTACGCAACCTTCACTAGTTGTGCAGTCTAGAGCTGCATTCACGTATTAGCTGTCATACTATCTGCCAACGCCCAAGCCGTGCGACACTAAATACAAGCGAGAACTAGTCCATCTTGGGCCTCTTGTTGCCGTTACCCGCGCTATTCACGTATTCGCTCCCGGTAAAGCCCCCATAGTTACCGTTCCACCCTCCTCTGTTCATGCCCATGTTGCCCCGCATGTTGGCCATGGGATTGAAGCCGCCTCTCATCATGCCCATGCCCATGCCGTTGACCATGCCGCCTCTCATATTGTTGTAGCCCATCATCATCATGGGATTGTTGAATGCGGCAAAGTTACCCCAGCCTTGCTGTTGTTGGTTCCTCTGCATCATGGGGTTGTTAAAAGCTGCTCCGCCGCGGGGCACGAAACCACCTCTCTGGTTTGCAAAGCCTCCCCTGCCGTAGCCTCCTCCCCTCGACACATTGTTCTGCATCATCGTATTGCCGCCCCAGTCCTTCCGCGTGCCGCCAGCAGCGCTCTTGTACGGGTTACCGACTGGAGCGAAATTGGCCGTAAACGGCGTCTGGCGGGCAGGGGCGCCCTCCTTTTGCTCGCTCCTGGCATCGATTTCGCGTTTGACTGCGGTTGACGCCTGGACCGATGTGAATTCTAGATAGGCCTCGCCTTTGCTCTTGCCGTTGATCTTGTGCTCGCCAAAGCTGAGGTCGATTAATTCGGCTTCGGCTTTGACGGAGGCGCAAATCGCGCGCAGGTCGTCCTCGGAAGTCGCCCAGTGCAGCTCACACACTTTGAGCGCAGGAAAGGCGCTAGGATCGACTGGCCTATCGTCATACTCCTCTTCGTTGTCGCCGTACGGTTCTTCGGGCGGCGCTTTGCGCTTGGTACCGCTACCGCCGACGCTTGCATCGGCCTCTTGATGGCCACCTACTTGGAGAAGGTTCGAGTCACCGGTCGGCTCCGACTCTGAATGCACATTCTGTTGTAGACCCTCTGCGTTGTTTCCGGGCTGCGGTTGGTCGGGCTCGGGCTGGTCGCCGTAAATGTCGATTTCAAAAGTGTCCTCTTCGGACATTTTAGATCATTGTACTGCGGCCGCCACGGGTCAGTTTTTCGAGCACAGACGAGCGGAGCACAACCTACCGAGGGAATCGGGTAAGCAAGGTGTCGAGTCGCTGTTGATCGGCCGAAAGGGGGAGCGGCCGCAACTTCCCCACATTCTGCCATCCGGCCGCTGGAAATCAAATGTGCGGCTTCTGGGCCCTTTTGGAGCCCGGAGACGTTCGTGCGCAGAGACGCAACGGGAACCTAGAGTCACTGTCATGTCAGCTGTCACAGCCCTTGTCACAGCAGCCGCCTTCGCAGGCCCCTCACCCAAAACAGCCGCCAGACGGTCTCCTCTCCCCTGCGGCTCGCAGAGACAGACAAAACAACGCCTTCTACACTGGCGTCGCAGGAACCGTCTTCTCCGCGCTTCTCACGCGTCGCGTTATAAGGGCTAAGCGGTTGCCCTTTCCTTCCACTTCAACCTCCGGCGTCAATTCTGAGGCGCCCGGAGTTGGCGCAAGCAAAGCACACGTACCAAACATCAAAGTGCTTTCCGGTATAGATGCAATCCAGGCTCTGGGGCTGGCCACACTGAATGTTTGCTCAATAGCAACCCTCATTTTTGGCGCCGTCGCAAAGATCTTTGACCTAGCAGAAGTCGAAGACCTGCGACATCTCGTTCGCAGAGGCGTAGGGTACGATGTTTACGGAGGAGATGCGAAGGGGGATGAAGAGGTAGAGCAATGGTTGGAGAGTTTGCTAAAGGAAGGCGGGATATCAAAGGAAGGAATTGAGAGCAAATTGCGGGAGCTGGAACGGGAAGAGCGGAAGTCCAAAGGCGCTCCCAGCCCAGAACCTGTACGGATAGTGGAGCAACTGCACCATTCAGAGACGGGGAAACTGCGACCCACCCAAGACTCGGCAAACCCATACGTTAACGGAACCAAAAAGTGGGATGGGAGGACACTTTGCACAAGATGCGGCCAGGTAGGCCACACTGCCGTAAATTGCCTGTATGCCCCTCTCAAGGAGCGAGAACAGAGTATACTCAGACAGATGGTGGAGAGGAGAAGGTGAATAATGTACATAATAGCGCAGTCCCCCCTTTAATGTCTAAACTCAAGTGTATTTTTGCGCCGCACTCTGGCAAGCCCGGAGCTGCTCGAGGTAGTAGGCGCAAATGTTCAAATCGCCCTGGTTCTGGTCCATGCACTGGCGGAACTGCAGGACATCACGTTCACACACGCGGTTCCCACCCATCTCCGTGTTAGAGGCCGAGGCTGCGTTGTTGCCATTGTAGTAGTCCATCTGTTGTTGCTGCTGCTGGGCTGCTGGCTCGGCCGAGCTGCCTCCGCTAAAGAGCCCTCCGATGGCATGGCCGATTGAAGACCCTACAGCTACGCCACTACGCCTATCAGCAGCGTTTCTACGATGGAAAAGGAAACTACTTACGCGGCGGTACTGGCCATTTGCCCAAACAGGCCCGGAGATTGCTGCTGGGCCTGAGGTGGGTGGGCATGTTGCTGCTGAGCTGGAGGATACGCAGCGGTCGATGCTTGACGCTGGGGCTGTTGAGCAGGCGGAGGAGCCGCGCGAGCCGGAGCAGCAGAAGGACGTTTTGGAGGGGCGGAGCTACGCGATTGACGAGGCATATTGTTCGAGTGACAGGTGTTCGGTGTTGTATGATAATGTTGTTGTGGTCACGGAGCATTGCCCTTGCCGAGGGTATCGTTTAGTCAATACATTGATGAGCTTCGATTAATGAGATCATTGAAGCCATGGGCAGACTACACATCCACAACGGTTCACAAGCCCATGAGAACCATTGAGGATATAGTATCTACTCGAGCTAGAAGTCATCTATTCCTCCTCTTCTTCGCCGCCTTCTTCACCTTCATCGCCCTTCTCAGCGGCCTTGGCCTTCTTTCTCTTCACACGGCCGGGACGCCCGCCACCGAACGGCGAAGTGAGGGCAAAGTCAATGTGCTTCTGCGAATCAAGACGGACAATGAATGAAGGCACGTTGACGATCTGCTTCCCGACACTAGTCAATAGTCAGTAGGAGAAGTGAATCATCTGTTAAGACACTAACCGAATATGGCGCTGGCGAATGAGCACACGGGCGTGATGGATGGACTTGGCGAGGCCCAGCTTGTAGACACACGTCTGCAGACGACGCTCGAGAAAGTCCTCGATTTTGAGCGCCAGGACGTAGTCGAGCCTCATACGAGACTCGTCAAGCACACCAACGCGCACGAGACGGCGAATGAGCGCATTGCCCTCAAACAAGCGCTTCGGGTCCTTCTCTTCCAGAGTAAGAAGCTCACTGTATATGTGTTAGACACGGCCGGAAGATATTTCGTATTCCATACCGAGCCGCACGACGGATCTTGGACAGCTGAAGCTGGACGCGCCACACTTCGCGCTTATTGCGCAGTCCGTACTCGCCGACAATCTTCAACTCTGCATCCCTACGTGCCGGTTAGACCGTGACTTGAGAGGAGCACGCTCACACTCAGTGGCCATGGGGATACTAACAGGCGAGCCGACTCAAAGGGGCGGCGGGGGACCTTGTAGGTCTTGGAATAGCTGCGACTGCGTTTTTTAGATAAGCCGCGGTGTAGTGAGGCGTGTATAGACTTACGGCGCCATGCTGCTACTGCTATTGTTGAGGTGCAGACCAAAGTGTCGGACTGAAAACTGAAATCAAAGTGGGCGGGATTAGCCGAGTTCTTGGCACGCGCACCACAATTGCGCTCCACTTGCACCTGCACCACACTCGCAACAACTCTCGCAATGGGTCATTCCGCCGGTCTCAGAGCGGGCACTCGCTATGGTAAGTCGGCCTACGTTGGCAAGATGTAGCTAATTGTCCAGCCTTTTCGCGGGATTTTAAGAAGAAGGGCATGATCCCTCTCTCGACGTATCTGAAGCAATACCGTGTTGGGGATATAGTAGATGTCGTCGCCAATGGCGCAGTCCAAAAGGGCATGGTATGTGCACCAAATTGGCCTTCTCAGCTTGGGTCTGACCCGTTTAGCCTTACAAAGTCTACCACGGCAAGACTGGGGTCGTGTACAACGTCACGCAGCGCGCTGTTGGCGTCATCCTCTACAAGCAGGTTGGCAATCGCTACATGGAGAAGCGCATCAATGTACGGATCGAGCACGTGCGCCACTCGCGCTCAAGGGAGGAGTTTTTGCACCGCGTCAAGGAGAATGCGGAGAAGAAGCGTGCGGCCAAGGCAGAAGGCAAGGTCCTCCACCTCAAGCGCCAGCCTGCACAGCCACGCAAGGCACACATTGTCAAGACAACGAACAACAAGCCCGAGACGATCACGCCGATCCCGTACGAGACGACGATTTAGATAATCCTGCTGCTTCGTCATGTCAGTTGTGCCTGCATCTACTAGACTCTAGCGGAAACGTGTGTTGTGAGTTGTGTGTCTGCGTAAATGCATGAGTGAGTATCCGATGTCTCCGCGAGTATGATAGCGAGTGGATACAACGTCTTGGAGGGACGACCGACTCTTTTCCACTCCAACGCAAACACAATCGATGGAGAAGGCCGTACCGTCAAAGCCTCGTAAACAGGTGCACTACACTGTCCTTGTTCGTCTTCCCTTTCCGCGCCCGCCCAGTTTTGTAGATCCACCGTCCATAGAGTGGAATGCGTCCAAAGACGCCCATCTCTGGAAGCTCGTATCAAGCAGAAACCCCAACATCAACTGGTCGGCGACAGCCGCCGAGCTTAACGTCAGCCTACCGTTCCTCCTGCAGCAAGCGGCATGGCTGTCCGAAAAGCATTTCGAAGGCGTCAGGAAGCAGATGCAGCGGCTGGGCGTGACGACGACCAGCGCGGCGTTGTCACCGGCAATACCCTCCAATGCCGATGGCGGCTGGGGAGACAAGGGAAGTGTTATTGAAAGGTCGCCGTCCAGCTTGACCGTCACACAGGGCAACATTGCCGCTGTGTCTACGGCTGGTGGACGGCAGCCAACAGTCACTCGTGCTGTGAGAACGCGACCGTCTACAAGGGAAGACGAGTACATTCAGGGCCACGAAGAGCCAACATCAGACGAAGAAGAACGAGACGATGATAACGACCCGCCGTCACGTAATAAACATAGGACAGCGACATTTATACCGTCCATCAGGGCGGAGGCTGAGGACGAAGATTCCAGCGGAGCCTCGCTCCCGTCTGAAAACAAGGCAAAGGGTAAACGAAAGCTTCGGGCTATCCATCCGCCCACTGAGCCTTCGTCCGATTCTACCACGTCGCCGCCGCAGTCCACAGCCTCTCGTCCGGACACTTTATCGCCCAGACACCGCTCACAACTTACAAAAGCAGCACTGTCGGACGGAACAACGACTCCCAGCATGGAAAGCAGCTTCAGCGATCTCGACGACGCAAGCGTCACGCAGTCTGCCTTGGAAGAGGCGTTGCTGAGCAACATGCAGGCTGGGAGGGGCTCGATGAGCATTGGCAGCCGACTAGGCAGCCTACGGGATGTGTTTGGAGCAGGTGGGAGATAGAATATAGTCTACAGCCTGGCCTTGACAAGCATAGGGAGCGGCGGTGGCAGTTTGGCCTCCAGCTCGACCGTGTTCAGCCACTCGGTTCTGCCTCTGACGCCGTCGAGGTTGGTGATTCCGCAGAGCTTCATTGCTGTGCCAAGTTCGTCTTGCAGAACTGTCTTTTATCAGTCATCGTTTTCGGCTTCTTGTATACCAACCTACTCTCAGCACATGCTAAAGGTCCTTTATCGTCCCAGGCAAGTGAATATTGGAATGGTCGACCAATTCCGACGCCTCTTGCACCGAGGATGACAGCTTTGAGGATGTCGCTGCCTCGCCGCACACCGCCGTCGACGAAGACCTCAATCTTGTCAAATATATGCGGAGCGTCTCTCCGGACCTCCAGCAACACCTCCAATGTACTGGGGGCAGTGTCCAGTGCTCTTCCGCCGTGATTTGATATCACAATACCCTGGCAGCCCGCCTCTAGAGCCTTGACAGCATCAAGCGGCGATTGAATGCCCTTGATAACAATCGGTAGCTTCGTCGCCTTTTTCAACCACACCAAATCCTTCCAAGAAAAGGTCGAGTCAATGAAGCCGCCAGTGGTTCGGGCAACGCCGGCACCCTTTTCATCAATTTTGGGTCCTTGATGACCTGGTCTGACCAGGTTCTGCGGCGCGGAGCTGATCCTTTCATCAGCCTCCCGCTTTGACACGACAGGAAGGTCGACGGTGACAAAGACACCTTTCACCTGTGGCAATGCCTCGACCTGTCGTAGTAGGGCCTCGCTCTTCGCTCGGTTTTTGTCGACATAAAGCTGGAAGAAGTAATTCGCCTGCGGTGCGGCGGCCACAACTTCGGTAATGTCGTAACTTGCCACCGTGGATACACAGTGGACGATTCCTGAGGCTGCCGCGCAATGTCCCAGAGCCTTCTCGCCCTGGGGTCCGCCCGTCTTACCCATACCCATAGGCGATATCATGACGGGCATGCTGACCGGCACACCCAGCATGCTGCTCCGCATATCCACGGCTGACACATCGTTGAGGATCTGCGGACGAAAACGGATTTGTGACCACGAGGTCAGGTTAGCCTCACGCGTGAGGTTGTCATTTGCGCCGCTGGAGATGTAGGCGAAGCCCTTTTGATTAGATGACTTTTCGAAGAATGTTTCAAAGTCATGAAGCGATATTATGGACGAAAGGGCCGGTTTGGCATCGTCATCTCCCGTGGCTGCCTTCTCCAGCTCTGTCTTTTGCGCCTCCAGCCACTCCTCTGTCAAAGTCCCCTCGTCCAATTCGCCTTTTTTCTCCGAATCAGACAGTTCTCTCTCGATCAAAGTGGCCGAGTGGAACTCGTTGTATGTCTTGCTACCGTCTCTGCCCGCAAACGCATAAAGGACTGCTTACAGTTAGACATCTTCCTGGTGCTAGAACACTTTTGTTAATGTTTACCATCTGCCCCTCCAGGATGGTTGGGAGCGAAATTGGTCAAGTCATAGACTTTACCGTTGACAACGATCCACAAATCGTCGGGTGACGAGTGTTTGATGATTTCGCTAACGGATACTCTGGTCATTGCTGTTCTTGTGTTTCCTGTTTCTTTTCCCCGCATCGAACTAGGGACCGGGAAGTCAAGCTGAAAGTGACTGGCAGGTACTACATTGGACCAACAGGTGCAAAAACCGTTGCCTATACCCTGGGTAAACCCGAGATGCCTAGTGCGTCCTCATTTCACATCACTCAATCCTTGAAGTCCTGTAGGATAGCTTCGAACAGGGCAATACCCGTTGCTCCGTTCGAAGCCATCACAGCCCTATATTGGTGAGAAGGATTCATCGTAGCAGGTAATATATATCGATTGGAACAGAAAATGGCAATCTTCCCAGACGAGAAATAAAGCACGCTACAATTTACGGATATACCCATGAACCTGTGCACAGGCCTGCGTCCTCCCCTCGTAGTTGAAGGACGGTCTGGAAGGAAGAGAGACGTGATGTTTGTTTCTGGACATTGTCAACAAGCCTTCATCTCACTTTGTACGAGCTTGGGTCTCGACATCGCTGACTGCTCCTTATGCAGGATATCGCTTGAACAGTTGGAAAAAAGGGTTAGAGGACGGTATCCCATTGCAATACATGTGTCACGCACGATCTTGTGGATCACACATTGGATCCTCAGGAGTTCGATTCCTTGGCGGCTACTATCCTCTCGACCAGTGGGGGACCAAGCTGGATTATCAAGACACATTTGACATCTGTTTTCATAGTCGAAGCAGATATCGTAGCCACTAAAGCCTCTGTCGTATATAGTTGTACTGTCCCAACAGTGTCATTCACAGGAGGCCGGGGGGGGGGGCCGAAGGGATCCAAGGATGCGGCCTGCGCCACGCTATAATGTCTAAACGACTACATGGAACAACGCATGGAGAGGAGCCAAGGCAGTTGCTCGGATGGTGGCGATTCCTGACGGAGGGAAAAACCTCATGATTACATATGATTGGACCCGTGATCCAGAAAGTTGGGGCTTGGTATGATATTCTATATGGCCCTCGGGAGTGCATATAGTCAGGGCGATGATTGGATGGGGTGTTGCATTAGTTGCTGGGGAACGCCACAGTGCACCATGACATTGATGTGGCCTTGGGTTAAGTGCCAGGAAAAAGGTAGAATGGTGTGCGGTCTACAACACGCAGAATGCCTTAGACGCAACCAATCGCTCCCTCCCTTTGCCTGTATTCGTCATTTTCAGTTGAGCCGTGGCACCAACGAAATACACATAACCTTCTTTCAGCTCTTTCGTGGTCGAGCCCACGGTTATCGTGCCATTCCCCTGAGTGCAAATGACCACCGACGGTCCTTCAATAGGCTCGAAGGTAACGCTAGCCCCCGGCAAATCTAGCGTCATCCGCACCACGCTGAACTCCTCGATTGGAGGGTCATAAAGTGTTGCTGTGCCAGTTCCTTTACTGCTAAACTTGCAGTTATCGTAATTGGATGGCTTCATCATCTGCTCAGTAAACGGAGCGTAGTTGTACGTCAGCATACTAGTCAATGTGTCTACGTCTTTGAACTTGGGCGTAAACCCAGCTCGTACCACGTTATCCGAAGACGCCATGCACTCTAGCATGTCCCCACAAATGTATGCATGGATGTCGTCTGCTCGTAAAAACATAGCGTCTCCTGGCTGTAATTTGATGTAATTCAAGAAAAGCACGACGAAAAGCCCAATATCGGCCGGAAACTGGTCATTTAGACGAATGATCACGTTCGCCAGCTCGTCACACGATGGAATATTTTCGTCACCGCCAGCAAAGCGCGGGCCTTCATCTTGCGCTTGTTTGAGAAGCTTTGAGGCCGCTTGTTTGACATCATCTGAAGACGATTTCATCAGACTTGTGAATGCATTTTTCAAAGCTATTTTGCCATCAGATTGTCGAATGTGAGACGCTCCCTCTAAAGCTTTTGCTTCTTCATCGCCAACCAGCTGACGAAGGCTGGGAACAGCTTTCAAAAAATGCGCAATTTCCTTTAGCGGCCGAAAGCCGCAAAGGCCTTCCACAGGTGAGATCGCAATGACCATTTCTGGCTTATGGTTATCATCCGGATAGTTTTTAGGATCGCGATCATGAAGCTGTTTGGCCAGACTTTTGTTGGGATGGGCCTGGATACTCGCAGCTGTTCTCATACTTAGCACTTTGAACAGAAAAGGCAACCGATTTCCGTATTTCTGTGCGATTTCCGGCGACAAAAGCATCTGGTTGTCCTGCACCAAGTCTAGGAGGGTGCAGCCGGTGTCAGCATCCTTCGAAGGATTAGAAGGGTGTGTTCCCATCCAAAGCTCGGCATACGGTCGATCCTCTTGAATGGTGAAATCAGGGGATGACGCTGCCGCATACCGAGCAGCAGCACTGTCACTCCCTTTCTTGCCCCAGTCGTAGCTGTTGCAATCTGGAAAGCTGTCTCAATAATCACTCAACATCGCACGACAGCTACTCACTGCATTGCAAACGAACAAGAGGTAGTTGCATGTTTTGTTCATCAAGCGAGCGATTAGTCAGGATCTTTGACTTCTTACAAGGTTGCGGCTGATAGATGCAGGCAAACTCAAGAATGAGGCTATCCAACGTTTCGAAGGCGTCGTGGATGATGTCATTCTCCTGACTACACTCCTCTCAGCTTTGGTAGAACGCCACGTCAATCAACCCAATCGAACGATCAAGCAAGAAGTTTACTTATTGATTCGAGACTGGGCATAGCTTTAGAAACCTATGCCCGTGTAGGAAGTTTGGATGGCAGCTCGCGATGGGAGGTCGACGGCATACATGCTTTCGGCCATCAGACAACCTGAAAAGGCTCGAGTGGGATGATCTTCGTAGATGAAATGGGTCACAGGAAGAAATCAAAAAGTAAACGTGCTGATTTGCAGTAGTCATGACCACCATAAAGGCTGTGTTTGACCAATCTCCTAAAAACACGGTAAAGGAGAATGACATAGCAAAGTGGGATGGCACCCGTCAATATTGGTCCTAGCGGGTAGCGAGTCTTGGCGGATTACGTTCACAATTGCATCTTTTATTTCGTCACTTTTGCAATCCCGCAGAAGTGCTGCCCACCTTCTCGCCTCCGCCCGACCACGCTTGGCTATGCGGGGGGTTGTCACCACTTGAGCATTCACATCACTTGGTGACCTCTTCGGGTCAAGCCGCACCTAATGCGGATTCGAGCAAGTTGGGAATTCGGATGCTTAAACCCGTGCTGCGACGCTTCAACCTCCCCACCTCTAACATTGGGTCCGCCAACCCCGTCAAGCTCAGGCTCTGATAGCTCTTCTCACACTAGTCCACCCTCAGCTGTTGGTCCACAGGTTCTGCCAGCCTGGGCGGAATTTGCTGACCACCTCGATTGCTACGTCGACGACATGGTGCATCGTCGCCATCGAACCCGCAAGCCCGCCGCGGCTCTGCCCCAGGGCCGAATGCCGATCGGAACGTGGAATTCACACCCGGTTCGTTGCAGTGAAGATGGCCTCCGCCCTGGTAGCAGCTCCGCTGCTGCTCCTTCCGATAACGATGACAACACGTCTCTCTCTTCCTCGCCCGGCGGGGTGAGGCTTTGGAACGATCAGCCGGATGCGGCTGATGATCATGATGTCGGCTACCAGCAGATATCCTACCCGGTGAATCGCCTCCACGATGGATTGTCTCCAGTTTCGTTGGGGCACACGCCAGGCCTGCATTCCGTCGCACAGGACGATGGCCCGGTGATCTATGGCAACAAGGTGGTAGGCCCAGAGTATGTCAAGGCCAAACATGGGAAAGCGAACGGCGAAGTGCAGTTCGCGGTCCATCGAAATGGTGACATTTCAGCACAGCAATGGTCCCAAGCTCGTGGACTCTGGGAGATCATTGGCCAATATTCCTACGCCCGACAGAGGACAGAGGGCCAGCTTGCAGCTGACAGGCTGAAAGGCGAGACAACGGTTCACGCGCTCCAAAAGGATTCGTTTCCCTACTTTTGTGCCGTTGCTAAACAGCGCGAACTCGTTGCCTCTGGCAACACGTCACTGGATTTTACGGCACTGCTAGACGCTAGCTTGCACAAATACACCTACATGGAACCCTCAGGCAAGGAGGAGCCACATCCGCAGCCACTGGTGGGAAACCACGGAGCTGAGCGCCAGCGCTTCAACCAGTCTTCTGCGCAAGAATCTGTCGGAGCTTGGCGTCTGCCGATCCCGCAGCACAACCTCAGCAACTCATTCGCCTTTGCCAGTCGCTTCAACAATCCATATCCCAGCTCGGACTACGGCTATATGAATGGCACGATAGGGTATCAACGAGAGACGCCGATATATGGTGATGCCGTTCCCGACTCAGCCGCCCGTTTGCGCTGCCAGGCGCCGGTGTGGATGAGTACCAACAGCAACTCGGCGTTCAATCCGCAAATGTTGTCGAACGTGCGTGGTGATATGGTGAAACACATTGCGGAACGGACGCACATGCGTTCTCACGGTTTGTTGGCAGAAGAGCAGCCCAAGACTTATAGTCAAAACATGCAGTCGCCCCTTGTTCTCATGGGGGAGTCTCCGAGCCGCAATTCTTCATACATTGCCACTCCGTTCCGCGGCCATCGCCCGGCGAATTTGTTCAGTGCTCAACAAGTGCCCGATCCATACGGCACCCCTCAGCACAACCAAGTCCAGTATGCACAAACGCCTAGCCCTATTGCATCGTTTAATCAGCAGGATCTCAAGAAAACGGTTGCTAATCCCAGCGGCGTTGTCCCGCCTCGCGAATATGGGAACGAATCGCAGTATCCTGTGCAGCACCACATGTACACAGCCAGGAACATGGGAACAGGCCCGTTTGCTAACAAGAAGTCAAAGACTGTCGCAGAGATGGGAGTTGTGGGAGGGCATGTTTTTGTTACTAACCAGGGACGCACAACGGAACAGAAAGAGCCAGAGCCAAAAGTTGAGTTGATCAAGCCTTTTTCCAACGAACCGATTCGTACAATTGAGGAGCTTGATGATGAGTTGCTGCGTGGATGGAAGCCGAAAATTTCGCGCCACGATGACCCTCACTTGTGGAGCGAATTCCATGATAAGCTTGTGGCTGATTACAAGGCTGGGCTCCCAAAAGACCAGAAATATGAGAATTACGACCTTTTCAGTGCTGCATGTAGGAAGAAGACTTCTCAATGGCATGACAGCCTCTATGAGCGCGTCCTAGAGGGCGCGAAACTGATGGGAGATCATTCTGGGATCATCTATTTGCCTTCGGCAGAGAATGGCCGCGAGCCCGTGAGCGTTACGCGTTCGGTCCTGCCCTTCTTCGAGAATATGGTTCATTACCATGCCAAGATTCCTGGCTACGGTGATAACTGGGGCACGGCGCCACAGTGTGCCATTGATCTATCGCCAACCGGAAACCATTCATTTTTCGGAGACGCTGCTCAGAAGACAACGGATGTCAAGACTGATAATGGCCATCCTGAGGATGCGGGCGCTGAAGCGAATACGAGCATGGAAGATGCAGAGACCAAGGTTAACATGTGGCTCACGGGGACTCTAGGTGGTACTAAAAGCAAGGCTGCGATGGGTAAGGCCCCGAACAGACGTCAACGAGATTAACGTGTGGCTTACAGGAACTCTGAGTGGTACCAAAGCACGGTTGCAATGGGCAAGACACCAGACAGACATTAAATTAGTAACCACTTCAGAAATATAATGTCTTATAGTTCTCAATCCTTTTTTTCCATTTCTCACGTTGCATCTAAGTTGTGGAAGGACAATATCTCGCTAGACGTTTTGCAAGACTTCCATGCACCACTGATATCGAATAAAGTTTTTCAAGGCGCACCCCGCAACAATTACTGGCCAATCACAGGGCCGTTTAGACGAGCTTGGTGGTTGCCTTTTCCCCACGTCCAACCAACCAATCACTAACCCCTTCTTAAGCTAGCGCCGATGACGTTATCGCAATCTAAACATTAAAAAAGTTTTGATACTCTACTCAAGATAAATTCATAGGTAGCATCTAGGGGACCAATGGAGCGATATCTCGGATCTCTTTAAGCGGCCTGAAAACAACAACTCCAATCTCGAGACAGATTCAAGATGAATGAGCAAAAGACGAAACAGACATTCCTAGCATCTATCCTGTGCGAGGGACACATTCATCTGATTATCGGTTCTAATGTGCTTGCTTCAGCACGATGTAGACGCTCTCTTCAAACTGGAGCGAGGCCTATACTTATCGCACCAGACCCCGAGACAAATTTGCCTGAAGGGCTGGCGAGCGGGATCGAAGATGGCAGCATACGGTGGCTTAAGAGAACTTTCCACAAGGACGATCTCAAAACACTCGGTCGGGCAGACGTTGACAACTACGTGGACGCTGTCTTCATTACTACACCTGGAGAGGATGCCGCGTACATCTCATCGCTGTGCAAGAGGCTGAGGATCCCGATCAACGTAACAGACTCCCCCGAGTTGAGCACGTTTACACCGTTGTCGACGTACACATCTGGTCCGCTGCAGGTTGGTGTCACGACATCTGGAAATGGTTGTGCATTGGCGGCGAGAATTAGGAGGGAGATTACCGCTTTCTTGCCGCAGAATCTTGGTCAAGCCGTGCAGAGGCTTGGGGACGTGAGACGGACGATTAAAGAGTATGATAATGTGCGGTTTCTGGGCGAGGAGGGGGAGGAGTTTGGTCAAAGTGCAGATTTTAATAAGCTGCTAAGGGACGAACAGGAAGTTGCGAAAACTAGGAGGGCGAGGTGGCTAGCACAGGTGTGCGAATACTGGCCGCTAAGTCGTCTTGCTGAGGTTACAGATGAGGATGTGAATGCTTTGCTTGAGGATTATAAAAGCAAGCCACTGGTCAATGGTGGAGGCCAAGTTAAAGGCAAAGGGAGGATTATCCTGGCCGGTGCGGGGCCAGGCCATCCGGATTTGCTGACCGTAGCCACACTCAAGGCTATCCGCAATGCGGACTTGATTCTGGCGGACAAATTGGTGCCCGCACCCGTGTTGGAGTTGGTCCCTAGGCGCACCCCGGTGCGGATTGCGAGAAAGTTTCCAGGCAACGCTGATGCGGCGCAGGAGGAACTGCACCGCATAGGGCTAGAGGCTATGGAGGAGGGAAAGACGGTTGTGCGGTTGAAACAGGGAGATCCGTATCTCTACGGCAGAGGGGCAGAAGAAGTGGACTTTTTCCGGGGCCATGGCTACGAAGCCACCGTCTTACCTGGCATTACGAGCTCGTTGAGTGCGCCGCTTTTTGCCAAAATACCCGCGACGCACAGATGCGTCAGTGACCAAATAGTAATTTGCACAGGGACGGGAAGAAAGGGCGCCAGCCCAGAGCCACCCTTTTTCCGTCCAAATCAGACGGTTGTTTTTTTGATGGCGCTGCACCGACTACGGAATCTCGTTGCGAGCCTGACGAGCGAGGGTGGTTATCCTCGCAGCACGCAGTGTGCCATTATCGAGCGGGCATCATGTCCGGACCAGCGCGTTATTAGAACTACCCTAGAACATGTGGATGCGGCATTTGAGGAAGCCGGCAGTCGTCCTCCGGGTTTGCTGGTGGTGGGGGCGGTGTGTGGGGTGCTGGCGGCCGCTAGCCCGAAGTGGAGCATCGACGATGGCTTCCGGTTGGACGACATCTATATGTGGGGTTGACGACGATCGTCGCGTCGTCAGGGGATCTACGTGCCAACCGCTAAAGAAGCTCACTGAGACCTCGACACACTGGCAGAGTGCGTTCCTCACATATCCACATGTCTCTTTCTGACTCTCCAGCTTTCTCTTTTCCAACGGCTGGGCCAGCAATGGCATTTCGGCCCTTGTCTCGCGTCCCTCGGCCCTGATCCGGCCGCGACAGATCCAAAGCATGACGGTCGTGCAGCCCTCGCGCGAGCGCGACGAGGTCATGGACACCCGCACACCCTCACCCGGCCAGGACGCCCCGGCGGATCTCAGCGCAGAAGTGGCCACGCTGAGCACAAAGCTCGTTAATGCAATCAACCACCAGACAAATCTCGACGATTCGTTGCAGAGCACACGACTCGAGCTGGAGAAGACACAACAGGAGCTTGCGCGCGTGCGGCAGGAGGCCACCAATGAGGTAGCGCAATTACGACAAGAGCTGAGCCGGGAGCGCGCGAGGCGCGATGAGGCCGAACGGCAGCGCAAGCAAACCGAGGGTGAGCTTGAAAATCTAACCACTGCACTGTTTGAGGAGGCCAACACTATGGTGGCCGCCGCGCGGAAGGAAGTTGAGGCGGTCGAGCGGCGGAACGGCCAGCTCCGTACACAGCTGTCTGACACTGAGGTTCTGCTGGCCAGCCAGACGGAGCAGCTCCACGGTCTTAAGGGCGTCATGGAGCAGCTGGAGCGCGCCAGCGAGACGGAGCGTGACTCCAGCCTTCCTGCAACTCCCGTCCGCTCCAGCGCTCAATGGGACGCCGATCCCTCATCACCGCTGGATGCACCGTGCGTAGACGTGACATCGTACCCGCCACTGCACTTCGCGCAGTTCCTCGTGCCCGCGCTACGCTTTGATGTTGCCGCTTACCATGAGTTTGAGGATCTTCTCGCCATCGGTCGTCGCTCCGGTCCTCATTCACGGCATACCAGCGGCGGGACACCTAGCACATCCTCACCCAGTCTCCCCGGCGGCCTTTCCTTCACCACTAGTTCATCTCCAACGCCAAACAATCCCTCATCTGTTTTGACGCCACTAAAGGACTCCAAATTCTATAAACGCTCACTGGAAGAAGACATTGAGCCAACCCTCCGACTCGACCTCGCACCAGGCCTCACATTTCTCAGCCGCCGGACGGTTCTGGCCTCACTGCTATCAGGCTCCCTCGTTGTTGAGCCTTTTACACCGCAGGAACGTTTCTACAGCCCCGTCTTTGCCTGTGCCTTGTGCGGCGAGGGACGCAAAGACGAAGTGTACTTGCGAAAACATCGCTTGCGCACCAACGAGGATGAAGGCGCCCAGCGCTATCCGCTCTGCGACTACTGCCTTAACCGCGTCCGCGTAGCCGGTGACTTTGTTGGTTTCCTGCGCATGGTACGTGACGGACACTGGAAAGCTGAGGGCGAGGAGGAGCAGCATTCTGCTTGGGAAGAGTGTGTCAGATTGCGGGAGAGAATGTTCTGGGCCCGCATAGGTGGCGGTGTGGTCTTGAGAAGAAGCGACGACAGGTTCCCTAGACCGAGCGTTGACGGGTTGACGGCAAGTAGGGATGCTTCCCCAGCCAAAGCAAGGGAAGAGTTGCGAAGAGCAAATAACAGTAATCCTACAGTTACTATCTGGGAAGCTTCTCCTCCTACTGAAAAGGAAGCCGTGCCGGCTGCAGACAATGAGGATGCAGTTGCAGCAGTCAAAGCACAAGAGCATCCTACAGAGAAACAGGTTATAGAAACCCCCACCGCAACAATTCCAGAAGAACCTCCCGATCCCACCAATGAAGGCGACACCGTCCCAACAAGCGAACCATCCTCCCCCGAAGAAGCCTTCTCCACACCAATCAAGCAACCAACATCCTACTCCTTCCCAGAAGAAACCTCCCAACAAAGCAACCCAACCTCCGCCCCTAGGATAAAACGCTTCTCCATACCGTGGAGCCCATCCACCGTGCCTCAGAGCCCACCGCGCGCAGGCGCCAGCAGGCGTCCACTCAGCGCAGCAGCAGAACGAACAGGCTCCCCGCGTCGAACAGCAGATTCAGCGTCCCCATTGCGGCAACCCCTCGTCCGCGAACGAGGGATCTCCTCACCTCCGAACCGCAACCCAGCGCCCGCGTCCCGCACGAATTCCTTCCCACAAACAAAGAAAGGTAGCGAGTCACCGACACGGAAATCCCAGAACCAAAGCCAAGCCCAGAGCGTCCGCCCTTCTTCCGTCCTAGCGCGTGTACGCGCCATGGAGGCCATTTCCGCACAGGAGGGGAATAAATCCGGGAAGTTGCCTGGGTCGTTTACTTGATTCCTTCATGCGAGGCTAAACAAAATGTTTTGTTGTATGTGTACTTTTATTAGAAAGGGGTGGTTAGATAGATGGGAATGGAAAGATGCTATGAGTTTCTCCGTTTATGAAGATACTTGCCTCTACTCGAGGTGCATGTGCTGCCTTTTTGCATTTGAGTGGGCACTTGTTTTTCGTCTTTCCCAAGCAGAATGGGTTAGTTAAGGCATACCATGAGAGTGAGTTTTGACCACAACTTTTCCTTATAGTTACATATACGACTGGTTGAAAAAGTAGACACCGAAAGACGAAACGGATCTACTGTACACATTCTCGATGCCAGTACAAAGAGACATGTAATTACCAGTTGACTGCAGTGTTGGTCGATGGCGACGCACCATTGTCCCAGCTGGTAGAGAATGCTTGCTGCTGAGGCAATGCCCAGCTTCCAGTGCTCGCGCCCGCGGTATTGTTTGCTGCCGAAGCCTGACTACTGCTCGCATTATTCCATCCTCCAGCAGCTGGGGTCATCTGGCCATTAGTGTTTCTTCTACGCATATCATCACCACCGTCAGCATTGCGTGCGGGAGCAGGGTGATTGTCAGAAGTATTGACCCAGCCGCTGGAAACAGTACGATTCCCCGAATTGTCCCAGCCGCCCCTGGCACTGTTGTTGCTTGAGACATTAGGCTCAGGGTTGGTTTCGTTCGGGGCATTGTTGTCCCAGCCGCTATTTGCTTTTGCAGCTGGCGGAGAGCTGTTCCATCCATTATTGGCCTGGGACGATGCAGCATTGCCATTGGAAGAGTTGTCCCTGCTGTTGTTTCCCTGGGACTTCGGAGTATTGTCCCATCCACCGCTCGCTTGTCGCGCAGTCTGGGCCGACGAAACGCTGTTACTCCATCCATAATTCGATTTGGGTGGTGCCGAGTCATTGACCCAGCCATTTCCTCCAGAGGGCTTGGCTTGGGCCGGGCTGTTTGCACTGTTGTCCCAGCCACCGCTCTGATTCGTCTGCGCCGCGCGATTATTGGAGGCAGACCAAGCGGAGGTGGCACTAGCAGGCTCATCGTTCCATCCGCCACCGGTATTACCAGAGGGTGAGGCTCCCCATCCACCGTTCCCATCAGTGCCTACTGAGGCACGGCCCTTGCTGCCCCTAGCGCTTCTGGCAGCTTTGAGAGCAAACCCGGGCGCTGCCGCATTTCGCGGATTGCCAGATCCCCAACCACTGAAACTCGGGGGAGCGCCACCATCCCAGTCGGCCGAGCGACTAACCTTCTGACCACCGGCGTGGCTCCGTTCGCTAACAGGTGCTTGCTTTGCAGGAGCGGCTGGCTGCGCAGTCGTCCCGCCAAAAGTAGTCGCGTTCATGCCCATCTTGTCCTGGGACTCCCAGCCATTAGCAACACCTCCGCTAGCAGTAGATCCTTGGGCATTCAATTCATTCGCAGTTCCTCCAGATATACCATTAGCTCCTCGTCCGCCATAACCGTTAGTAGTATTCTTGTTATCTGGCGCCTCCCAGCTTGCGGTTTCAGCCGCGCTCTTGGCGCTGGGTTCGGTGTTCCATCCACTAGCAACACCGATGTTTGAAGCCACGCTACCCCATCCGGTAGTAGCTCCTCCAGAGTTTTCCGTCTGAGGCGCCCACGCCAATGCCGGAGCAGGCTCAGCGCTTGTACTGGTACCCCATCCACCGTCAGCCGCCCCGCTGTTATCCCAGCCTCCAGTGGCCGCACCCCCAGTGCTACCGGCATCGACCCATCCACCCGTAGCAGCTGTGCCCGTGTTTCCAGCATCACCCCAACCACCGCTACCGGTATTACCATTATCACCAGTATCACCCCAACCGCCGGTCGTAGCCCCGCTGGTATTTCCTTCATTACCCCATCCTCCACCAGTGCCAGAATCTGCGCCCCACGAATTGTCTTGGTTCAACGGATCCGATGTTTGCGGGGGACCATCGAAATCCTCAGCTTCTTCAAAGCCCGAAATCTCCAGGCTATCACGGTGGTTCAGCGGTGAAAACTTGCAATAGATCCTTCCACCACGGAACGCACAATTGGCGTTTTGGCAAACATGCCCGAACTGACACTGCTGTCTTCGGCATCTGCCCTTTCGCTGGCAAGGTCTCGAGTAAAGGAATTGCCTATGAGCGTTGGCAATGCCTTCAGGAACAGGCTCATGGGGAAGTCTTTAGCAGTAAGTCACAAAGTTCGACACGGAAAAGAGGACTTACGAGCAATCGGCGTCGATACAGCGTCCCAGAGCAAGGAATGAGTTGCAAAAAGTCTTGTTGGCTCTGAAATCTTTATATGCTAGTGTATCCTGTATCGAAGGCGTTGGGAATAAGGGATCGAGCCGCCAGCCATTCATGTTGACGGGAATCTGGCCGGGGGCGATGCTATCAGGCGAGGGTAGCACTGACACATCATTCAGGGGGTTGTAAGTCTGCCTTTGACGCACATTAGGATCTACAGTGAACGGGTGTCCAGGGTCACTGGCCGAGCTGTCACTTTCATAGCCCTGAGCATTAGTATCAACCTATATTCCATCAGTCTTCCATAGAGACGCCAAGATAATGGGTACATACCGCGACCGCAAAAGCTGAGGCTTGCGCTGGAACCTGAGCCTGAACAGAAGCCTGATAGGCCTGTTGCTGAGGTTCATAAGCCTGCCGCCGAGGGGGATGATAAGACTGTGGCGGAGGAGGCTGAGGAGCCTGCGATCGGGAGGCCTTATAGCCCGATGATTGGGGAACTTGGTAAGCTTGTTGAGGCTGGGCGGGCGGCTGCTGAGGAACTTGCTGTTGAGGAGCCTCCACTTGCTGAGGCAGAGCGTTCCACGCCTGGCTGACGTCCGGTAAAGGCTTTTGAGCACTACCAGGCCCTGAGGCAGAAGTGAAGATGGGGGAGAAGTCCTCCGTTTCGAAACCGAGCTGAGAGTACTGCGGCAGGCTTCCAGGAATGTTCATGAGCGTGATTTTCTTCAGATTGCCCCGGTTCGAAGTGATGGTGGGAATGTACTCTGGCTCCGTGCAGCCGCCAAAGAAGATGCGTCGGCACTGCGGAATACCTAGGAAATGCTGCACCAAGCCTGCAGTCTTGAAGACGGCAGCACCCTCAGAATCACCAACATGGACAAAGTCAAAGAGTTCATTGGATCGGGTGAAGTCGGCGGCAAAGGCGGCAACAGAGCGACCGCCTTTGTTGTTCCCCGTCATTCGATCGAAGCGGTTGGACAGACGGGCAAGATTTGCGGATACTTTGACCATAATGGGGCAATCATCCAGGCCTTGTTTCTGTATGCTCTTCCTCACAGCATCGCGCAAGAGGGTTGCAGCTTGACGGCCACCTTCAGCACCCATTCCTATCAGGTTATCATCGAAAGCATAAGAATCGCCGTCAATAGCAACCATGACAAATGGTTTCTGGTCTCCAGAAGCATCGCTGTTGGTCTTCAGGATCTTGAGGAGCTGGTGCTCCTTCAAGAGAGCTTCAAACTGCTGCAACAGGGCATCGCGTTGCTGCTGGTGCTGTCCGTCTGCACGCTTGAAAGCGTCCAGAGAGGCGACGCAGTGCGCTACATCTACACCGGACATTGGTTAGTGACGGATACAAAATGGCAAAAACGAGTGTGGCTGAATCTTTAGTAAAACGCCCAAAACTTCGCCCGTTGAACTGAGACGCGGGGCCATCCATGGGGCCCAAGTATCGCGGCGTTTGCGCTAACCATGGCCGTTTGCTGTGCGACCAATAGGAGCTGGAGGATCTACGGCTGTCTACATGTATGGCTCTGACAACACCGGGCAGCTAGTTTCGAGCCAACAACTTGTCAATTTCATCCACAGTGAACCCTAGTACATGCATAACGTCTAATAGGGATGCAGTGTTTAGACGTGCCGGGGCTGCTGCTTGTACCTTGGGCTTGGCGTTGACCGCTATACCCAGGCCAGCAGCACCCATCATCAGTAGGTCATTGCTCCCATCGCCTACAGCAATTGTACGTTCTAGAGGTATTTGGTTCTCCGCCGCCAGGCGAATCAACAGTTCACGCTTCTTCTCCGCATGTACTATAGGAGCCGTGGGGAGCAGCTCGCCTGTTAGAACCTGCTCAATGTCGTCTTGAACAAGGTGATTGGCAAAAGCGTAATCCAGGCCAAGAACATCCTTGGCCCATTCTGCCAGTGGTGTGAAACCTCCACTTACCACGGCCGTCTTCCATCCTAAATTCTTGAGTACTTGAACCAAGCCTTTAGCTCCGGGAGTAAAGGTGATGGGTCCGGCTTTCAACCGATCCCATATTGATAATGGCACCCCCTCGAGTAGGGCAACTCTAGCCCGTAGTGAGGCCTCAAAATCAGTA
The DNA here is from genome assembly GCA_010093745.1 of Piedraia hortae CBS 480.64. NCBI lineage: Eukaryota > Fungi > Ascomycota > Dothideomycetes > Capnodiales > Piedraiaceae > Piedraia > Piedraia hortae. The sequence continues at coordinate 185,989 of MU005972.1, forward strand.
TACGGGGCTTCACCTCTCATTGCAGCCTCGGTGATAGCAGACACAGCATCATATCGACCGACAGCACGCGCGAGCTCGTCTATGACTTCTTGCTGGACTAATGTGCTGTCCATGTCAAAGACGGCCAAGCCTGGACTCTTGTGCTCGGCATAAAGTTGAGCAGGCTGCACGATAATTTGCATGTTATGCACAATTTGCAAACCAACGATTGTGTCAACTTTTGTAAGATTCGTGCAGTCTTGTAGGGTAGCCGGTGGGCCGGCCAGCCCAATGACTACCTCGGAAACGCGGTTGGGTACCAGAAACCGACAGCTGACAATATCCTGCGAGGCCGAGCCCAACGACAGCGTGTTCAGGATGCTATCATGGACAGTCTGCCATGTTTGATGCGATAGTTGATGCCTGGCAAATACGAGCCACACAATCTCGCCCATGGTATGGATCCAAGTTGGTTGTGCGTTGTGCATATATGGTAGGCGCCAAACGCCAAGAACTAATTTTCGAGCCCACATGGAGCTGTCAGTCAAGGTTTGGCTGATGGGCATTCTTCCAACTGCCACTAGCCAACCGTCATGCGGCACGTGTTCTGTCGTTCCAGTTGGGCGATGGGAAGGCTGCACGACTACGTCATCAACAAAGCTCTGACCATTCCGACGTTCCCGATGACTTAGCCATTGTTGTTGTAAACACCCTCGCTCTTTTCCTCGAACCTAGCAGCATGGCCATTGCCCGCCCTCTGCTCTCACTACTCTCGATAATTCTGCTCGCAGGGGGTACCCTACTAACCATTTTCATCGTCCTGTCCGGTTCTCACAAGTACACCCCACCCATCAATCGCACCTATTTCCTCGAAGCGTCAACCAATGGATTCGGTCCAGGCAGTCCGCACTTGCACAACCCTGCGCGCTGGACCTGGCTGTCCATATGTGGCGTAGAAAACAACAAGAATGCGCACTGCGGACCCATTCGCGCAGCGCAATCCTTTGACCCCGTGAGGAACTTTGGCACCCGCGACGGTGTTCCTCAACCGTTCTTGAAGCATCGCACATTTTGGTACTACATGAGCCGCTTCACCTGGGTGTGGTACCTCTTAAGCCTGTTGTTTGCGGCTATTGCGTTGGTAGTGAGCGCTTTGGCCCTCTGCACGCGTCTGGGTGCTTATATCACGGCCTTGGCGGTTTGGGTGGCATTGTTCTTTCAGACTCTGGCTGCAGCCATGCATACGTAAGTCGACCAGTTGTTGTCATGACACTTTCTAACGTTGATAGTGCCTGGGTGGTCAAGGCGCGCCATGCGTTTCGGTCCAACGGACAGAAGGCAAGAATCGGTCAATATGCCATGGCATTTGCCTGGTCGACTGTGGCCTGCTACTTCCTTGCCACTTTGCTATTTTGTATTGGTGGCAAAGCCAGCAAGAGATCTGCTGGAAGCAGCCCCAGCTCAACGTCACGGTTTGGGCGAAAGAAGCGCAATCAGGGAACTTTTGCCGATAATACCCAAGCGCGGGTGAAGGATGATTATGCATGAGATGAAAAAGAATTGATATGATAACCAGATAATTGACTAATGCACTGAGTGTTTTGCCCTCGCCCTGCCCCTCTGTGTCATTACCCCACCGGAGGAATTCCGTGTCTTCGCGACTCATTTATGATACGCGCAGCGGGGACGTTGCACTAAATTAGCGCCAGACACAGAGAAAAAACTTGGACAATGTCAGAACCCAGCCAACGTAAACAAAAGAAAGCTCTACGCGATGCAGAGCGGCGGAAAACCAGATTGCGGCCAAGGAAAACAACACTTGTCGCAACTCCCGAAGATATCCCCGAGGCTGATGTTCACGATGTCTCTGAAGCAGGTGACGCGCGAAAAAGGCGCATAGAAGATGAAGCACGCGATGAAGTGGCAAACAAAAAATTGAAAACGTCGGGGCCCGAGTATAAGGATGCAGCGAAAGAGAAGAAGAGCAAAGGCGAGAAGCGCAAGGCAAGGAAGAAAGCTGTCGCGGAGAAGCGGATAATTGAAGAGGAGGAAGGCACAGGCAAGAGGCCCAAAACGACCAAAGAAAGCAAAGACCGTTTCATCGTTTTTGTGGGGAACCTCCCGTTCAACACCACCGATGCTTCACTAGCAGCGTTCTTCCAGCCCTTGGCGCCAACATCAATCAGACACCGTACCGATCCCAAGACCAAGAAGAGCAAAGGGTTTGCCTTTGTCGAATTTGAAGGATATGACCGCCTCAAGACGTGTCTTCAAAAGTATCATCATGTCGAGTTCAATCCAGAAGAACACGGCGCAGAAGGAACGGGCAAGGGCGGCCGCAAAATTAATGTCGAGCTCTCTGCCGGCGGAGGTGGCAAGTCAAAGACACGAATGAGCAAGATCAAGGCTAAGAACGAAAAGCTAACAGAAGAACGTTCAAGAAGGATACAGCGAGAGTTGCAGGAAAAGGCAGCAAAGACGACGGCGGATGCAGGGGAACCCAAAGGAGCTATCTCTGCTGTAAACGGCATGCATCCAAGTCGTCTGGCGAGAATGTAGAGCATTCGAAGCGTAATACTGACATCAATCCCATCTGGTTTTGCTTGTTAGTTGCTTGGATTCCATATTCAAAAATACGCACCCTTGGTCTTTTTGCCTTACAATATCACCTCCGTGTGTTTGTTTGCCCGTCTTGCCGCCTTCGACAACCAATCGGTCTAATTGGTAAAATTGACTGATAATTGTTTGTCTCTGCTTCGATCAGTCTGCTCCAATTTATCCGTTGGTTTAAGACTCACCCGCATCATCTGAAGGTCTTTTTCGCCTTTCGCCATTGTCTCTCGAATTTCATCTGCGCCGTTGCGCGGCTCGCGAAAGGCGTCGCGAGTTCGTCTTAGGGCATATTCGCGGAAGTTATAGTTGGCGAATTGACGACCTTGGCGCAACAACGAGCGGTACAAGCTGCGCACGTTGCCTGCAGTGGACATTGTTAGATAAGAGGGGTGAGATGTTTAACTAGCCTCTTTGGGATAGCAATGACAGATATTAGGGTTAGGGATATCATCAGTCAGCCCAGTATCGGGCTACGGATGATTGACGTACATTACCGGGGAAGGCAAGGGTTCAAATTAATCACGTCAACGGTAAGACTACAGCAAGATGTCTTGCCCTGACACACTGTCCGCTATGACAAATGAGACCAGTAAGAACAGAGATAAGCTGTGCAACGAAGAGGGAAGTCGCATGGCAAGGCGTGGGGCGGGAAACCCCAGCCACCGCTCGCAGTCTGCAAAAAAAGCGGGACGGACCACAACGGCCCGCACACATGAAACGGACCGCCCGCCCCGCCCACTCGGGACGCACTGAACAAGTCCCAGCCTCTCCCGTGCTCCTTGGCTTCCGTCATGGGAGACTCTGAACAACATGAGATTTGACCACATTGCTGCCCCCACGCTCCGCCATCACTCACTGCTTGCTCGGCCGTGAGCTTTCGCCGTGTGGCCTATGTGACTCGCTAGACGCAGCCCTGTCGCCCCTATATTATTCGGACGGCAGCGACGACTCGGACGGCCGGTGCCAGGGCAATTGCTGCGTAGCGCGGACGCACCGGCCTGAGTCATCTCCCGGCACTCACGCCGCCGTCCTATACGCCGTTGAGGAGGGCTTCCGCTTCCCGCATACACTGACCCCCGATCTGGACGAGGAAAATTCGCAAATGTCCGAAGTTGGCGCGCGCGCAACGCACACCGGAGCGCGTCCTGGCGGCCCCGTGCCCATTTCTGCTGCTGCTCCAAGCATTCGCACACCCCGTGACGTGATGCGAGAGCGGAATGCGCGTGAAGCGCGTCGTTTCCAGGCACAACGAGAGGAAGAAGCGCGACGGCATGTGGCGCTTAGCAGCGAGGATGGCTTGGCGCGTGACGGCTCAGTCCGCGTCTCGGGGGCCGAAGCGCTTGGGGAACCCGTAAGCAGAAGTCAAGGTACCCAGAACTACGCGTCTAACAGCCGTCCCCGTCGCATTTCTGGTGCCTCCGGCGGTAAGCATGCTCCGCAAAATCATGTTGCAACATCGTTTCCACTTGCATTCGAGCGTTGGGAGACACTGTCGTCACACTGGGAAGGGCTGACGTCGTACTGGTTACACAAATTGGAGCAGAACACGGAAGAAATCAGGCACACGGTGCCCAACGTGTCGAGCTTGAACAGGCAAATCACGGATCTTTCGGCCGCTGGGGCTAATCTCTTCCACGCCGTTGTTGAACTGCAACGGCTCCGGGCCAGCAGCGAACGCAAATTCCAGCGTTGGTTCTTTGATACCCGCGCCGAGACGGAGCGGAATGCTGAGAGGCAGGCTGAACTCGAGCGGCAACTGCAGCTCGAGCGCGGAGCGCACGAGGAGGCGGCGTCAAGGAAAGCCGATGCAGAAGCCGCTGCCAGCCAAGCCGACCGGGAGCTGCGAGAGCTGCGACGAGAGCTCATCATTGCTAAAGAAGAAGCCCGGCGTGCGTGGGAGGAGCTAGGCAAACGCAATGACGAGGCCCTGCAGCAAGCGGAAAACCTCAAGAGCGGCTGCGTAGCTGTAGTTGCCGGCGTGCAGGTGGTACCCTACGTTTCTCGTGTTAGCCGCAGCGGCACCGTTGCCAGTGCTGTGCGTCCAGACGTTACGAGCAGCCCAGGAGAGCGTCACTACGAACGCTATGCCAGCCCAACTAACACAGATCCCTTTGCCGAGCTGGCCAGGCAAACTGTACCGCAGACGCCGCCATGGTCAGCCGAGCGTCGGGCCGGTGTGAGGTCGCCAGCATCGTCAGCCTACACTCAGCCACACTACGCCACTGACGGGACTCCAACGCACGTGCAGCCCAACGTCATGGTGACTTCGCCCACAGCATCGCCTCATACTCGCAGCGAAGGACGTCAGGAGGGTCCTTTTACTATGGGCAGCGAGGCCGAAACTGTCTATGCCATTGACTCGGCCGGACAGCTCCAATCGCCACCCGCAGCCATAACGAGGGACACAGAGGACACGCAAATTAGCGAGAGTGGCTATTCGGACTACGGGTCTCTGCCTACTCTACCGGCAACAAGTGCAGAAGCAATGGCAACCTTCACGCCATCGTCCGGGCCTGACGACTTTGCTGACTGGGATACCGCTGGGGCCACAACCCACCATCACCCAACTCGACTGAGCGATGTTTTGGAAGAGGACGAAGAACGCAGCAGTAGACGCACTGCTGAGTAATCATGTACATAAGTTAAATTTAAACGTAATTACCCAAATTCAATACACTAGCGACGTTCTTTTGGGGTGGTGGGAGAGGGGAGGGGAGGACGATGCTGATCCGGCCACGGTGGAGCCGGGTGGTGCGAATGGTATACGGCATTCTGGCCGTCCTCTCTACCTGGACGCTCCTTGACGTCGTAAACGTCCACCGGCCGCAACTCATTCCCCCCCCACCGTTTGGTCCAAATGAGCGCATCTTTATAGCCAGTATCCATTGGACGGACGAGGCCGTTTTGCGTGCGCGGTGGGCTCCCGCCGTGGCCTCCCTTGCACGCACTCTGGGATCCGACAACGTATTCGTGTCTATCTACGAGAGCGGCAGCTTCGATGACACCAAGGGAGCCCTGCAGCTCCTGAATGAAGACCTTTCGCACTCTCACATTCCTCACCGCATCATCCTCGACGATGCCATGCACCGAGATGAGGTCGAGAAGCAACCGGCCACGTCCGGCTGGATCCAGATGCCGCAATCCCAGCAGTTCCGTGCAAACTGGACGCATTGGTTCACCCTCGAAAAGGGCCACTGGGTCCCGCGCAGGATCCCGTACCTTGCTCGTTTACGCAACAGGGTCATGGAGCCCCTGACTGAGCTCCAAAGGGACGAGGGCAAGGTCTTTGATAAAATCTTGTGGCTGAACGACGTCGTCTTTGACACGGACGATGTCAAGCGTTTGCTCGCTACAAATGACGGAGTCTATGCTGCCGCCTGTGCACTGGACTTTAAGCGTCCTCCAAGCTTTTATGATACCTTTGCGTTGCGCGACTGGGAAGGCTACGCCCCCATAAGCGACGTCTGGCCTTACTTTCGAAGCAAGACTTCTCGAAAGCCAATGATTAAGGGCCAACCCGTGCCGGTTTCGTCTTGCTGGAACGGCATGGTCATGCTCGATGCCAAGCCTTTTTATCAAAATTTGCAATTTAGAGCGATAGACGATAGTCTTGCAAAATCTCATCTTGAGGGATCTGAATGCTGTCTGATTCACTATGATAATCCCCTCACGGGAAAAGCGGGTGTTTGGGTCAACCCCAATGTCAGAGTTACCTACGATGCTGCTGCGTACGGTAGGGTCAAGGGTGGTGTGTGGCCGAAGTGGCCGTGGAACATTGTGGCCGGCATATGGAAGAACAGGTTCAATCGGTGGTGCAGTAGGGGTCATAGGGACGAGAAGAGGGTCATTGCTAAACGCCTAGCTCAGTGGCAAGGCAAGGAGCCTGGGGCTGATTGCCTTATCGATGAGATGCACATTATGCTCTGGAACGGATGGGGCCATGCATGACTTGCAAAAGAACTTGATGTATCATATTTTAAAGAAAGTGTTGTAGTTTCTAATCACCCGTCCATCTTGTCAAGATGGTCAGGATTTGCTTCCATCTCTCTATCACAATCTCTCTCGCTCCCTTTGATTCCAACATGCTCACTTTTTCCCAACCATGCTTGACAAAGTCCGTAGTCAAGTGCTTCGCAAATTTTACAACTTTAGACTCCAGAGCAGCATTCAAATCCTCACCAGTTTGCATAAAATGGCCCCATTCCTCATCATTTTTACTCAGCTCTGCGCGAAGAGCAACCTGGGCGCGGAAGCACAGCTCCCATCTCATTTCTGTGGTGGGCAAAAGAACATACGACCCCAAAAACCCGACCATTTGCAGAGCATCCCTAGTTTCAGACCTTAGATGCGGCAGCAGAAATTGATCAAGCACAACGTTATCATCATAACTTCCTGATGGAATGATGAACCCATAATGCACCAGAAGGAAGTCGTTCGAATGGGAGCCGTATGTAGCTAGGACTTCTTCTCCAACATCTTTTTGCATACGTACACGATTAGAAAAGGACGAAAAGCTACGAACGTAGGGGCACGAAAACTCCTTACCATAGTCACGCGTCGCGAGAACTCGATAGCCGTCTTTGCCTTGCGACACGGCCACCGCAGAGGGCGTCTGTCCTGCTGGTGAATGGTTGATGTAGTCAGTCACCGGACAGAGAACCATGTCCTTCTTTCCCAGGTGGAAACTCCGGGTGTTGACAATCGCCCAGGCGTAGTCCCAGTCGTTGTTTAGCACGTCAATACCAGCTGCAGCTGCATCTTTGGTGTCTCTCTCGTAGCCTCGCTGCTGTCGTTGCAAAACTGCGCGTGTAGCATCTGGCAACTGTTCCTGCCCCTCTGCCAGCCAAAACAAAGGTAGACTTGCCAGCAAATTGGCTTTTGCTGGCCATGTACGAGTCCAGGCTTCATCTGGAGGAGATATGATGATCGAAGCTGCGAGCTGGGCCTGTGGTGAGGCTTCTTTGGCTAGAGGTTTTTGACTAGAGAACATGGCACTTGAAGGGACATGTAGGATCTGATCACCTTTCTTGATAGGGCCAGTGGTAACGAGGCCAATTCCATGATCAGGAATATGTTCAGGATGCACTGCATGCAGTTTTACAGATTGAGCAGAGGCCCATGCTAAAAATTCTTTGTGGATATCCATTTGTCTGTGTTTGTGTTGGAGGAGCCCCGCAGATTTTTCTCTTCGGTGACATTCCGCACAAACACATACACCATGAACACAACAGCACAAATGCGCGAATGTGCAGACGACCTGCGCGACAAGATCGATGCGTTGGAGGCTGCATTTGCGCCGATACTTAAAGCGGGTATAAGTGGCAGCGCAAGCAAATTACCTCTGATGGATCAGGCCCAACTGTACACGTTGACGACGTATGCCATTGAATCGCTTTTGTTCTCTGCAATACGTCTGGACGGAAGCGAGGATGCAAAGAAACATCCAGTCTTTCAGGAATTGAATCGTGTAAAGGGCTACTTTGCGAAAATCAAGGCCGCCCAGACGACGGCAGAGGGAAAGCGATCTAGAGTTGATGTGGAGGCCGTTGATAGGATGATCAAGCACGGGACAGAAAGTGTGAAAAAGCTACAACATGGGCCACCCATGAGGGAGAGGAAGAGGAAAAGGGCAGAGGGCAAGGATGAGGTAAATAAAAAGCAAAAGTAGATCGTTCAGTTCCTTCCATGCCAAACGTCTTTTGGTGGTGGCCGCGTGGGAGCGCGCCGTTCCGAATCACCTCGGGTCGCACCGAGCCGCAGGCCCCCACGCGCGGCCAGTCGGTCCCCTGCGTTGGGAAGCATCAACCTCCCCGTCACGCAACCGCATCGCTTACAATCCGCCAGTGGCAACCTCGCTTCTCGCAAACCATTGCCGTAACGCCGCAAGCTACCCCCAGCAGAAGAATCTAGCGCGCCAGGTCACCCGAGACCCCGCTGTCAAGGAAGGCGGACGGCTGTGAATCGACGGCGCAACTTTCAGCTACGATGACGCCTGCCACCCAGTCATTGAAGTGCGTCGTCACCGGGGATGGTGCTGTTGGCAAGGTACGTGTCCCTGGAAGCGGCGGCTGGCCTGGCTGACAAGGCCGCAGACTTGTCTCCTCATCTCTTACACCACCAATGCCTTTCCTGGCGAGTACATTCCCACTGTGTAAGTGGCACTCCTCGGTAGGCTCTGGGCGGGGTGCTGATAAACAGCTTTGACAACTACTCGGCCAGTGTCATGGTAGACGGTAAGCCAATCAGCCTCGGACTGTGGGATACGGCCGGACAAGAGGACTACGATCGTTTGCGGCCGCTTTCCTATCCTCAGACTGACGTCTTCCTCATCTGCTTCTCCATTGTCAGCCCGTCATCGTTTGACAATGTCAAAGCCAAGGTTTGTGCAATCCTGTCCTGTTGCACAAACGCCACTAATTCGTAAAATTAAGTGGTACCCAGAAATTGAGCATCACGCTCCCGGTGTTCCAATTGTTCTGGTCGGGACAAAGCTCGATCTCCGGGATGATCCGGACGTGCGAGAGCAACTACGTCAGAAGAAGATGTCACCCATCACCTATGAGCAGGCGGTGCAAGTGGCCAAAGAAATCAAGGCGGTCAAGTATCTCGAATGCTCTGCACTCACCCAACGCAATCTCAAGAGCGTATTCGACGAAGCCATCAAGGCCGTCATCCAGCCCAAACAGCCCCAGAAGCCCAAGAAGAACCGCTGTACCGTGTTATAATGCTCTCCAAATCCACTGACTACTAACAACGACACGTATCTTTTACTAACGAAAGAAGGGGCAAGGGAGCAAGGGGGGTGTGGTTGCAGGTTGGAATAATGTAGAACTCTGGGGACAACGTCATGTGTGCAAGCTGGAAAGGTGGGGTAGATGAATAAGGAAGCGATTCGCGTTCTTGCATGCGTGCTCAGCACGGATTGAAATGATTTCTAATGTTCCACTTTCAGAGGTGTAGATTATGCTATGCCGACCATGGGATTTGCGCTCGTCCTTGGTCCATCCAACTGCCTATAGAAGAACGAATAGTTATAGAAATCATCATTTGACGTCGAAATTATCATATATTCATACCCCGAGGGTGTTAATACACAGATATCCCAACTCCACTGCACCCATACATCAGAAGCGCTAGACTCAATGATACTCAATTTTCGCCAAATAAATCCTCACCGACTTCCAGAGCGGGCAAATCCTCCTGGCTCGCACCAGGTGGTTGAGTAGGGATATCCTCCACTTTATCCAAAACGCCAGGTCCCAACGGAACAATATTCTCCTGTGCTGGATCTGAAACGGACACGTGCACGTCCATTGGGACGGGATCAATACCCAATTTATCAGGTACGTCTGTTCCGTCGTCAGGCTGGACGGTATCGTCCTTTTGATCCACCTGCTGGATGAGGGGTTCATCCGGTGAACTGCTGATTCGTCTCATCCCACGACGGGACGGGGTCCCGGACTTCACGGTTGCCGTCTCCACGCCCGCAGTGGAATCTTCTGAGTCGCTCTCGCCGCTCTCTTGTTGCTGCAGAGCGGCCTGCTCCGGGGTCACGTCCACGGGTATTTCCTCGCCCTTGGACACATGTTTGACCGTTTGGCCGGGCTGTGGGACAATCTTGGTTGCGTTGGGGACGATAGTCGTGTATGTTGAGCCGTCTGGGTTGATGAACGTGACTCTCTTCTTGCCGCGACCGGGCCCACCTTTCTTCTTCGGCGGAGGCCGGTTCTTCCGCCTTGTTTCAGCTACAATGACGATGCCGTCTTCGTTGGCGATTCCTAGGCCTTCTACATATGTTCCAGGTGGCGCCGTTAGAGCGGGAGGGAGCTCGGCAAGCTCGGCAGCATCGGTAATCTCCCCTTCGGCCAATTGTCCTTGTGGCACCAGAGCTTCGTAGACCAGAACCTCGCCGTCGTGTGCTGTCTTGCGCACCTTCGCCCGACGCATGGGCGCCACGCCGTCGGCGCCCGCCGGTCCGTAGAGGCTGGGCATGCCTTTTCTTCGCCGCGCGAGGAACTCAAAGTGCTTGTGCTCGGGCTTTTGAAGGGCCGTAGGGGTTATTTTCCACCTGCGTGTCAGGAAGGCGCGGTTATTGTTTTCCTTGGCCGCCTCATCCTCCTCAGCCGCATCTTCTTCGTCCGCGCAGTCGGTTTTGCGCTTGGCTCCGCTGCTGCCGGTGCGTCCGGTGCGTCCGGTGCGGGCAAGGCGCAAAATGTGCTGCGTCCATGGCTGCAACAGCTGGTAGTCTTGTGGCATTGGCAGCTCCCCCCATCGGTCGTCTTTGCCGTCGCTGCTGCCCAACGCCGGCGCAGCCAGCGATACTCGCGTCTCTTGTCGGCTCCATTGCTTCACTGGAAGTCCCTCAAACACCTCGTTGTTGGTTTGGTTGCGACCCGTTCGGTTGCTCCGTCCCGGTGGTCTGTAGTGGTCCATGGCTGGTGAAATATCGATGCTAAACTTTTGGATGTCTCGATTAGGGTTAGCACTTCACCAGCACTTCACAAGCACTTTCATTGACAGCTGGGGGACCGCGCCCAAGCCCCACCACATGGCTCAATTCAGAGCGAAGAAGCTCGACCTGGGCTGTTTTATCAATGCTCGTGTCATTCGCGACCATACTAAGCGAAAGGTGTTTGAGCAGCAGGAGCCGGAGCGGTACATATAAGTAAATATCCCATTGAACGCATCTGATTCGCAACAGTCAAGCCCTGCGCTATATCATACGCAACCTATCCCTTCCTGCGCGCACAAGAGCCCAGGCCCAGCTCCAGCTAGCGCAGATGCATAGCTACACGCGATCGACCCAGATCAACAACAGATGTGCAGAAGGTGGCAAGGCGAGATGGGTTATTGGGGATTACAGGATAGCAAGGGTAAGTGTGCATCATTACGAAACTTGGGAGGGAAGGCTGAATGAGGCAGTATCCTTTCCGTTTAAAAGCACTTGCGGGTCAGCTGCCGGGGGTGCAAAAGGCGATGTGGTAACCAGCGCCTTCTCAAAAGCTTGAACAAAAGCTTGGGCAAGGCAGTATGTAGTCACACGCACCTGTACATCACGCAAGATCAAAGCTCTCCATTTTCCAATGTTTGCTTTCATGCCGTTTATGCACAGACCTTTGGCACGCACGCACATACACACACACACACACACACACACACACACACACGCACACGCACACAACACACACTCGAAATTTTCCAATCCAACTCACCCACAACAATGGCTTTTAGGAGATTGTCCACAGACCTCCCCAAGGATCCCGTCTATCCCGCCGATCTTAAAGAGCTGGGATTCAAGCAAACTGACGACGGTCATTTTGTGAACATTGAAACCGGCGAATACTTTGCTTATCGTCATACAAACAATGACCGCGCCAACGAAGTCCGCCGGGAGGCCATGACTCAATGCATTCGTTCTGCTGTTTTTGAAGCCCTCAAGGAGTTTGACATCAAACCTCTCTACTGTCATGGAGATACGTATAGCGAAACGGCGGATGGACCAGCCGTACCCATCCTGACCACCTCCCGTCAGTCTTTGAAGGCGAAGCGGGAGGTTGTCATGCTTGTGGGAGAATATAACCACGATCTTGGCATCTTTGCCTACCGTTTGCTAATGAACGAAGGTGGAATGGAAGAAGGCTCGGTTATTGGTCTGTTAAAACAGCTACAGACGCTGGCCCGCCCCCCCGGTGTTATCATCTTCAACCCGGGCCAGCTGCTCTACAGTCACAAGGAGAAGCAGGCCATGTCACAGACCTCTTGGCTCGCTCGCAACAAGGAAAGTGCTTTGCATGAGCATTACCGCATTCACCCGGTGCACAACTACGTTACTGGACACACCACGCCCAATGAACATGTAGCTACTGTTTTAAAGTATGTTGTTCCGGAGATCACGCACGAAGGTGCCAAACTTTACACCATCGCCATCAGTGACGGCTGCGAGAACATGCTAAAGGCCATCGATGTGCAGCTGGAAGAAGATAGCGACGCATGGATCGGAGGCGCCGTGGAGGCCTTTGCACTTATGCAGACTACTCATCGCCCGCACGAGATCAAGAACGCAGCCCTTCGCATGTTTCTCAACCTACGTGGACGCGGCTGGGTGACGGCTCTCGACGTTCCGCCTGGCAAACTCATCGCCCTGCCCGATGAGGAAGAAGTCCAAAATGCGGTTCGAGCCGTGGACGGTAAGGCTGGGTCGACCTCTCCCAGTAGGGATAAGCAGAAGCCTCGCATCGACCGTCGTGGAAGTGTCAGCGCCACTTCACCGCCTATCGCCATCCCAGGCACGTCGGGAGCCGACGATGATGCCTCCACCGATGATGAGACAGTCAAACGCATCGCCGAGCAACGTGGTAAGGATAACGATCTTATCACTAAACACACGCGCGGCAGTTTGTTATACAGGCTACGAAAGATCAATATAGTGCCGTGCACGACACCCGAATTTGCCAAGAGCGAGTATGCAGAGGTGGGCGTAAACTGTCCGACCATCAGCAGTGATGCCGATTTGATCGAGCTTGTCTTCCCCGCCGCCAGGGACGAAGTCATGAAGTTTTTCCGTGCTGTCAGGGATTCGGGCTAGATGACTTCGGCAGATGCCGGGGATAGAGTAGCGTATGACATCTCGTAACTTACCATCCCTCTCGCCTGCTTATGTAATGCTTTGAAATGCTTCCATCAAGGTCGCCACCACCGTTTTACAGTCTTGTCTTGACAATGTCGTCTCACCGTGTCCCCTCTGTGCTTAGAAATTCGAAGCGACTGGCTTCAACCGCTTCGGAGACTTCGCGTAGGACGACGACGTTTACTGACCGTCTCAATGCCGGCCCGTCGTTTGGCTACTTCGTCTCGGGCAAGACAAAGGAGAACTTCCTCAGCGCCAACGATGCTTATGAGCTGCGCACAGTGCAGATTGGACCGGAAGGACGCAAGCGACCGCATACACGACTGCCCAGCTGGTTAAAGACTCCCATCCCACATAACGAGAATTATAAACGCATCAAGAACGATTTGCGCGGACTGAACCTCCACACTGTATGCGAAGAGGCGAGATGTCCCAACATCGGTGAATGCTGGGGCGGTAGTAGCAAGAGCGCGGCAACAGCAACCATCATGCTCATGGGCGATACCTGCACAAGAGGATGCAGATTTTGCAGCGTCAAAACAAGCAACAAACCCCTGCCGCTGGATCCACACGAGCCGGAGAACACGGCCGAGGCGCTGAAGCGGTGGGGACTTGGCTACGTTGTCCTCACGAGCGTGGATAGGGACGACCTCATTGATGGCGGAGCGCGCCACTTTGCTGAGACAATTATCAAAATCAAGACAAAGGCGCCGCAGATGCTCGTCGAAGCGCTTACGGGAGATTACGCTGGTGATTTGAACCAGGTCGCCCTTGTTGCCAAGAGCGGGCTAGATGTCTATGCACACAATGTCGAGACGGTAGAGGAGTTGACTCCTTATGTAAGAGATCGCAGAGCTGGTTTCCGCCAGTCTCTTGCCGTGCTCGACGCCGCCAAAAAGGCCAAACCTGGACTCATCACTAAGACAAGTATCATGCTCGGCCTGGGCGAGACGGAAGAGCAGGTTCTTGCGACGCTCAGAGAACTGCGAGCCATAGACGTGGATGTTGTCACGTTTGGGCAGTATATGAGGCCCACAAAGAGGCATATGAAGGTGGAAGAATATATCACGCCAGATGTCTTCGAGATGTGGAGACAGAAGGCGCTTGATATGGGCTTCTTGTACTGTGCATCTGGTCCACTGGTGCGCAGTTCGTACAAGGCCGGTGAGGCATTTATAGAGAATGTCCTTCGACAGAGGGAAAGGCAGACAAAGTTGGTGTGATTTTTTCTGACTGTATAGACGATGATATCGCCACGGTTAGACATGACTGATAAATGCATTTACCCGCTACGGTGGAACAGGCATGGGTGCCCCCGTTCCATCTGGTTGTGGCTGAACGCCCGCCTTTTGCGGAGGAGGCAGGAAAAGGGGCAAGTAGACAGCCCCGAGCGCCAGAATAGATGTCGCAATTGAGAAGATTCCGGGCATCGAGTCATCTTTCTTGGCAGGCTCCGCAAGCCAATTTTGCACTGCGAAGAGGACAGACGTCCAGCCTATGAGTCTGTACATATGTCAGATGTGAATCAAATCAACCCCTGCGAAACAAACTTGTTCCTGGTGAAAATCTGTGCAACTTGTCAGTCAACATGACGGTGCGGAGACTTTACATACGGCAACCATGGGCATAGAGGCGGAAATGGCGCTGGAGAAATCCTCTCCGCTTTTTTCACTGCGCTCCTGATAAGGAACGACTATGCCCATTAGCGAGTTAAGTACCGACTTCCGCACACCTACTTAGATCCTCTCGCCTCATATCTCTCTTTGCCATGTTGGTGACGTTCTTACCCTAACGGCGATCAGGGACATGCGAGCTTCCGTAGCCTGGCGGATCGGGCCGCCGCCTCGGATGGGAAACACGCAGAGCAATTTCCCGATTGGGATGCGTTGGGTGGGTGGGGAGGGGACTGAGGGTCAGCAACGAGAGATGGAGAGGAGACTCTGCGCCCCTGAGGCGCGGGAACAAGTGAGATAGGATTTTTTTGGCAGCTATCAGTTGGGATCGCCGTATAAGATAATAGTTCAACAAAAACGAATGGCGATAATAAGCTTGTGGCGCCACCGCGCATGATGGCGAGGAATGATCCACCCGTCAATTCATGCTGCAACATCCTTTTGTGCGACGACTGCAACCTCGTTTCCCCCCCTCGGTCATGTAGCTTTCAAAATGTCGTTTTGTGTCTAGAATGGACCAAGATTCGCCCTCCAACGGCCGTTTGGGATGGACTTCGCCTCAGGACTTTAGTGACTCGGACGAGTGCGAACGGCCAGCCAAGAGGGCGAGGATCGAGGCCGGCTGCGAGGATGAAGACCCTCCGCTGCCCGGCTCTCCGCTGCCCAGTCCTCCGTCCAGCCCGGTGGACCGCAAAAAGTGTCCCACAGATGCTGCTGAACCCCCGAAGAATCCGCCCAGGCTTCCCGGTGGCCGCGTAGCTGACGTGGTGCCGTGGAACGGAAGAGATGTCCAATATGCGCTCGACGAAACACTTGTCAAGTCCGGATGCTGCAACAAAGCGTCGTCTTCGAACCGTGTGGAAGCGGGCTCAGCCCGCCAGGCACTGTGGCCCAATCTGGCAGCCAAGAACGGCCTCGGTCTGCAGGTTCTGTCCAGCTTTTTTGTCCAGGTCTTGGATACCCGTCAGACGATGCGGCAGGTGACGAAGCCGCCCACGTTCAAGCTGCCGCCTCGCCTGACTGTCACCGACAGCAAGCGAGAGGCTTGGCTGCGCGACCTCGCCGATCCGGCCAAGCCTCTGCGTAGGCAGAGCCGCACCATCCCTCATGGCATCCGCGGCAGGGTCATGCTTGACCATTGTCTGAACAAGTGCATCCCCTTGACTCGTGCAGTCTGGATGATTCGGTGCGTGGGCGCGAATGAGCAGCGAGCCTTTCGTCGTAAAGGCGTTGCGTCCTCTGTTGCTGCCACGAGCGAGAGGAAGTGGTTAATCGAATGGACAACTCAAGTTGAACAATTTTTGGGCTCTTCCATTGGTGCCTGTAATCAGTCTGAGTGGAGGCAGCGGATGACCTATGTTATCAGTCTGGTTGGCCGACTCTACTCTGAAAGTCTTTTGGATCAGCCACATTTCCTGGACTGGACTATCAATTCCTTTGCAACCGCTGCTCTGGAAAGTCTCCCGATCTGGCTCACTTTGGCCCGCGCATACTGGAAGGAGATTGTTGTTAGTATCAAGTCTGGCCGTCGACTGGCAAGAGGGATTATCAGTCACCTGCTCTCATTGAGCGCCCGTGATGCACTACGGCCCCTCAAATCTCGGCTGCTACAGCTGGTTGCCCTGCTGGCAGCCTCCTATCCGGCGTGTCTGGTTGTGCCTGATATGTGGCCTCGCTTTGAATATCTTGTCGTCGAGTCAGGCGCACCTGAGAGTGCAGTGCGGGAGATAATCAGACGCAATGAACAGCTCACCAATCGTATAGCGTACAATGCGTGTTGTCCCGCGTTGAAGCTCTACGCCGAGCTGGACTCTATCGGCCTGTCGGTGGATTACGTCCTTCTCGCCACTCATTGCCAAGAGCTTATGCCTCAGCATCTTATCCCTGCCCTGTTAGATTGGGTCTCCTCGACTTACCGTCACGGCTTGGCGCGGATATACATTGCTGCCCGTCTGATTCAACAACTCCAAAATTGCGGAGAGGATACTGACGGCGCAATTCTGGATTATCTACGACGTCCACAGAAGGCAGTCGGATTTCAAGCCGAGCCGCTATACTTGATCATTATTGAGCTTATCCGACAGTCCGCGTTCTGTCCATCCCGCTACTTGCACTGGCTACTGGCCACGGCCGACCTCTGCCCCGAAAACACGTCAAAGCCTGCTGTAGGACTGCTTCTAGTCCTTCCTCCCACACTCATACCGTCACACGTTGCTAGCTTACGACAAATGCTGCTGAGGCGGCTGGGAGCGGCCGACCTGACTAGTCATCTCAAGGAGAAGCTTGAACAAGTGGAACAGGCCATTCCCAGCGGCTGTCTCGCCTCTTTGGACTCTTCAGCTGATAAAGTGGCCATCAGTGAATACATACGCCAGCGGGATAACAAAGTCGATCTGGCAACATTTTGCAGCCTTCGTGGAGTTTTGGAGTCGGCATCTGATATATCTGGCTTGGCATTGATCATCGAGCAGGCTGTGCCCATTGCTGATGCTGCTCTCCTAGCTACAATCACCGATACTGTTCTCTTGCATTCCGAAGTCCTGGCTGTCGTCGAACGTCTACCGCATATTGCCATATTTGAGCGATACAAAACTCTTCGAACCCAGCACCCTCCTGATCGGGTCTTGCTCAGCGCACTTTCCAGGCTATCAGCCCAGTTGGCTTTGGATGAAGATGTGAATCAGCAACTTGCTCGCGACCGCATAGCCTGTGATCAAGGCTCTCTCGCGGCATTCTCTCCTGCGAGCGACAACATGACTCTTGTGCACGGTAATGTTGATGAGGCCGACATTGAAATCATCTTGGCAAGCGGGAACAGCATGGATAACAAACTCCTGCAGCGAGTTTTTGACCTCGTGATGAACCGCAAAGATGCTCCTGAAAAGCTCACGATGTGGCTGAACCAGCTTCGCGTTATTGGAGGGACGAACTTTCAGCTTATTGTCCAGAAATTTACCGCTTCTGCTTTGAGAGAACACAAGGCCCGCAGCCTAGTTCCACTTATCGCTGCAGAATGTCTCTCGCTGGGTTCAGTTCTAACCCTCGCTCAAACAAAAGCTGGAGCTCTGGAGGTCATATCACTAGTCTTCTCTCCCGACGCTGGCAGACTATCCAGGCCAGATGTATACCGCTTCCGAGTCATGCAGCGATTCTGCACGCAGCATCACGCAGTGGAACTCTGCCGCCTCATTCCTCTCGCCTGCGAACTTGATCCGGGCCTCCTTGAAGTACCGAGCATACTGGCCCTCTTCTCTTCACAATGCCTCCACCGACCAGGCGCCGTCAGCAGCATAGCAGCTTCAGCACCTCCTTCTCCGGGCTTCATCTGTCTCTGTGAAGCCCTCCTCCCTTCCCTCGAAGACCTCCACCCTCTTTCCTTGCCGATCCTAGGGGCTCTGCTGGCACCATACGCACAAGCCAAGAACATATCCCTCCTACCTCTAATTCAATCATGTATCACTGGGGATAATCCTATCTGGCCACAACTCCTCGCAGCCGCACGTCTCTCCCCGTCCGCTGAAGCAGAACTCCACGAGTGGGCGAGAGGAAAACTCCTTGACGGGGAGGGCAAAGAGAAATTTCTGCAAGTCCTAGAGATCACCTTTAACAACGGCGTCCCTAGACTGCCTGAAAACATCCTCCTACTGTGGGAGAAACTTTCCGCCACCCCGCCTGGGGATCTGCAAAGTCTGGATACCTTGTTGAGCATGGCAAGTTTATATCTCATTCCTCGTCCGTCTGGAGAAGCCACACACGGGAGCGAAGCCGCACAAGAGGGTCAAGCTTCGCTTGAGATGGCATCCTCCCTCCTAGCAACCTTCTCTTCCCTCCTCGAAATTCCCCAAGTAAAACTCAAAAGACACCTCTACGAAAGGATCTACGATCTAGCGGGGGTAGTCGAGGATGCGGTTTGCGCATCTGGCCCGGGAACGGAGACAGGAGGGACGGGGGCATCTGGCCCCATCACCGCGACATTCACGGGGGCAGTTTCAGGAGCGGGCGGAGCAGCCACGCCAAATTCACATGACGCTTCTCACCTAATCCTCTACACGCCCAATTTACAAACAAAAGAACCCTACCATCCGCGAACATGGGATTTAATCCCCCATGCTGCGCCCACAATGGCCGAAAACGATTCGGCTATCTCGCTCATCTGGCTGGATGCTAGATATGTTGGGGGGTTTAGTGGAGGGTAGGGAGGTGGAGACGCCCCGCGAATTTTCAAATAGGTGGAAATTCACTCCAATCACGGGAACAGTAGCGGGTGGCAGCAGGCATGGCTGCAGTAATGGGGATGATGACTAGCGAGGGAGCCCGCCTCATCCTCAGTACTCACAATTTGCATCCATCCCGGAGCATGGACCTTTATCCAATACATTGCGCCAACAATGGCTGCAAACGAGTCAGCGATCTTGTGTGTTTGTTGGTTGCACGACAGGTGAGGGGTTGGTGGGGTGTAGAGGAAATGTTTCAGGGAGTTGCAAACACTTCGCGGTAGGCATACTTCGCATCTTATGGGGGATATGGTTATGATGGTATGAATTATCGTATTCTTTGTTGGGGGAGTATTTGTATGGATATGTGAGTTGGCTGGATAGATATTATGGTTAATATGTCTTATTTGAGTTGATGAAGGGCGATGAAGGGGATTATGGTTTGGGTTCTAGAACGACTAGGTGTTGTGTGAACGTGTTGATTGAGGGAAATCCTGCAGTATCCCCGGATCATGCTACTAATCGGTGAAGATGCTTGAAGACTCGAGGTCTACTTGGGTAGGCTTTTCGGTGGATTGGATGTTCTACGGATAAGATAGAAGTGTGAAGGGAATGAGCAAAAAAGCATATCCCTCCCGAGGTCTACACTTCCAGTCTCATTAGTACCACTGACAAGGTTGAAAATCGCAGAGGAGATAGAAAAAAGAACCCCCCAAACTCGGGCTATACTGGATAGACCGCTAGCAGTGCATCACTGCCTTGATAAAAACGCACAGAAACATGGGACATGAAAGCACCCGTTTTAGTAAATTGCCACAATCCTCAGTGCACTACTTCTCAGAACAGAGATACTCTCTTTCCATCTTCTAACTACCAACGTTAGAGACTGTAGGTACCCTACGAGGTTGATCCACAAGCCACAACGATGCTAGCCCGTTGTGTGAGTTTTCTTTTTTTCCCACTTGCTTTTTTTTCTGTTCTGTGGCGCTGCAAATACTTGGTATCTCACCCACTGTGTTGGATTATCAATTTAGTGGGTGTAAACTACACTATCGAGATACGTTTGCTTTTTACACCTAGCATGGGAGCATAGGGAGGCTGTGGCGCACTTGACGATTAATCTGTGCCGCCCATGATATTGATCGTCCTCCCTCTTTTTTTGTCCTGCATTCAAAGACTGGATTGCTGCATTGTTTGTAGGCCTTTCATCAGTACGATGCGTGGAAATGGCAATATATCTATTCGTGGATGGGGGCTTCTTCTAGAAGTCACTTGGTAGTCGATTTGTACGTTGTTTCTGATTGCTTAGAGAATGATTAAATATTGGGTATACCAGTGGTTGTGGTGGCATCAGTTTCCCAGGTTTGCTTTGTTTATTGGGACGGGTTTACGCCGTTGCGGGATCTTGGTACATGCAGCGGCTTGACAAAGGAACTGGCTATTTGTGTGCCTTTCTTCTCGGCCAGTTTCTCTCAATACTTTATCACCTCTCGGACTATGTTCCACACTGTCTGACTGACAAGATCACGAATGTACTTTGGGTACACTGTGTCTTCATATCACCCGTGAGACTTGATAGTCCATAGATATACCCTCGGAGGGATTCTAAACGCCGAACTTTCGCAGGCACGACCAACTGCATGCGCATACACAGATAGGCGTCACCCGCCGCACTTCACGGTTTGTCCCTTGAATGAGAGCTCTCGATTTTCGTCAAAGGCTGACATGCTAAGGCTCGAGCATTGTTCAATTGCCCACGACTGTTTCATTCCAGAGGAAATATGCCTTTGTATTCACTTGTTTCGCTTTTCTATTGTTTTCACACAATGCAATCGAGCCAGGTTATTCCTTTATCATGAATAGGCCCATGCAACAAGACCCATACCGCTGCAAAGGGATAGAAACAAACCATTCAACAAAGAGACAACAACTAAATGCCTTTCCTACGACGTTCCGAAGCAGCCGGGGAGAAGGCAAACAAGACAATCCAAAGCTTCGGCTGCACTGGAGGCGGCCAAGCAGTCCTAGCACTTCACCGGCGCTTTGGAACATTTGTCGTGGTGAAGACTGTTCACTACCGGCAAGAGAATACGAAACCCGATGAGATTAAATTACTGACAGAGAACATACAGCGTCATCCCAACATCATCTCATTCACGGACCATTTTACAAGCAGCTCAAGAAGCGAATTTAGCTGGAGCTTCGTATTGGAATGTTGCTCCGGCGGCGATCTACACCGGTGCATCAAGCACTGGCACAGGCTGCAGCGGGAGCAGGGTTGGCTGGTCCCAACCATATTTACCAAGCACTTTGTGGCGGATATGGCCACTGCCCTGGGCTATATACACCTGGGGATCAAAGACATCCACAAACCCGACCGGACCGAGACCAACCATCACCAGATCCTCCACAGGGATAAAGGGTCGCAGAACGTCTTCCCACGCTGGACAAGCCAGAACCACAACGGCATGCCCGACATCGTCCTCGGCGACTTCGGCTTGGCATGTTTAGGAGCCGCAAGCCGCGGAGCATGCGGCACGCCTGGCTACAATCCCACAGAATGCCAGGCGGTATATAATCTCCCGTCCGTACAGGCTGTGCGACGTCAGGTTCAAGCTTTGCGGTTGGACATGTACTGCTTCGGAGCCACGCTCTGGAGCATATGCACGACAGCACAATTTAACAACTCAACTGAGCAATGTGACGCGGACCGGATTAATAGACATGTCGGCAGCTGGCCTGTTGCGAGGGACCCGGTTTTAATTTCCCTGTTAACCAGGTGTTTTGACGATGAGCCCAGTGTGAGGCCGAATTCAAGAGAACTAGTCGACATTGGGGGACGATTCAAGCACAATCTTGCGATTGAGTCGCGCGGTTTGGTGTTCCCACCCGGAACGTTTCCTCGGGAGGTCACAGATGGCGTTCGCAGATTTAGTATCGGGAATAAAGTTCATCATCTCGGGTTGAAGTTTTTTCCATCCGCACACAGATAAAGTTTCCTCGCAGTGATTGTAGGAAGCGCTTTTGACGGCAATGGTAGGGGGAGTCGGTGGTACCAAAACTCGGCTGGACGCATGGTAGCAACTCGCGTTTCTACCACCATGCATGGTGCGGTGTTTATCACTTTAGTGCTAATTCCTGAAAAATTAATACCCAACCTCCTTGGGGAAGCGAATCCACACCGTAGCTAGGCTAGCATGACTCGCTAGCGCGAAAACCTTCCGATATATGATGAAAAATCTTTCCGGAATAATTTTTTCTTGTCCATTTTCTTAGCTCACTCTGATTCTTTTGGGGCTTAGATGACATCTGGAAACGCCCCCACATATTTTTCTTTTCGGACGCTCTACTAGCAACAAAGCCTACGAGCGTGGTGCTGAGAGAACGTCCCTCACCAGACTCGAGGAACAAAAGGGACGATTCTAGACCACAGCGACACCACCAACTAAAAAAATATACACCTCACTCCATCGGCTTGGGAAACGTCCCCTCAGGGAACCTAACCCCGCTCACCTCCTGCGCAACCCTCTGCTTATAACTAACCCCAAACTCTACCAACTCCTTCGTCCCCAACCTCTCACCAGGAGTCTCGCTCAACACCCTCAACACAAACTCCACAAACTCACGGTCACTCGCCATGGATGTCTTGGCAATCTCCTCTCTGAAAAACCCCGCTGTGTAGTCAAAACTCTCATTATCAAAAACCTTCACCGTGAGGAGACTGTAGAGCAAAACTCCAAAGGCATGGATATCGCTCTCCGCGAGCTGGACGTGCGAGAGATTAGCCTAATGGAAAGGAAGGCTACGCACGGCTCGGACTTCGGGGGCCATGTATCCCGCTGTTCCCGTTGCGCCGAAACTCTCGTGCGCGAAGCATGCTAGGCCAAAGTCTCCGAGTTGGATATCCGGGAGGCCGTCACGGTTGCGCTCCGTTCAGCGGAGGAAGATGTTATCGGGTTTAATGTCTCTGTGGATGATGGGGCTGTAATTCCTGATTCGGCCTGCGGTGGGGTTCGTAATGTCGAGGATGCTGTGGTGGAGGTAGCCCAGGGCTGAGGCCATCTCGGTGACAAAGTGGTAGGCGAAGGCATTGAGAGGGTGGGTGCTTTGCTGTTGCCAGTGGAGGATGCTGTCCGTTAGATCGTCACCGGTGCAGCATTCCATTACGATGTTCCATTTGGGCAGCGCCTGGGGGGGTTGTTGGAGCCGCGCCAATGGTCGATGCAGCCTGTGATGTTGGCGTGCTTGGCTATGTGTTCCGTTAGCATTTACACTTCTTTGGGTGTGCGGCCGTCTCGTAGGCCGGGGATCGTCTTGATAACCACGGCTCGTCCGCTGCGGATGTGTGTGGCGAGCAGAGCCTGTCCGCCACCGCTTTCTGCAAATCGGGTGCGTAGCCGGTACACGCGATCTCCAGCGTCGGGGTCCCGCTGATGGGGCTTGAATATGGTTGTGCAAGAGAATGGCATCTTTTCTTGGAAAGAGTGTTTTGGTGAGTGTAGAGTTTTTTTCTGCTTGGATTGACAATTTGGTGGGTATATATATTGTCTGACTTTGAGAATGGGCGTGAATTTTGTTTTTGGTTGCTGATAAGAAGACGATCGAGTTGGCTTTGTGATAAGGATTAAAAATTGAAAAGGCCAAGTGTGCGCAACAAAGCAGAGTTCCTCGGCATGTTGGTGGTACTCGTAAGTCTCCGAAAAGGAGGCCTGAAAGTGAGACCGATACTGCATGCTGGAACACATCATGTTCAATGGGCATCAGATCCCAGGATTGTTCATCTGTCTGCCAACTTCCAACTTGGGAAATTGAAGACTCCAGAAACACATTCGTCGAGCCCGCTTGACGAATACCTGTATAGTTCAAAGAATATTCTTTGAATCATCTTGGAAGAGTTTCGTGTCTAGACAAAGTCCTTATATCATGAAGCCTTCGGAGAATTAACCCGACAGGGGAAAATGTCAACCTCTTGGTTCAATTCCTAGCTGCCCCGTCAACGAGACAAGGAACTTTCGAGACAAGCCCATAAGAAGTCGCAAGAGAAGTTCAGCAGTGTCCAGAACCCCCATCATAGCTCAGCGTGGAGGACGTCCAAGCCATGCTTGATCAGATGAAGAAAATTGTCTTCCTTGAATTGTCAAAGTGCCTTCAATCCGCGTCAAATGCGGGTCGATCAGACACAAGGAATCCAGTCCGCTATACCAAGGATCCGCTGTATCTAAGCGCGAAAGACCAAATGGGTGCGCCATATATTTATTCCCATACGTCATATTGCAAACAAAGTTCAAAGTTCCAGCAACCGATGCACTAGCTTACCCCGGCCCGACCCGTCGTCCTCCATCATCATCATCATCACCCAAACTTCAAAAAAGTCTCCCTCTACATGTCAACAGCACTTGTCCGACCATCCGTGGTCCTCAAACCCCTCACCCGGTCTCCGGCCTTTCGCCATGTCTCCGCAAAGCGAGCCATTTCCGCACGCACCAAGATGGCCGGGTTGGCAGCGCAACCCTCCCTGGCGGTGCGCCAGAAAGAAGACCTCGCACGACGGATGGAGGGCGGTAGCGTCGATGACTTTGGGCTTTTACCCGAGACGATAATCATGCCGAGGCAGAGGCCGGGGTGGATTGAGAATTTCAGTGAACGGTGGGCGATGGAAAAAGTTCGGTTGAGGATCAGGTTGAGGGATGTTATGGGGTAGGTTTGATGATGAAGTGTTTTGGGAAGGTTAATGATCGGGATAGGTTGTTTTATTATAAATACCTGTTCGCTACGCCGAGACCGGTTCTGGGGGTTGGGAATATTGCCTCGACGGCGAAGCAGTTGCATGAGGAGATGTATACGCAGTTGGCAAAAGGGGATTTGGCGCCCGTGGAGAAGGTGCTCTGTGATGGAATTGCGAAGAGTCTGCAGTCAAGGGTCTCGTCGCGGCCACGGAATCAGATTATGGAGTGGACTTGTCATTCGCATGTCAAAAGGCCGAGGATCGTGAGTTTACGACAGTCGCCGTTGCCTGTGTTTATGGGGAAGAGTGAGAAGGGGAAGAGGGTGGCAATAGTACAGGCTGTCGTGAGATTGCACACTGTTCAATCACTCATGAGGAGGAGCAAAGACGGAAAGAAGGGCTGGATACAGGACAAGCCAAAGGAACGGATTGAATATCTTGTCCTTCAGCGCATGATGCGGAACAGTATCCAGGGACCGTGGAAGGTCTGGGGAACGACGGAAGAGACTCGGCCAGAAACGTTGCTGCAGCTGGCATAAGAAAGGGTCACATCGTTAGGAACGCAGACGCGACTACCTAATAGTGTTAATGGCAAACAGTCGTAACCATGTCGGAATTGGCCCTCAACAGCGGCGCCTTTCGTCTCTCATCAGCTTCTCCCCCGCGGCGCGTGTTGTGTTTTCTGTGGCTTTAGAAGCCGTGTACCTTGATGGTCTTGGCGTCAAGTTCGAGGCCTTCTTTCTTATCCATCAAAAATTCTTGAACATCCTTGCGCTGGTCTCCCTGCAACTGGATCACCTCACCCATATCGCTGTCATTGACAATGGTTCCATTGCACGCGAACTTCTTCTTGATCACCTTGAGAATCTTCTTCTGGTCAAACTTCTTGGGCAGACCCTGCACAGTAGTCAAGGTTTTGCGTCCATTGCGCTCTGTTCATAGTCAGCCTAACTGCGTTGCTCCATTGATAGCAGATTCTTACGTTGGATACGGATGTGGACGTAGTTCTGGGCCTGCTTTTGCGTTTCTCCTTCGCCCTCATCTACCCGTCGTCAGCCTTGCCATACTCGGCAACGCAAAAGTACTGACCAGCCTCGGCAAAGGGGTCCTACAGGCATTAGCAACTAACCGCGACTATAGGCACTGGAGGACAACTTACAAATGACTTGAGGTTCTCGATGTTGGACCTGCGCACGCTGTTAGCCTCCTAGAGCTGCACCTGGGATGCGAACTTGCATAAAACGCGATTTCCGATACAGTCACTCAAGTACGAGGAGGGTAGGCGGTGTGGCGTGGTCTGCGGAGTATTAATCTGATGGCGCAAGGACGAAGTGATCGGTGTGTCGTGGCGTGATTTGGGAGGAAGCGTTTGTCGTTCTCCCCCTCTAGCGGGGCACCCTGCACGGACCCTGTGACGTCATGTCATGATTCATGACTCATGATCACCCGCTGATCCAACCGCATTGCAGCGGGAACCACAAACACGTGAATTTCCCAATATAGACCCCACCATCATTTTATCGTCTAGATGCCATAACCTCATAGGTAATCATCTATAGCTGGTCCAATAGTCCATCCGACTCCAGTAACAAGACAATCTGATGCACCGCTGTGCGCACCGTCATCTTACTGAGATCGACCGTCATGTCGGCCTCGCCTGGCTTTGGCGCTTCATAGGGATCGTCCACGCCTGTAAATCCCTTGATCTCGCCGCGACGGGCTTTTGCGTAAATTCCTCGCCTGTCCGTCTTTTCACAATATTCCAGTGGCGTCGCCACATGAATGAGGTAGAAGCTTCCAAACTTTTCCACAATCTCCCGTGCCGCCTTGCGGGATGATTCAAACGGTGCAATTGGGGCTGCGATGACAGCTGCGCCTGCCTTGGTCAATTCAGACGCCACAAAGCCGATGCGCTGAATGTTCTTATCACGATCCTCGCGTGAGAAGCCGAGTTCGGAGGATAACTCTGACCGGACCGTTTCGCCAAGGAGGAGCGACACAGAACGCCCTCCCTGCTGATTCAAGGTCACGTTGAGCGCACGGGCGATGGAATCCTTTCCAGAATTTGTAAACCCTGTCAAAAATACTGTAAAGCCCTGCTTGTTGCGCGGAGGATGCGATTCGGTAAGGACACGCACTACCTCTGGGTACGAGAACCACTCTGGAATGTCGCCGCCTGTGCGTAGACGACGACGAAGCTCAGTGCCGGAAATATCGAGGGTCTTGACATCCTTGGGCACTTCGTCCTTGGGCCTATACTCATCAGTGTCGGGCAGATAAGTCATCTGTTGGAACGGCACCACCTCGATGCCCAGCTCGTCAATGTATTTCTCGACTTCTTTCTGGGCATCATAGGGGCCATAGAAATCAACGCCCTTGCTATTCTTTCCTGGCCCGGCATGGTCACGGCCGATGATGAAATGGGTCGCACCGTGGTTTTTGCGAATGATGGCGTGCCAGACAGCCTCACGAGGTCCACCCATACGCATTGCCAAGGGAAGCAGAGCCAAGACAGCCATACCGTTGGGATAACGAGGCATCAAAGCTTGGTATACACGCACCCGTGTGAAATGATCAATGTCTCCCGGCTTGGTCATTCCAACCACAGGATGGATAAGGACATTGGCCTGACGGGTACGAGCCGCACGAACCGTCAGCTCGCGATGGGCGCGGTGCATGGGATTGCGCGTCTGGAAGGCCACCACACGGGACCATCCCAACTTGTCAAAATGAAGACGCAGCTCTGCCGGCGTATAGCGTAGTGCAACATAGTCGTAGTGCATCAACCGGTCAATTGCTTCAATCTTACCGCCCACATAAAACTCCTTGGTCTGGTTGAAGAGAAACTTGATGGCCGGATGCTCGGGATCGCCGCCGAAAACCATATCGGCCTCCCTCTTCTTATCGGGCTTATAGACGTCCTCAACCGTCATGATAGCAAGATCACGATCGTCGCGGCTGTCGCGCAGCGTGATGCGCGCGCCAGGCTTGATACCCAGCTCATCAATTTCTTTTTGGCTCACATCCAGCGTGATTGGCATGGAAAAGAGATGACCATCGGCCAATCGACTCTTCTCCACCACGCCATTGTAATCTTTTTCGCTCATAAACCCTTCCAAGGGAGAGAAACCGCCATTCAGAATCAGTTCAATATCACAAAGTTGGCGGTCCGTGAGCGCGATTGATGGCAACTTCTGCGCTTCAGCCGACAACTCGGCTCTGCGGGGAGCATCGCGGGCAATGAGGTCCTTGAGAATACCGCCTACAGCTGTCAGCTACGTCCAAAGCACATTTTTCAGATCACGCACCATGTGGTGGGTTGGCCATCTTATCAGGTGGATTAGTCGGGGAGAGTCACAGGTCTAACTACCCCTGACATGAAGCTTTTATGATGCAAATGCCTCCACTAAGGAATCCCAAGCGACCAATGAAAAACGCCATGTTAAAGAAAAATTTGATACGGGAGCCAAGACACTGCACAGCTCGAGCCCCGCTTCAGCTAACCCACATCTCTACATAACATTGTCTGATGCACTTCAACGCCATAACTACTATGCACATTACCCGGGACACCTCCAACCACTCTACAAGTCACCGTGATTCAAGGCCAGCGCTGACACCGTCGAGAAGCTGCTGCGGGTCCTGCTGCTCTTTTTGCGACTGCAAGAACATTGCGTAACGCGAACGCTTGTTGTGAATGCCGCAC
Organism: Piedraia hortae CBS 480.64; assembly: GCA_010093745.1. NCBI lineage: Eukaryota > Fungi > Ascomycota > Dothideomycetes > Capnodiales > Piedraiaceae > Piedraia > Piedraia hortae. Next base: position 214,526 of record MU005972.1, read on the forward strand.
TCCGTCTTTTGACGCCCTCTCCACCGGCCGGCTCGCTCATCTTCGCTTTCTGTCACAGGCTGGGTCGAGTGCCAGTCACCAATGGACCGATAGCCTTGGTCCAGGAGGTCATTTGTGGGCACATTGTTCTCTCGGATATACGTTTGGACTTGCTTGAATGTCCAGTTGGCGAGCGGATTCACCTTGATGAGCCCCGTCTCTTCTTCCACCTCGATGATGTCAAGATCGCCGCGTTTGCCGCCTTGGGACCGTCTCCGACCGGTGATGACAGCCTTGACGTCCAGTTCCCGGTATGCCCGTTGTGCGGGCTCGACCTTGGCAACCCAGTCGTACTTCTCCTCATCTGCTTCCCACAATCGCTCGCCATATGTCTTCTCAAACTCTGCCGTCGTCTCACACCCTTCAGGCTTGAATGTGTGGATGCTCAAATTTGGGTACCGTTGCTTTACCCTCTCGACAAGATCAAGCGTCTGTGGGAAATGATACAAGGTGTCGAGGAATATTAACTCAATATTGGGCTTGATGGTGAAATCTAATTTGGAGATCATGTCCATGATGGCCAGACCGGTCAGGCCAAAGGCGGATGTCTGCCAAAGCTGGGGAAGAGAAGTTAAGCACCATTTCAGAACATCTTCTGGCTCGAGTTCAGACAATTGCTTGTTGATGAACTTCAGATGAGGCTTGGTGAAGTAAACCTCTGGAAGATTGCACGTCGACGAGGCAGACGCGTAGCCGCTCTCGGGCTCCTGATCTGGAGAACTGGATCGGTGACGGAGAACCATGTTGGAAGATGTGCTTTCAAACCCAAAGAGCATTGAAGAACTGGGAAGATGGAAACCAGAAAGAGAGGAAGAGGAGGATGGTAAAGGAGATGTCTTTTTCCCGAGTCTATATCCCTACGGCATGCTTTGAAATCCCTTCAAAAGATTCGGCAATCGAGCAATCACGCAATTTTACGCTTTTCCTAATCGAGACGTGACACAATGGGAACAATTTCCTCCCAAACTGGCGCCATCATCGCTTTGAACAATGAAAAGACTACAGAGGACCTTAGCGAACATTTTCCGGCACTGCTGAATGGCAATGGCACCTTGAACGGTGAGATTTTGACAATAGTCGCTCGTGGTCGACTTCCGCAGACCCACCCGCACCGATGGCGTGCTACATCGATGACGTCTTTGTGTGGACATGACCCGGATTCAGAATGACGTGATTCTGGCATTCTTCACCTTGAACTTTATTCAGAGCTTCTCCCTTCGGTCGCAGTGAGTTGACTGCTGTTACGGATGTGACACAGATCCTCCAGAACTGATTGTTGAGCCCTGGGCAAAATGAAAAGTGACGAGTCGGAAGAAACTATTATTAGTCACAAAAAGGTACGGTTCCTGACTGTGGCCATCGCACGATTATAAATGCCGCTTTGTTGGATAGAGAAAGCTACTCTCATCAGGACAAAATGTCGAAAAGGAAGAAGAATCGAGCCCAGAACGTATAACGAACGCGTAGACCTTTTAGACAGAAAAGCACATGAAGAGAAAAAAAAAGGCAGTTCAGCCTCAGGGGGAACGCCCAGAAGGAATGGAGCCGCTAGGGTCGGGCCGTACTGGCCGAGCCGATCTGCATGACGTAGGCTACGGATTCTGACAGTAACCCAACGTCACCCACCGAATCGAAAAACTTCCTAGTAACAGATATCCGAAGCCATGTCCGACGCAGACTTAGAGGCCATTCGCGCAGCCCGTCTTCAAGAACTTGAATCGCAACACGGCTCATCGAATGGGCCCCAAAATGACGAGAAAGAGCAGCAAAAGTATCAACTTTCCTTGAATATCGGAAAAAGTTCTAACAGTGAAACAGGGCCCGCCAAGCGGAGATACGGACTTCAATCCTCTCCCAGATCCTGGAGCCCGCGGCGGCTGATCGTTTGGGACGCATCAGAATAGTCAAAGCTTCGCGAGCAGAAGATGTGGAGAATAGGCTGATAATGATGGCACGGAGCGGGCAGTTGCGACAGAGGATTACAGAGGAGCAGCTAAAGGACATCCTCAATGCTGTGAGTGAGCAACAGGAAAAGGCTGAAAAGGTTACGGTGCAGAGGAGGAAAGGCGGATGGGATGATGATGACTTGGACGATTTGCTTGATGAAACGTAGGATGGGAAACCCTCTACGATGAATTGAACGACTCTATTAATACCCCTCGACGTGGAAAAGCACTATGGCTGGACAGCAGCGGTCTGAGACTTTTTCAACTTCTTCCGTAATTCCCTCAAATCGGGCGGCATTTCTATGCCCAACCTCTGCCTGAGTTCATCCACATCCGTCTCCAACTCCTCTTCCCAATAAACATTGATAACAAGCTCAGCATTTAAGCCGTTCCTCACCGCCCACGGAAAGTAAGTCTTAAAGAACCTCTTCCGCTGCACAGCATTCAGACGGAGAATAGCCGCCATAGACAGTCCCGTCATTGGGAGAAGGGTATTCGCAAACTCAAACGCCTTTACAGCCAATTCACCCTCAATAATAACAGGCAAACCCGTGATTGCATGAGTGAAATCGTGAGTCTCTCTGTATCGTTGCATAACATAGGCCTCTTCTGCATCATCAATATACCTGACCGGATCCCTGGTATCAGGCGTGACGCCCTCGCGGTCCAACCAGGCCACATATGCCCTTCCCACTGTATGCTCCGGCAACTTCCGCAGCTCGTCTATGCGCATGCTCTTGCTCGTTATACGCGGTCTATCACGCAAGATTCGGCGTCCGGTGGGATTAGACAGCATGGAGTGTCGCAGACGGGAGATGAAGTAGGGCTGCGCCGTCACTTCCCCTAGCACGGCAATGAGATCATGGCGGTAGGGATTCCTCAGTGACCCAATTGCTGAACCGACAGCTAACGCTCCGCGTTCTGTCCATGTTAGAGGCACGTGGCCGGGATAGTTTGGTGGTGGTCGATGGAGGACGGAAAAGGTTCTGCAAACTTTCATTGTTGGTGTTTCTTATGTCTGTGGGGGGTGCAAACTACAGGCTTGATGAAGAACCTTCTATGTAGGGTATATACACGGAGACTTTTCATGCATACAGCAAATGGTGACTCCAGAGAAGCGCAGCAACGCATTCACCTTGTTGGCATAGGAAGCATTGGGAAGCTGGTGGCCCATTCGCTTCGGAGTTCGAAGAACCCACCCCCTGTCAGCCTCATCTTCCACCGAGAGAATTTGCTGAAAGCGTGGAATGGAAAAGTCACCATTTGTCGGGACGGCATCGAGACCAGTGCCACCGGCTTCGATGTCGAGCTGAATAGCCAGAGCCACGAGGCTATTCATAATCTAATCGTTACATCAAAAGCTCACTTGACAGCATCAGCACTTTTGCCTATTAGACATCGTATCCTCCCAACAACATCTATTTGTCTGCTACAAAATGGTCTGGGCGTTGTCGAAGAGATCAAAAGGAAGGTCTTCCTAGATGAGCGCACACGGCCAATTTTCATCCAAGGCATCATTACCCATGGCGTCAACGTACCCTTTACGATTGCACAGAAGGACACATTTTACGCTGTACATGCTGCTCAAGGCACCGTCTCCCTGGGCTTGCTCAAGGCCAATCACCAGAAACCAAATCATCTGATAAAAGTTCTCGAGCGGACTGGAGCTCTGCAAGCAGCCGACATCGACCCTTCTGAGCTGTTTAAGCAGCAGTTGGAGAAGCTGGTGGTGAATGCCATCATCAATCCACTAACATCACTTGTCGACGACTGCAACGTGTGCATCTGCAGTTCTCCCATGCTGAGAGACACCATTCAACTCGTGATCGCCGAGATAGGGTCAGTCATCCGCGCCCTACCAGAGCTTTCTGCCAAGGCACATAAACAGCGATTCAGCGATGAGCATCTATTCAACCTCGTCATGTCGGTCGCAGACAAGACGCGGACCAATATCAGCTCCATGCTGGCTGACATTCGCGCTGGACGCCAAACAGAAATCGAATACATCAACGGCTATATCATCAACAGGGCCAAGACATTGGGTATATCGTGCCCTACTAACACTGCGATAATGCACACCGTCCTGGCCAAATCGATTGCTGCTCATCAAAGAAGAGTGGCAAACGACAGATGACGTCCACGACGGAACCCTTCCGCGCACCGAAAGCATCGGCCATGGAAGCGAAGGCGGCCAAGGAATGATTCGCCTCCCTCGGGCAGTATGTGCAAGACAGCTTATTTCCAAAGACGGAATCCAGCGCAAACAATTCTCGTCCCTGCACTGCCTTAGAAACGGTCGATTCGAGCCACTGCGACCACCAACTCCAAGCTCACTCGGCAAGCCCGCCCCGCCGAAAGAGTACCTCAAGACGCGCAAATGGGCGCGGAGACTCTTCCGTAGCGGCCTCGCCGTAGCAACAATCTGGGGCCTCGATGTCTACCTTTACGACTCCAGCCTCTCGCGCAGCTTCCGTACATTCAGCGTCGGGCTGCTGGTGGCGTTGGACTATCAGATCAACTTCAGGCCGGATCCGTGGATAGGACAAAGTGCCGCCGATGTGCACGCGCGCGCTGCGCACAGGGTGTTCAACCTGCTTCGTGAAAATGGAGGGCTGTATCTCAAGATCGGCCAGGCTATAGCCATGCAAAGCGCCATTTTGCCGCCGGAGTTTCAGAAGATGTTTGCAAAGATGTTTGATGATGCGCCGCAGAATAGCTGGAAGGATGTTGAGGAGGTTGTGCGTGAGGATTTTGGGGGGAGGAGCGTGGAAGAGGTTTTTGGTGTTGGTTTTACGGGTGAGAGGGGCAAGGGGGCTATAGAGAAGAAGGCTAGAGCCAGCGCCAGTGTTGCTCAGGTTCATTGGGCTCGCTTGACTGATGGTAGAGAGGTTGCTATCAAGGTGCAGAAGCGGGAGATTGCGAGACAGGTTGGATGGGATCTGTGGGCCTTTGGCGTGGTCAGCAAGGTCTATACCTGGTGGTTTGATCTGCCGCTCTATCATCTCGTGCCGTATGTGTCGGAGCGGCTAATGCTGGAAACTGACTTTCAGAATGAGGCGAAGAATGCAGAGGAGATGAGACGTCTTGTCCAGGGTGAGCGAAGGCTCAGAGACTGCGTATATGTGCCCAAAGTCTACAATGATCTGAGCAGCAAGAGGGTGCTGACGGCCGAGTGGATAGAGGGGGTTCGGCTCTGGGATAAGGAGGGAATCACGGGTAAATGGTACGGCGGCTACGGCAAAGGCTCTCCTGGTGCTGGTGGCCAACCGCTTGGTAAGTATCAATCACCGGGTAAACCTCCCAGAGACGCTTGGCGAGGGCCAAACGGCAACGGTGGGCTTGGCCTCTCACTGCGCGACGTGATGCAGACTATGGTCGACTTGTTCAGCGCCCAGATGTTCCTGTGGGGCGTCGTACATTGCGATCCGCACCCGGGAAACATCTTCATCCGTCGACTGCCTGCAGGCAAGCCCGAGCTGGTGCTGATCGATCACGGCCTGTATATTCACATGAGCGATAAGTTCCGTCGTCAATATGCATTGTTCTGGCGTAGTCTAATAACTATGGACCATGCAACGGTCGAGCGCATCGCCCGCGATGATTGGGGCATCGATGCGCCAGAGCTGTTTGCCAGCGCTACGCTCTTGCGGCCATACGAAGGAGGCCAAAACTCGATATCCGATGAGATTCGGCGACTGAGCAAGACAGAACAGCGGCATCGGCAGTATGAGATGCAGCAGCAAATGCGAAAGGGAATCAAACAAGTCCTCGCCAACCAGGACAAGTTCCCACAGGAACTCGTCTTCATTGGCCGCAACATGCGCATCGTCCAGGGCAATAACCAGTTCCTCGGCAGCCCCGTGAACCGCATCAAGATTACAGGCATCTGGGCCAGCAGAGCGCTTGCCGAGGACCGTCAACTCGCAACGGGCCAACATTGGCAACAGTTTGGCCTTCATCTGGCCACCTACCTCTCTCTCTTCGCCCTAGACGTGATCTTCTACTTGTCCAAGTTAAAACAGATGCTGGGCTTTGGCCGAGGCCCAGAAGACGACCTCGAGCAGACCATGAAGAACATGGCCCAGGGCGTCGGCGTTGAGCTGCAACACGGCGTCTTCGAGGGCTGATGTATACACCTAATGTTTGAGACATGGAAACCAACCCAGAGCGGAAACCAACCCAGAGCAGAACACAATTAGCCATAAGAAGCATCTCTATGACCAACTTCCCTACTCCCATTTATGCATTTGCGCATCATCCACACATCATTCTCGAGCGTCCGTCGAGGATTAATGCGTCTTCGTCATCCCCTCCACACACATCACCCATCACATCAGCGTAGGTTTACTTCTTCCGGTACGAGCTCCCCTCGGTGAGACGCGCCTTTCCGCCAGACGGTTGGCACAGAACCTGCGTGCAGCCTGTGCAGACAACGACGGTTTGGGCGTGGGAGAAGACAGTTGTAATGGTAAAGCAACCGGGGCACTTGACGTCCATGAAGTAGGAGCGGGGGCCGGGGACGAGCGTCTGTTATCGAAACCATTAGCAACATCCCTCTTCCGGTAGATAACACTACCCACCTTGAGCTTGTGTTTGCGAGCTTCGGCCTGGGGGCTCGGGTTGAGAAGATCTTGCGCGAGAACCTGTACGGCTTGTGTTAGTAGGATCGCTCCGCGCCGCGCGGCGAGGGTTCAAGTACCATTTTGGCAGTTGCTTTGGTACGTTTATTCTTTGCGAGTGTATCAAGGTAGTCTTGTGCGTTGTCCTTGCGTGGTTGTGTGCGGTCGGCTCAGTGGCGGAATTATCTGCGTGTGCCAAGGGCCACGCTAGCGTGTTTTGGGGTTAGCGTGGACGTAACACGTTGAGTGTCTGACTGCGTATGAGGTCTGGAGCCTCAGCGGTACTCCAAGAGCTTTTGTCCCCTCCGAGCGGGTCCAACTGAGCTACGCCAAAGTTAGACGGTGACCAAATGGCGAGTATCGGGTCCATAATCAATGGAAGCGGCCTCCCGTGATGTACACGACCTGGCCTTCCGGCTAGTAATCACGAATCAAGTGTACCGTCAAGCCTGGGCACGCCAGACACTGGATGCAGCGGATATTGTACATGGTGGGCCCATTCCTCTGCCAGATCGATCTGCCACATCCAGGTTCGACGATACTGCCTAAGGGTGTCCACAGAAAAGCACAACTCCTGATACTGCAGACAATTCGGCGAGTTGCATTTTCCCTTTTCATGTTTACACACCAGCTGGGTGGTTCTAGTACTGCCTCCAAAAAGGATCCATATCGCGAAGACGTTGCAACCGATCGACTGCAACAAGCAGCTAGATCACCGGACATTCCCTACGAGCCGCCGTCGCCCTTACCAAGATGCTCAGCAAGAGCTTTATCCAGAGTCCATACAGTCTGATCTCCATCTCATCCGCTACCATTTCTTCAGCCTCTGGTCACCCAGCGCCTTGCGCATGATCTCCTGCCTTTTCTTTGTGCATCAACCGGCAACGCTATTTCCCCTCTCTCCTTTCCTTTGATTATCTTTGATTGCCCATCTGTGAGTCACTCCACACCCAATCACCAGTAACAACGCCCCATCCCTCTAGCAACCTCCCCAACCCACCCCACAAAAGCCCTTGTTCTTTTACAAACACCCAAACACAACAATGTCATCCTCCACGACCCTGCCTCACGCATTCCCCAAACCCTTCGCCTCTTACTTAAAAACCAAGCTCATCTACGACTTGGACCTCTACGAACACCGCGTCAGCCTCACTAGCAACCGTCCCCCTTTACCTCAACCCGCTCTAAAACTAACCGAAATCCCACCCCCCTCCCTTAACCTAGAAATCAACGCCGCCAATCTCCTAGAATCTCTAGCCAACAATCTAGTCTGCTCCCTCGCCCTCAATAAGATCCACGAAGACACATTCGAAGAAACCTTCCACTATGCCTGTATTTGCGACCTGGCGAATTCGTTGGCCAACGACCTCGTAGCCCAGATGCTGGCGAGGAAGCTGGTGCGTGTGGACGGCGTGATGACGTGTCAGTATATGAAGGTTCTTGGAGATGAGTTCGCTGGGGTTCTGGAGGAGTATAGAGATAGGACCCTTGAAGGGGTGGATGGTGAAGGTAAGTTTTTTCGTATTTACAGACCCCTTCCGCGTTTGTGGGGAGGGTTGATGTTGCTGTTTTCCACATGCGCCCGCCATCCCGACCTGGATTCATGCTGATGGTTTGATAGAACAGGAGAAACGCGCTGCGAAGAAGAAGAAACGCGCTAATAAGAATCGTAATCGGAAGTTGAAGAAGAAGGCGGCGAAGGAGGGGATGGGTGATAATGAGGAGGATGGTGAGGGAGGTGAGGAGGAGGGAGGTGAGGAGGATGGTGAGGGAGGTGAGGAGGAGGGAGGTGCAGCTGACGAGGATGCTGATGATGATGGGGAGTATGAGTTCTTCTAATCGAAAACGAACCATGAGTGGATTAGCATGGTCTCTTGCGGGGGACAGTGTAATATATAAATGGGTTGCTCCTAAACTAAATTCTATAAGGTGAGACGGGAGAGGGTTGCGTTGGGACCAACAGTGATAAGCGAAACCCCTGCAACAAGGAAAGCATATTCTTAGCGTACTATCCAGCTACCCAGGAAAATTTTTCTACATGGGGACAATGTAGACGCGACTACGCGATGCGGCCGTTCGTCTGCAAAGGGGAACTTAGACACGGAGCCTCACTCCATGACGAATTCATGCCCCAAAAGGAAGGGCATTTTGACAAAGGAGAACAAAAATTTGTGAAACTTACGTGTGGAAGACCGAGCGTACGATCATGTACATATATAGGTATATGTGTCTGAGCTCAGGGGTTTGATTTGGGCTCGTGGTTGAGAAGTACAAGCCCTTCCAAAAAGCCAATACATCGTCTATTGTTCCAGATGAATCTATGTAGACGCTGGCAAGGCAGATGTGCAGCACACCCTTCCGTGGGATGAAAGCAAGGTTTGCTAGGGTTTTACCTTTCGTTCCGCTGGCGTATTTGTCTCTGGATGACAAAATCAACAAATTTGCTCGCGATATGTATTTTTGTCTTAGCGCGAGGGAGTTGCAAGTGTCTGGTGTGTTTGTAGCTGGAGAAGAAAGGCGGACATATAAATCACGAAACCTCAAATTGGTTTCTCAGTGATCTGACTCCCTGAGTGCGCATGTTCGTTGACAAAAATATTGTCAACTACAGTTTTACATATATATATTTAAAAAGACAACAACCATTAACACGACAAAGCCCCACCCCTCGCACAACGCACCCCCCAATCCAGTGACCACTCAACGATCCGCGCCTCGCCACCCCACCTATTCAAATACGTTCCGGATGCTGTCTCATAAAAGCCTTGTGAGCATTCCTCGACAACATACTCGGAAGCACACAAATCGGATGCACCATCACATTCCTAAAACCCCTTTCAGTTAAACTGACTGTCAGACAATCAAGCCTTGGCATATGTTTTTGCAAAATCCCATCGACTTCCTTCGCGGTACTGCTAACCCTCCGAGGTATGATGATGATGATGAATAATGAATCAATTTAAAGTGCTATCTGGTTCGCTTGCGGGTCTATGAGCACTCTGTCAATTTTAGCTGTCGCGAGCAAATTTTACCCCCAGCTGCTGCCGGAGGTATGTAAAATATCGCCTCCTCCACGCTCGTCATCTACTTTTTCAGTGCTTGCCTTGGAGGCTCAGCCGCATCTGTCGGTGCTCCCGTTGGTGGAAAGCTTACCATGATGCATGATGAGGCGGTTGGAATACCTCCCAACCGCTCACGTCCTTCCGTTCATCCGACAAGGCCACCCGAAACTGTTCAAGGACCTCTGCGCGTAGCAGCCATATGGCGGCGTATTGAACTCTCTCTTTATCTTGCAACAGGACCTCTCGAAGCCGGGTAATACCTGCAGTTTCCATCAGCCATCTCCGAGCTTCGGCCAGGTTGGGGCAGACACCAAGAATATGATCCAGTGTCTGCTTTTGCTGCCCGTAGGTGCACGCCGGGTGTACATCGGGGACGCCAATCCGGGCCAACCACTCGTTAAGCCCCAAGTCCTCTGTGCTTGGCAGACATTGGTTGCTGTGCCTCCGTCTGCCGTGACGTCTCCCAGCAATGTGTGCGTCCGTGGTCCAGACCTGGCCAAGGGCTCTTTCGATGTCAATTGTCACTTCGTCGTTCCGGCTCTGCACGGCTTTCTTCGTAGCCAAGGTCTGTAGATGGAGGTCTTTGGGGGCAGTATCTGCCTCTCGCTCGATTGCAGCAGTAGGCGTCCGTTTATAAACGCCTACGATTTTCCTGATGTATTTGTTCTACACGTTCGCCAGGGGTGCTATGGAGCTCTTGGGAATTGGTTTGCCACCTTTCGCGACAGCCCAGACCTGTGAACCATACGCCATGATGGGTCTTGTGACGGCATTGTATAAAATCCGTGAGCTCCGCACTGACTGTCCCCACACGGAGGATGTCATGCATGCTGTGGCCTCAAAGGTCTTCAGGCCCTAGGCCGCTGCTCTTTCGATGTGATCTTTCCAAGAGAGGCGCGGATCCAGCCAAACCCCCAGTACTCGTAGTGAGCCTACTCGCTCCGCATCATGTCCCTCGTCTGTGACCCTTCGCCTTTTGGTAAAATGCATGATCCGATACTTTTCCGGCACGAATTGGCACCATATCGTTTGGCCCACGCGAGATATCTGTCGTGCGCCGCTGTCACACGTCTGCAATTGTCCTTAGCAGAGTCACTCCATGCTACCAGGGTCGTATCGTCTACAAAGCCGAAGCCAAGGATATCGTCATGTACGTGGTCAAAGAGTTTTAGCAGGTCGGCGATGAAAAATAAGAACAGAGCTGGAGACAGAGTGGAGCCCTGGGTAATCCCCGTTTCTGTGCGAAACCACCGACTTTCATAGTCGGAGAAGGCAAGTTTCGTCGGTCGGCCAGTCAAGAATGACTGGACCAGCTTCCCGGGTATAATATCGCGATAAAGCCGCAGAAACCTCAGATGTGGAAACGTAACGCAACTATCCTCCGTCAGAGCATCCAGATCCTCGTCCAGGTATAGGCTGCACGTGATAATGCCAGCGCAGGATCGCCCAAGCGCAACAAGTGTTTTTGATGTGAGTTGGTTTTTGCCATAGAGGTCGAAATTTTGAAGGTCGGGCAGGTGGGCGAATAGGCAGGCAAGGTCTTCGTCTCGCGGGCCATTTTCATAGTTGTGGCAGCGGATTGTCAGGCTTTGTAGTTTTGTGGGGTTTTCGAGGAGGCGGAGGTGATGTGAATGAGCATTGGAGGGAAGGAGTCCGTATTGGAGTGTTAACCGTGTTAGGTTTCAAAATTTGCCGAGAGATTCAAAGACGAGTTCCCGATTTTCGATGATTCCGGGTACGCAGATATTGTGGAACATTACGTTTAATTTTTGGAGATTTGGGGCGATATCGGGTAAGAGTATTATTTCAGTGCCGTTGTCGACTTGGACGTGCAGCTTTTGGGGACTTGGGAAAGGAGATGGATTATGGGTTGCCAGGTCTCGAATGGAGTCGGTTTCGATCTTTGGGGGTAGCTCAAGGCGCCGAATGTTGACACGACTAGCGAGATAGAACACGACCTCTGATGGAAATGCTTGATTTCTAGAGTCAAGATATAGTTCCAGCCACTCTAGCAAGGGGAACGAACTTAAAAATTGCAGTACATCCATCTGGGACTTTGGGAATCCAGTGACTTTCAATATCCTCAGGTTTCTGCATTTCTCAGCCAGTTTTGCTAAGAATTCTCTCTTTCCACCAACCCATGCTATCTCAACATTAATTGGATTTGCTGAGAGATATTGATCAAGGAAATCTCCGAGGGATCCAGCTTCTGGAAGAGGTACAATGGTGAGTTGTCGGAGCAGCGGAAATGATAAAAATTGCTCGTTGCATCGTGAAATTGCGTCTGAATCAATTTTAAGACGTCGGACTTTTCGAGCCCGCGTCGATGATAAAAGTGAGCCGAGGTTTACATTTCGCTGCCTTATTTCCGTTGCGACGTCTGCCCAGGCTTTGCAGACCTCGGAAGCAGTGCGCAGACATCGATTGTCGCCTTCGAGGTTCTCCAGGATTTTTCATCAAAATCTCTGCTGGTACAGGATTTATCTGTGCGACTCAGCTTGTTGGGAATGTGCTGGCGATCTGAATACCGCAAGCCTTGCCAATAAGGTTAATCTCGGATCTGCTTGCCCGAATAAGCTTAACCGTATTGACCTTCTGTGCACCGTATACATAGACGTACCCCGCTGAGGGCATCGCTCCCCAGCTTCATGGATAATGAGATGGAAACAACCCCACTACAGTACTCTGCTTAAGGTGATGAGCCTTTAAAGTGAGTCCGAACGGCCATATACTTCATCAAGATTTGCGAACACATTCAATTATATTGCCAAGCCAAGTCTACGTTTGATCGCTATATAGGGCACCTAGACCGCTAGAGCGCACTGCATTGCCATATATTAAAGATAGCCGTAACGAACAAAGTTGGCCCACTTGAACCATGGAAGCTATGTGCGCTACGTATATTCCACCAGCCTCTAACAACCTTGGCAGTCCTGTACAACGGGTTGGCTGCAGATAGATTCCACTGCTCAGACATTTCTCACGCTGAAGGCCGCATTTGTGGAATGCAAGAGGCTCATTCCAAGAATCGATGGCTGTTTGGGTTGGTATGTAGTTACTATCTCCCTGGGAATGTTTCTGGTGTACCTACATACATTCTCCAGGACGGGTATGTGGAAGGGCAGATCAAGGTTAAGCTTTACAGTCAGAACAACCACAGGAAAGTGAGGCTGACTACTGAATAAACGCAGTACAAAATTCCATTCTCGACTAAGTATATTATAACAAAAACAGCGGTACGCTGAGGCGTTTTCCCTTTTCTGAATTTCTGTCATCATCATCGTAAAGTGCTCCACAATCGCGGATTGAGTTGCCTCTCTTCCAAATCTTTTTTTTTTGGTTTTCGCATCATTTCTTTCGTCATCGGGCGGATTAAACAGTACAGAAAATCCAGGTAAAGATCGTGTTGAATTGCCTCCTGTGTTGCCAATGTTTCGTGGCTTGTTAGGCCTTCCTCACCACCCTGGCCTTGGGGGGACTGGTCTTCTTGATAGAGCCTTTGGCAGATACGCGCGATGTTGGCTTGTCTTGAGTCTTTCGCTTACGTCTGGACCGGGGCTTGAAATCTTTCTCAGGGTCAAACAACTCAGGAGCGAAGTGAGGGTTCCTAAAGTGCATTGAATTGAGACATGTCCTGTCAACTGTCAGTACAGCACAAAATGTAAACTAGAAAGCCCTACGAAAAATTAGCCCTGGAGAGGGGCGGCGACACCCATGGTGTCTTAATCATCTTCTCATCCAGCTCCAGTCGTGACGACCTGAAAGGGTCACGGTTGGCTTCGCCTTTGATAGTAAGGTTGTCATCGCCTTTGACGTCTTTTGGCGGATTGATGGAGTTGTCCGGTGCCAAAGTGAGGTTACCCATGCATTGCGCGGACAGATCCTGGAAGAAATCCGGGCTGGTCAGACTTGCTGAAAAGAATCCCGGGGCAGAGTCGAGGAACACCGGATGGTCAAAGACTAGCTCTTTGGATGCCGCGCAGCCTGGGGTGACAAGAGCCGGCTGAACAGGCGGAGGGAGGTTGGATGGAGGGCTTTGCAAGGTGTAGCAGTCTGTGAGACAAGCATCGGAAGAGTACGTGTTGGAAGCCATGGATGCCGACGCTTCCATGAAGCAATTAGCAAAGACAGCGTCGTCGCCGGCTAAAATATCAGCGGTCGTATGTTGAACAGGCTTGCTGATGTCATGAGGCTTGTAAATAAGATTGTAGTGTCCGAGATGGTAGTGAAGGCGAATTGAAGTCACATACCGGCTGGCACCACCCTGACCAAAGCGGTGCGTATAGTTTTCCTTGCCAGGGACAACCATGAAGACTTCCAGTCCCATGTTGACAGGCAAAAGCAATGAGTTGTGGATAGCTTCCAGACCAACAACATCAATCTCAGATGTGCGGAGAAGGACAGACTCGGTACAGTACTGCTCCACTGTCTGGCCAAACAGCGTGGTGAGATAAGTGTCTGGCTCCATATTCATCATGGTGGCAGCTAAGGTGCGCAAAAAAGTGGTGACATGGCCTGGAGTGTCTCCGGTGTTGAAGGCGCCAAATAGCAGAGCCATGGCGTTGCCTTCGCCCAGAGCAATGGCGAGCTTGCGCAAAAGCTCGACCACGGCATCATGGTGCCAACAGAATTTGTATGCCTCCGAACCAAGCGACGAAACGATCATATTAGCAAGCGAGTTGAGACGCGATTCCTCCTGGAGGAACAAGGCCTTGTCGCCCAACCGTACCAAGGCCTCAAAATAGCCAAAGCCAACAGCACGCCATCCGCATCCGCCGCCACTACGCAAGGTGCGGTAGTGCGAGTAGATGGGAGACAGGCACTGTTTCAAAGTCAGCTAATAATCAAGCGCTTGAGGGTGAATGACCTGTAGGTTGGCCTGCAATGCTGGATCGGTCCAAGTTGGCTCAGCAGGAATAGCCTGAGTGGACAGGCAAGGCCCGACCAAGGGCGAAGACGTATTCAGGCCTGGTTCACAGGTGAGACATTTGAGCCGGGGATACTCGGCATCATTTCCAAAAGGCAGATGAGGATAAGATGAGATATTGAGCCGGCTCACGGCAACCTCGAGCTGCTTATCAAGCTCAGCTTGCTGCTTCTCTGGACTGACACCTCGCTGCTCATACAGCCGACAAAGATGATCCTGCTGCTGAGTCGAAGCCTCTGTTGACGGGTTGCTGAGACGGTAGGACCAAGTCCTTGTCAGGTCAGGGCAAGGGTATACCTGTGTTTGAGCAGGTTGGTAATAGTTGACATAGTGTGTGGGAGCATCCATTGTCTAGATGCAGTTGAACGGCAGAGGGGGCCCCGACCATATGAATACCTGACACTGTGGCCCAAATGAAAAACCGAAAACTCGGATGCACAAACGCTCAGATCAACAGCCGGAGATGCTTGGGCGTAGGATTGAGATGAACGGATGGTACCCACAGTTTCCGTTTATTCGGGGCTGGCTAATGTGGCCCCTGGCAGATCTGTCACCAGCCGCGTCCCACCTAGGTCAGTAACCAGTGGAGGGGGAGAGAAAGATATGAATGGATGAGGAGAAAGTGGAAGCGAGGGGATAAAGAAGATTTATAAGAAAAAAAATTCCGATGAAGGGCCACGCCCCGGTAGGAAGAGGGGGGGGTGGGAGAGAGGGGGGAAGAGAAGGGTTTAGTCGATATCACCACCACCACCACATTGCAATCGTTCTAATGCCGCTACCAGAACGCAGGCACCAAAAGCCGAGCAGCCTCATGTCAATCACACCGAAGCCCACCCAGGCTGTCGGGTCTCTCGGCGCTGTGTATGCAGAGGCAAAACGCCATTGTACAACCAGCACAGGAGTTCTACACCGAACGATGCGTCACCTCATCGACGCCGGTGTCTATTGCATGCGCCGCTGTGCAACGTCGCCGATGTCTTTTGCATGCGCCGCTGTGCGACGTCGCCAGGAAAAGGTGAGGTGAAGTTCGGATATGGCTCGGCCCGCTTGGCGCCAAGGCCACGGGTGGATCGTGCAAAACCAGTACACTCGACAAACTCGACGGGCGATAGCATGGATGAATAGAGCGGAAAGCGGCAGAGTGGCATTTATCACGTTTGCACCCGGGCTACAGAAGGCTACAGGCATAAGTGGTGGGGGTGTAGATGCATAGGATAGGACGATCCGTATCAGACAAAGTGGGTCAAAAGACCCTGCATTGCCCCGCACTGCGTACCACACCCCGCAGGACCGAGCAAGTCCGTGAGATCTGCACTGTCCATCCATCGGGAACTTGCACCCAGAAGCCCACATTGCCGCCAAGGAACAACCAAATACGCCCTCTCGGACTTGGCTTCCAAATCCTGGGCTGTTCCAAATTTTCGAGTATTGCTTCCCTCACCTGTTCATCCGTCTCATGGAGCCCATCTCAGGCTCGTCGGAGGTTGTGAAGAAGTTGCTATCCAACACGGCACGGGCCAGGCCGCGGACAGATTCCGTCCACTGGGACACGGCAGCCAGCCGCTCCTCACCGTCCCGCTCCTCGATCTCGACACGCCCGTCGCCCTGTTGAATCAGTCCGCGCAGGCGTCCGTCCATGATGAGGAAGGCTACAATGTCTTGCACCTCCGCTTCGGAGATGTGGAGCCGTTGTGCGATGACGTCTAGCCGGAACCGAGAGTACGGCGCCACTAAACGCGCCACGGCCTTGGTGCGCATGTTCCGTGTCACCTCATCAATGTTCTCGGCGATAAAAGGGTCAGCGAGGAGATCTGGGTTACTGGCCAGGACTGCCTCATAGCGTCGCACGTCCTCTTGCTGGTAGGCCTCGACGAGCTCCGTCATAGCTGTGATGCGCTTGTCGTTGCGGTATGGCTTCGTCTCCTGCGATTCAAAGGGGTTGATATTAGAGCCCATCAGCATTGTCGTCAGAACCAGATACTTGAGCACCTGAATGCGCTGCAGCGACCCGGCTTCGTCGTAGTTGCGGAACGACTCAAAGAAGTCGCTCTGTGCCTCCTTCCAGTTTTCCTCGCTCATGTACATCTTGCCGCCGCACTCGCGAATGACGCCCATGATGTTGGGGTGCGGCACCGCCGATCGTACTCGCAGCGCACGCTCGTACAAGCCCTTGAGCCGCTTATTGTTGCGCGTGGCCGCGTACATTTGAATCTCCAGAGCATATGTCTCCAGAGAATATGTGCCTTTGCTTGCATCGTCGCTGCCGTCAGGTCGCTGGCACGCCAGGTGTAGCTCACGACATTTGTTCGTCAACCTCGTGTAGTCCTTTTGCGCCAGCCACAGCCGCGCCAGCTTTGTGTTGGTCGATAGCCATAATCGCTCGTTGTTGCTGGCCTGGAACGATTCCAGCGTGCGCTTGTAAAACTCCTCCATGCATTCGTGCGCTGCGTTGCCTTCTGCGTGCTTCTCCAGAAAGTCTAGCATATTATTGATAGATTTCTCAGCATAGTTGCGCGTCACGGCCGACTTCACATATGTCAGCAGCTCTGCATAGTGCTCGACAGCCTTTGTGTAGCGGCCCAGCTTGAATTCCAGTTTGATGGCCTGCTTCAGGCCCTTGAAGCCCCAATCGCCCTTTTCCTCCTCCAGCGCCAGTACACCCAGAAATTCTTCAATTGCCTCTTCGGGCTCGTCGGCCTTCATCTGCTTGGCATTGTAGTATTTGTTCTCCACATCAACATCGCCATCTTGCATCCCCGCATCGTCGTCTTCGTATTCAAAGTCATAACTGGCTGTGTGAGCGCACATATCAATTCATTTGAGACTGCTTACTCTTCCTCGTCAGACGCTTGCATAAAATCATCGTCGTCGGACATGATAGGCAGCGGTCGGAAATGATCGTCTGAAGTTTGTTGGAGATGTGCATTACGTAATCATGAGGGGGCATTTGTCAAGCGGAGCTGTTCCGCAGATGCTGGGGTAAGGTGCAAGTCCCAAAACGGACTAGCCAACTTGACTCCCCACGTCTTGACAGGCAACAGCAGAGAAACAGAAGAACAGAGTCAATATGGGCGGCGATTTGAATCTCAAAAAGTGTAATGATCTCTTACTTGACGATCAGGCTGCGTCTAACAAATCACAGCATGGCATCCGTCGTTAATGGCGAATCAGCGGCGCGTTCACGAGGAAGAAAGTAAAGCGTTAGCCGAACGTCGACGAACAGAGCAGGTTCTGAAGGAGCGGGCCGAAGAACGCGCCCAAGAAGAATTGCAGCGGCAGCTGGAGGAGGCAGGAGGGAGGAAGAGGCTGCAGAGGGTCGAGTGGATGTACAATGGCCCAGGAACCGGCGGTCCGGGGGCGGGCGGTGCGGTGAGCGAAGAGATGGAGGGCTATCTTTTGGGAAAGCGACGGCTAGATGGCCTGCTAAAGCGAACGCAAGACGAGCTGGTCAAGGACAATGAGGCTGTATCAGGTTCCATGGGCGCGAGTGTCACCAACGCCCGCGATGTGGCGAGGAAAGTGGCGGACGACCCCTTACTGGCCATAAAAAAGCAAGAGCAAGCCGCATATGAAGCTCTAATGAATGACCCCAATCGAAGAAGGGCGCTACTGCAGGCCGCTGGCCATCGCGAAGATTCTGGACGCCATAGCAGGCATAGGCGCCATACTGATAGGCATAATGGAGGTCGAGAGCGAAGAAAAGATGGCTCAAGGAGACGCGACAGCAGACGGTCTCGGTCTCGGTCTCGGTCTCCGCGAAGGTACGACTATGACGGATGTCGACGACGACATGGTGACGAGAGAAGGCAGCGATATGATGACCATGGTCGGCGATGGCACGAGCACGACGCACGACGGTCGGACAGGGCAGATGAAGATTACCGGTGATTAATAGAGTAATCAATTAAAATTAGGCAATCTGCGCCTCCCACGTCAATCAAAACCGTAAATAGGTTAGCCTCATCTGGAAGATGACATCCACCACCACCACCACTGTCCGCCATCCTGATACCCATACCTACTCACATATTTATCCCTAATAATGCCCCTCTGTGGCAGCGGAAAGACAGTACAGCGGAAGCTGGTGTTGTTGTTCGTCTCCCCAATCGGCGCCTCTGCGCAACGCTAACACTGACAGAGGCGATGGCGCGTGCGGAAAGACTTCGCTCCTCAACGTCTTCACCCGCGGCTTCTTTCCCACCGTATAGTAAGAATGCAGTCCCTACTGCCTTGACGTCGGCTGAGCAGTGAACAGCGAGCCTACAGTGTTTGAAAACTATGTGCATGACATATTTATAGACAACGTTCACGTCGAGCTTTCGCTATGGGACACGGCTGGGCAGGAAGAATATGACCGGCTACGCTCGCTCTCATACGATGACACACACGCCATAATGCTTTGCTTTTCCGTCGACAATCCGGATTCGCTAGAGAACGTCGAGGCAAAGTGGGTGGGCGAGATTGCCGACAACTGCCCCAATGTGAAGCTGCTGCTTGTCGCGCTCAAGTGCGATCTGCGCGAACAAAGAGCCGACGAGGAAGATTCAGTTGTAGCTACACAATCCTCGACTGAGCCCAAAAGGCCTATGGTCGACTACCAACAAGGCCTAGCAGTCGCGGAGAAGATCAAAGCGTTACGATATCTGGGTAAATTTTCCCGCCTGGTTTTCCTTTCAATGCTAATACAGCTTTAGAATGCTCGGCAAAGAAGAACAGGGGCGTCAACGAAGCTTTCACAGAAGCTGCTCGCATCGCTCTCTCGGTCAAGATTCCGGGTGTGAAGGACAGAAAGGGCCGTTGTGCTGTCATGTGAGTTGTCTGCAAGTCTGGATACCCATTTCATTTGTTTCTATCACGACAGGCGTTTGGCTGGGCAACTTTAGATATTTGTAATGTCAACCAAGTCGCATACCTTGACCTTCCAAGCCGTAGAAGCAGTTGGCTGAGACGACAGCAGTGCTGCCGTTTCAGCGTCATGCACTGCATTGAACTCGTGTCGGACCGAAACCGCAGCTTTGCATATCAAAACCTGGTCAACCATTTTCGAACCCCCGGTAAAAAAAAGTTATGCGTGCAACTATGTAAACGCACGCATGTCTGCACAGACTTCTTTGGCGACGACTCGCTTGGTTTTATCCTCATGTTCGTTGCATGAAGCGCATATACAGGGTACATTGCTGGCGCATATCCTGGTTACGGCCAAGCGTCGCTTTTCTACATTTCCGCGTTTGACGTACAATTTGGCCGAACTATCCTCGCTTCTGACCGTGGTCTTGGGACGAGAATCGGTTCATGCGCCAATCTTGGGCCATGGCCCGATTCGCACAATGTCCGTGGCCTGATAGCAGTTTTTTTTCGATGGCCTTGCGTCGTCGGATAGTCCCCGATGCATGGTTTATTGCTTGCTTCCGGGTTGCGTTGAGTGCTGACGGCCAGTGTAGCAGTCTAGTCTGCAGTAGGACGATATACCAGTGGACGGAAAGTCATGCTGATCAAGTACAGAATTCGAGTGGATCTAGACTTTGATATGGGTTCATTCGTGGACGCTATGACTCGAAAGAACTTTTACACTAGCTTCGGTGTATACCTCCATGTGTCAGAACTCAGGGCCTACGTCATGTGGAAGGGCCCGGTCCGTCCGCGGCCCGAGTCTAGTGGCAGCACATACTCGGGCGGCACTGACTTTTCTCTCCTCTTTTTCATGCGTTGTTTATTGTCTACATAGGGTCTACGCAGTCCTCTTTCCCATAGCCCATTGTTTTGAGCCTCTCATCCTTGTCTCTCATCGATCCCTCGACCCCAACCCCTCGTCCTTAGCCTCGTGTCGTGACACCATGGTGCTTTAATACTTTCTTGACTCGTAACAGCTCCACTACCAACTCTATCGCAAACTTTGCTCTCATGACTGACTGATTTTGTAGCCATGTGTCTGACAGAATTTACTAGTGAGCTGATGGTCGAATTGGATAATCTTGTATGAGCCTATTGGCATGGCATAGACGCGGCGTGAAGTTGGGCGTTCTATTGATGGGCTGAGAAACAAGGGGAAAAGGGAGATTGCGTATGAGGAATCGATTCCTGTGTTGATTTCAAGTCAAAACAGTACATGCCAACGAACTCCCCTACTAGCTCGTTATATCTCGGCTGGAGTTCTCTCTTCTCATCCCGTAATTCCTTCTTTTCGCGAACCGATCTCGCCAAAATTCTGCCTTCTCACGATCAGACCTCGCCGGAATTTCCTTCTTTTCAGCGTCAAACCTCGCCTGAGCTGCCTTCATGTCAGCATCATATCTTTTCTCCATTTCCTAGATTTTCTCTTCCAGCTTGTTGAGCCGCTCCTTGAGGAGACTTGTGATTTTATTGCGGGCCCCAGCATCATCCTTGAGAATATTTGCTCTTTGATGCCGAATCTCCACCCAATTGTCTGTAAGGTCAATTTTTGGCTCTCAACAAACACGGTGCCAATAGTGCTTGCACTTGCCGGGCGTTTAGATTGCGTCCTCGCTGTCGGCGCGGCTTCTGGAGCGTCTTCTTTATCCCTCTCTGTCGGGATCGACATGAGATCATTCACAAGTCCCAATATGAGCTTCTCATGCCTGGGGTAATGGTGCTCCTGGCTCGCATGGGTGATTGCTAGGGTCCTGCTGCAGCATTGCACACGGCCGTCGACGTCTGCTCTTTCGATGATGTCGTCACTTAGTAGAAATTTGTATAGCGAGATCATGTAGTAAAAACTTCGGTCTCCTTTTCTGAAGAATAGGTGTCTGAAAATCTCCACAACTTGGTGATTTTGCTGCACGCCGAAGCAGAGGAGTTTTCCCTCCAATGCGGCAAGACCATCTGGTCTGATATATTCGCACAGGTGCACAATGGCTTCAACGGCCGTCGAAGCGGTCGCATTCGCCTGATTACGACATGTCGTGTTCTTTCCGCTTGCGCCCTTTATTTTGTCCACCAGTAACGGGAAACAATGCCAGCTTTTGGTAAAGTCTGCCGGTCTGTATCGGGTATAGGGCTTTAATCGCGTCCTGTGTGCCTCATTGAACGCGTACCAACTCATGCCGTACGGAACGTCGTGCTTCGGCTTCTTTGGAAGGCTCCGTATCTTGACGACCCAGCCTTGCGAAGAGACGTAACTGATGGGACCTTGCGTTTCGTTGTAGTTTGGAATTACGACCACTGGCTCTGGTAAGAGCATGCGACTTATCTTATTGCGAACACTGTCCTCGTTTTGCACAAGAACAATATTCAACCTTGTATTCCACTGCTGCTTGCTCTTCACATCGTTTGTCGGAAACGGCGCCCGGACCTTGTTGGATTCAAGCATCGCCGCTAGCGCGTATGCAGGGCACTTGCATAGCAAGTCAGCGATACCTCCTACACTACCAACTGCACCCTAGGTTTTTCCCTCACAGAGGTTTTCCCTCAGGGTCATGTCATATGTGACATGGTGAATACGCCCCGCTAGTGTACGACGTGACGTCACCGGCCCACCGGTACAGAATTTTCATTCTGAACGTCCCCTCATTGAAATAGGTAATTCTGACACTACCATACTGCAACTGGTATTTTTGACTCACATACATCTACATCTTTCCTGTCCCTGATTCCGTCTATCGCTCCGTCCTCTTCGGGTCGCTGTGCACTCTCACCCACGAGATCTAAATCTCTACAGACCTTGTACCCTCCAAAAATTGGCCAATCTTCCTTGTTAATTTGACCTATAATCCCATTGGGAATGAAATCCATCGTTTCCTTTGGCTGTCTCATTCCTTCATCAGGTAAGCCACGTCTAAGGCTTCGAGTTGGTTCAGTCATCTCAAAGGGCCACCGAGACTCAAACACTCAATGTTCAACAGGACCTGTTACTTCTTCTGTTGGACTTGTATCGGTTGAAGAACTTGTATTTGGGCGTTTGACTGGCTGGGGTGGTTCTTTAACGTCTCATCTTCGCGCTTGCGCTTGCAGCCTGCAGTAGCGACTATCTGATTCATATTGGGCATTGACGCATTTTCGACATCGAAGCATCGTTCCTGAATAAGTGCGCTCATCAGCTGTACATGAATAGGGCTGCTCTTATGCTTTGGGCGCCGGGCATCGTTGTAAGTGTTCGCAGCGCGAAAGCCGGATGCTGGATTGGTAGATATTGTAAACGTTCGCCACCCACCCGCGTCGCACAAATATCTTCCGCATACAAGTTGTGGTAAAGTAAATGTGACAGATCCGGAAAGCGAAAGCAAGTAAGATTGCGGATCGAGTTGAACAAAAGAGTTAACTTTCTGGTGTGCGCCCCACTTCTGGCCTCACTTGCCAAGACCACCACAACGGATTTTATGTTGTTGGAAACTATCGGTGCCCCACCTCGGCCTGATAACTATGACTTTACAAGGAACATCCTGCATAGCAAATACTGATCATGGTGTTGTATTTAGAATTATGTGAACAAAGGAATTACTTGTATATAATCTCACTACTGAACAGCAGGGAATAATAATTCAGACAACTCAATCCTCAGAACGATTACGCTACGCAAACTATTTTTCCAACACTTACGTGAAGCCTGGCTTGCACTTTGAAAAGACAACCAATCGGGAGAGGGGACGCTAGTACATGTGCATGCCAAGGCGCTAGACGGCACCACACTATCGGATTTTGTCACCATATGGGTCTACATTGCACATAGCTGAGTCATGTGGGGACGTGAAATTGACTCGTAAGTTAATATCACATGCTCGAAGCAAGTCGAAGGGGCAGAATAGTGACGATATACATAAACATCTACGCAACAGCATCCGCTATTTACAGCTTTTCCCCTCACTCGACTGCCTAGCCTCCTCCCTCCCCAGAAAAACATTTAACACCAGTAGTCTTGCAAATTCATCCCTTATTGACGGGTTTCCCACCCCAAAACACATATTCTTGCCCACCAGCGCGCGTACATAGGCCTTCTCTGCCTGCTGATACAATTACAAAGATGGAAATCACTCGCCAAATTCCAACAATCTCCCAGAGTCTCGAACGGCGTGCTCGGCGATTTGTTTCGCAGCCGCATAGTCACCAAGGAATTATTCTCTAGATCCTAACATCTAACCTCCTTATGAAGCGAAGGGACCATCAATCACCCGGTGAAGTGCCACGTGGATCGCGATATCATATGAGAGGTAGTTTCTGCGTGAGACCACGCTATCTCACAGGAAGACACCCATACGCAAAATAACTCTTCACACCTCACCATATGAATCACATACATCCCCCCACATGACACAGGCCACAGAGCCGTGTTGTTTACCAGAGCAGTCTTGTGCGCAAACCAGCACGTCCTTGCATCTCGCGAGCAAGATTCTCACTACGTCCAGCGCAACAGCACAACCACAATCCACAAACACATCCCAAGTGGGAAAGCCAAGGGGTAGAATGTCCTGCATAATCCCTACCCACCCACCCAATATTCCAGCGATTTTAACCACCCGCGAAGCATCCCCCCCATCCTCATCCCCTTCATAATGAGAAACGAACCAACATTAGACAGTATCGCCCTGGGAGATAAGATAGATCAATCAGTAGGTGCTAGTCTTTTCTACTCTTTATCGATAAATATTTCAAACTCTCGGCTTGTGGAAGGAGGAATACTCCGGAAACACTTTTAGCAAACCGCTCCCCATTTTCCTTAGATCACATCAAATTCGAGCCAATCGCCTTACAAAAGAAAGTAGTGGTATCACCCTTATATATCAACAACGGAGGGATCTTCATCGCACTTTCCCTCCAATGAAAAACGCCAACCTCCACCCAGACATACTAGGGGTATCAATCCATAACTGCATAACCATACACCTACTCACCCATCCCTCGTAATCCCAATGGGGTTATTACCCCCTCTCCAAATCCCCCCGCGATGTATCCCTCCTGCCCTCCTGCTCACCATGCGGCAACCCAAAATCCCGAACAAGTCTCACCACATCGCCCTTGCAAATCGGACAGGTGCGTCGTTTGGTCGTTAGCCAAGGGGTACTAATATCTGTTAGTAAGGATTCACCAAGGATATTCATTTTGAGTATTCTTCCCACGCACAGGACGAAGTGTCCTTGGCGTGAGGTATTAACGAGAGAGGAAAGGCGGAGCATCTCTCCCCCCCTCGTCAAGAGAGATGAGGAACGACGAAGCATCCCATCAGAGGAAGCAAAACGCCAAGCACACTCCACCCCCCCTCACTAAAAGAAAAGGGATGGAAAAACTTACATGCACTCCACATGAAACCCATGTCCGCAAGGCAACTGCATTACTCTCGAAAGTCCCGAAACATAATCGTCCAGACAAACCGCACATTCCTTTTGCGAGGAGAGGAGTTTTGCCATCTTTCGTTCTTCACTCCTTTGACCCCCCATTCGGGATGTCGCCCCCGCAGAGATCTCCTGGGAGGAGTACACGGAGCTTCCCTTGTTATTTCCCGTGGAGCTCCCCTCGTTTTCGCGGCCACGCAGAGTGCCCTCTCCACCTCCCACTTCAACCTTCCGCCTCTGCAACAAAGGCGTTACCTCCCTACACTCGTCATCATCAAAGTACGTTCTTACAGGAAGTTGATCGACGAGGGATTTTGGCGCGCGCCAGCGTCGTGCGCGAACCCGTGAGCGGAGGAGAAGGAGGGCGTAGACGGCTGTTAGTGTGATGAGGGGTGAGATGACCAGGACGAGTAAAGTATCCAGGAAGGGGGATGTGGAGATTGTTGTTGGTGTTAGGGTTAACCAGAGGCCTGTTTCCGTCGGTGAGATGGTGGGAGTTGATACGGAGGTTAATAGGGAAGTAGTTATGGAGGGTCGTTTTAGGGAGGTTGAGGGTGAGGATTTCTTTAGGGGGGTGGTGGGTGTGGGAAGTTCAGACGTGACGCTCTCGCTGCTAGGTCGGGATTTGAACCATGCGATTCTGGTAGCAGACGGCTCTGTGGTGGATTCCTCGGTTGGGAAGCCTTCGAAGAGAAGACTCCCCGGACTGAGGCTGGAGAGGAGCAAAGCGGTTGTATGTGATGTGAAAAGTGAAGGGATAGACACGTTGGCAGTGTCTCCGCGGGCGTACATGGTGACTAGAGGTCCGCCACGGGTATCATCACCCACGATCATTGCAATCCCACCCCTTCGCTGCACCCACTTGACCTTCTCCAGAAATCCACACCCGCCGCGGGAGAGGAGGACAATCTTCCCCGCAATCTCCGCACCCTCCTGCAGAGTCTGGATATCAGCATGTTCGCTGGGCGTGTTTCGCGTGTTTCCGTGGCGATGAGAGTGTAAATGATCATCCGTACCGTCATCGGGAGGGGAAAGAAGCTCGACAGTAGCACGTTTAGGTTCGACACCTTCCCAATTGGGTAAATCGCTACAACCAAGTTCGCCTTCGACGCCGCCGTTGCCGAGCGCATCGTTGCCGAATCCGCTTCCGATCCAGAGTTGTCCATTGAGGGATTTCCGGGGCAGCCGGGGCCCGAAAGCTGCTGGTCGCGCGAGGAAAAAGGTCGAGTTATCACCTAGGAGACTGATGATGGCTGAGGGAGGAAAGAGATAGGTCGTCCCGCGCCAGCTGAACAGTGTCTTCGCGACTCCGGCGCCTTCGTCTGGGGACGTCATGCTGGTGCTCATGTACAGCAATCCGCACAACGTGCAGACGGAAATGGCGACGGCCAGAACAAGCCTTGAGAGATGCATTGTGGCTACTCAGGAGCGACAATGCACCATTCGTCAACAGCCCATGGAGACTGAGACTGCCTTGGACGCGGTCTTGGATACCCCGCTCAAAACGCTAACACGAATTTGATGTGATGACGTAAAACGCTAGTACAAACTGGGTAGGCACAATATCTACTCTTCCTCCTGGTAGGAAATTTTTCGCATCTCTCCCAGCCGATGTCTTGCCGAGCTGAGTTCGTTTTCCAATTGAAGAATTTTGACCTGTCTAGTTAGTGAAGACCTCTTGACAAAGTAATGATAACTCACCTGCTGCTCCATTTCTCGAACTTTGAAGTCGTGTCCTGATAGGAGACTGTAGTCCTCTTCGTCGCCATCACGTTGTCTGCTTTCAATAATACTCTGAACCTTCTTGACGAGCGATCTGCATGCACTTGTGACAGCCTTGCTGCTCGACTCCAACCGCTCCTGGGTCTTTGACATGAAGCTGGCCTTGACCCTGCTGGCTGCTACGAGCTGTGCAGTCGAGGCAGCAACATCATTAGACGCAACAATGAGCTGCTCCGGGGAGTTGCGACCAGAAATGACACCGTCGGCAGTTTCAATAAGCATATTTGTCGACCTCGCCACGGCCTTGGCAGCCGAGATCAAACCCTCTGTCCATCGATTATTCTTCTTGTAAAACTGCGTCTTGCTCATGTTAGAGCTGCGGCCTTGATTGACAATTTCCTGCTGTGATGCAGTGGCAGCTTTGATAAGCTGAGCAATGGCATTGGTAACAGCTATAGCAGCCTCGAGGATGGAGTCGTGAATCTTCAACTCATAAGTGCTGTATTGATCCCTTGGCTTGTTCATGAGCTTCGTTAATCTCTCTGTTGCAGCATCAATGGCTCTAGCCGCGTTCGTCATCTCGCGATCAACAAGCTCGCCGAGATCACCAGACGTCGACGTGACCTTTGTCTTTGGCGCAAAGGCATCTGCTACTTTGCTCAAATTGTTCAACGCAATCTGCACATCATTGTTTTTGTTGATCACAACATCCGTCTTTTGCAGATCCTCCAGCCCGTCAAGTCTGTAGGACATGATGCCACGGAAGAAGTCGACGGTGGAGGTAGCTGACCGACGAGCAGCATTGATCAATTGATCGGCCTTTTTATCATCACTGGCGAACCTCGTCAAGCCCTTCGTGTTTGACAAGACATCGGCAATGGCGTTTGAAAACGCATGAACGGCGGCAATGACCTCTGCATGAGTGCTGTTGGGGCCGTCAGCAATGTAGTTGTTAAAGGCGGTGCTAAACTCCATTGCGCTGCTTTGGGCCTTTTCAATCTGCGAGAGCACATATGGCCCACTGGCATTTTGATTTCCTGCTTGCATCGAACTGTCCAGTTCGTACAGCGCACCGTCGACCCTCTGAACGCCAGACTGCAAGACCGAGTCAATAATGTCATTAAACTTGCGGATATTGTCAAGCAACATGGCATCAATCTGTTCGTCCATGGCTTTGTCGCCCACACCGCTGTTGCGCAGTTCGTTCAGCTCAAGCAGCGTCTGGTCCATTCCGGACTTGTAAATCTCCAACTCATCCTCCTTTTCGCGCAGCTGCCTTTCCAAGTCAGTGCTACCCTCGCCGAGCTTCGCTTGGGCATCGTCCAGAGCACGCGTCTTCTTCCGCAGCGCCTCTTCCAAGTCTGCGATTTCACGATTATGTCTAGACAGCAACGAAGACAATTCACTACCCTTTGCCCGCTCGGCATCATCTGCTTTGTCCAGCGCCATGCGCAACTCACGCTTCAATTTCTCCATCTCCTCCCGATGGCCACCGGTGGTACGGTCCTTGTCGTGCAAAGCCCGATCCCGCTCTCTGATCATATTCGCAAGCTCCAAATTCTTCGTCTTGAGCTCGCGCTCGAGCTTCTCACGCTTGTCGATTGCCTCTTGCGCCGACGCAGCCTTGAGTTGCACGCCCTTAAACTTTTGCAGCAGTTGGAGATGCTCACGACGCAGTTGGCTATACAGCTTCGCGAGAGCCTCGTACTTTGATCGCCAGGTATTGACCTGCTCCTGCAACGCGCGTATTTGATCGTCTTTGCTGTGCGACTGCTGCTGGAAGTTCCCGTTCAACTGGACCAGTTCATCTTCCAGAGCTTTCATCCTCCGGTCATACTGCTGCAGCATCAGCTGGTCCCGCTCATACTGTGCTCTGGCGTTCAGGTTTTCCTGCTCGAGTTCAGCCATGCGGCCATGTGTTTGTTGTGCGTATTGCTCCCTTTGCAGCTGTTCAAACTGCAGTCGCTGCTGTTCGGCCTGTAGCCTCTGTTGCTCCTCAAAGTCGCGCTGTGCCTGCTGCTGAGCCAATTGTTGCTGGCGCTGGGCTTCTTCCCATTGCGCTTGCAGTCTCCGCTGCTCTGCCTCGTACTCCTGTTGCTGTCTTGCCTGCTCGTTTTTCCAAAACTCGTTGATTGGCTCCGGGTCGGTTGTATCCTTTGGAGGTGGAGTTTTGGGCTTCGAAGCCGGAGTTCTGTTTCTCGACGGCAGGTCATCCTCCTCGGCCAGCAGGTTTGGCGGATCCTGCGGTAATTTGGGCACAGTTATGAGAGAAGTGAGGTAGCGCAGATTAGTGCACTCGTCGTAGAAATGGACAAGACGATAATGCTGGGCATCGTAACGGCCCCGGAGCGGACTCAAAGCCTCAGCATCCCCCAGCTGGACATGCATTGCTCGCAACATGCTCGTCATGAACTTGTAGATCCCATAACTCTCCTGAAGAAGCGGTACGAGGGCACTTATGCGACATTCATTGTTCGTCCCCATTCGAAGGTGTGCAAAGATGAGTTTCTGAAACCCGTCAATCAGATCCTGCAGACTCATAAGATCGGAAATGGTTTCGTAGCCCTCGTTTGGATCACTGATCGACCTCAAGCTGGTATACTCCTCGTACTCAAACTGGCCATTGAATTCCGGATGATGACGGTGGAACTTGATTTTAGCCATGAGGAAAGTGATGTATTCTTGGATAAGCGGTCTGTACCCTCCACGTCCCTCGCCGCCCATCCCTCCGATCTGGGAATGCGCAATCAATCCTATCCATTGCGCATGCGGTTGCACCTCCTTCAGGGCGATGGGATGGCCCTCTTGCAGGACTTTATGAATCGTAATCAGACATTTGAAACACTGGACTTCATCAGACTGAAGAGGCAAGACTTTGATTCCACTCCAGAAACTCGAACTACTCTTATGGTCCCACGTATAAACGATACAAGCGCGGACATGTTTCCGCTTCGGCGCCGTCTCCTCAATCGAAGTCGCCTTGCGGATATTGGTCGCCAGTTCCTGTTCCGACTTTGTCAGATCGACATTGCGATTTGGCTGGAATAGGGACGACATGTTGACACTTGAACCTGTCAGATCCCCAGGCCGCTTTACACGTCACGTCGGTCCGGCCCGAGCCGATCTCAAAACGGCAACTCCCCATCATCATCTTCATCATCCTCTTTCGCATCCCCACCACCGTCACAAACCTCCCTCAAAAAACCCACAAGCGCAGCAAGACACTGCTTCTGCGCCGCCGGCAGGAAATGTCCTCCGGGATGATAAACCACCCTCCTCTCCTCGCACGCATCCACAAGTTTCAACGACCTCTCCTCCGATACAACCGTATCCATACTCCCAATAAAATGCAACATTGGCGTACCAATCTTCGGTTCATAGAACCCCCTATACACATCATTCCCCGCCCCAAAACCCGAGTACGACACCGCCGCCTTTAATCTTGAATGCGCAAGATCCCTAAACGCTTTCGGGAACGGCATCCCCTTGGCCTTCTCAAAGGCCTCTTGTCTTCCCGACTCGAGTAGACTTGCGACCAACCCTGCAGCAGCTCCGCCTTGACTAAACCCCAAAACAACATCAAACGGTCCTTGAGTTATCAGAACCTCCGCGATGGCGGTCAATCCGTCTTCCATTCCATCATAGATGTAGGGTTCACTGTCGCCTTTGCGACGCCACCAGCCGTAGGCATCTGAGCTGGTATTTTCTTGTTCGCCCTTATAGCCGGGTATGTCTGTAGGATCGAGTCTGAGTGGTGCGGTGGGGTATACAAACTCCACACCCGCAGGGTAAGATTTCAGAAAACCCAGTTTAGGCGCGGGAGGGAAGGCCTTCTCAAGGGATTTCTGTAATGCTTTCGTTTTGAGATCAAATGTCCGTCCGCTTTGCGTGTAGCCGTGTAGCATAAGGATTTTGAGTTTGGGTGGCATTTTGGACAATCTTGTGAAAGTGATGTTGTTGCGGGAACCCCGCGCTAGCAGATGGTCCTTCCAACTGTCCACTACGACCCACACCTCAACAAGACCACACAAAACAGCCGCGCACACCACAGAGACGGAAGCAAAGATGGACCAAACAAAAGAAATAATGGAAATGCCGCGGCACTTTCTCAAAGATGGACGCTTGTTCCTTACCCGCTGCTCTAAACGTATCACATCCCCTCATCTTCAACTCCAGGCTATTAACAGGTTTTTAGCCGACAAACGCGAATTCCTCCGCATCTGCCAAGCCGTCGGAACAGGATTCCTAGTCATGGGCGCGATCGGCTACGTGGTCAAACTCAGTACGTCAATCCATCCACCTAAACCACAAAAAACTAACAGTAAAGTACACATCCCGGTGAACAACATCCTCGTGGGTGGAGCATAAAACACGCAGTGTGACGTTAATCATGTATTCAAATCATCAAATAACATTTCCCTCCTCTACGTCCGTCGGGGTGTAGGTAGGGCTTGTAGTTTCTCATCAACCATTGCAGTTTTGGGATTTCCACCCCAAGAGTGGACGGTACATGTCCCCTGGCCGTTTTCCCAGTCATTCCAACTCGTCGCCGCGATGACCGGAGCGAAGGGATGCCAAGCACAGTCCCTTATGATTGTTTTTTCGTAGTGAATTTCTTCATCGTCTCGGGAGGGTTTATTCCCCCCACTGTGCGTGGCGGCGAGGACGTTGATCGGTTCCGCTGCAGCCGTACCGTCCATGTTCCAGATATAAACCTTCCCATCGTTAGAGCCGGAGTAGACATACCTCCCATTCACGGACGCAGGGCTAAAGTGACATCTTATCAGCGTATTCAACACACTATGTCCCCTAAACGTCACGACAGAGCAGTCACACGGATGAGGAACATGTCTCCACTCATCATAGCTCTCATACCTGTAATCAAAATTCGTCTGGAAGAGGGTATTGTCTACCTTCTCCCCGATATCGGTCGAGACCATTTTGCGCAAATCCCAGAGTTTGCAGGTCTGGTCTTTGGCGTTACTGATTACGTAGCGACCGTCACCTTTGGAGTCGATGTATGTGACTCCTTCAGTATGGCCTAGGAACATTCCCGCGGGACGCATCGAGGAGAGGGATCTTCGATCCCAGACTTTGAGGGTCGTGTCGTCACTTCCGCTGTAGAGAATATCGGGACTGCCTTTGTCGCCGTAGCAGACTGCGTTTACTTCGTTGGAGTGGGCTTTTATGCGGAGGGTGGATCGTTGGGTTGGGAGGTCGTAGACGTATACGCAGTGGTTGCTTGCTCCGGCTACGATTTCGGTGCCACTTCCGCTGAAGCGGAGGGACCAGATCCCAAACATGCCTTGTCGGCTGTAGATGTCCCGTCGATTGGAGGGGCGCATATCAAAGTTGAGGGAGGTGGGGTCGGAGGTATCCTCTGGGTCGGTTTTGGCTAGGCAGACCCTGCTTCTGATAGAGGAGTAGGCGAGGAGGTCGTTGTTGGGGGAGAGCGAGGCGTCGGTGATGGTCCATTGGCCGCCGTAGTAGTGGGCTGTTTTGTAGTACTTCCAGTCATAAGGGTTGGAGGTATCGTACATTCTGACCTTGAAGTCCTGGCCGCAGGAGAAGAAGAACGACCCATCGTCGCTGAATTGACCTGAATATGCCCTGGAACCTAACCCGATGATTAGATCCGCCCGGGTGGAAGGTATTA
Source organism: Piedraia hortae CBS 480.64 (assembly GCA_010093745.1). Lineage (NCBI taxonomy): Eukaryota > Fungi > Ascomycota > Dothideomycetes > Capnodiales > Piedraiaceae > Piedraia > Piedraia hortae. The sequence goes on from MU005972.1 coordinate 246,777, forward strand.
GATTCTGGACTGCTAGATTTCCGAGATATTTTTGTCTCCCGCGGTTGGATATTGCCATTTCACGATCAAATAGCCGTCGTGCGAGCATACGACGTTTGCGGATCGTACTGTCTGGAAATCTATGACCGCAAGCTGATTGGGGTTCCTTATCAGACAGACCAAAGGTTCCATCTGTCATCAATTTCCGTCCTTCGACTGATGGAATGGGCGGATATTGACCTTGGCTGCTGTCTCGACGGTTGCGTCTGTACATGTGTCTTCGTCTGTTGGCAGCCATCATCGGCCAGGCCATGAGCAGCATCGGAGTCACTGGGCCTGGGTTTAGTTCTGCCTGGACATGGTCATGGCGGGCTTACTTGGGAATGGAACTGATGTATCCACTTCTTCCACAACTTCGTCATCCTCGTCGGCAGCTTGCATGGTCTCGTAAAACTCCTCCTCGAGCAGGACATTATCATCATCGTGGTCACTCGGCGAAGACATCTGTAGATGTAGCCGAAACAGTCGGGAATCGTCATGGTGGGGTCAACGCCACCAGGTAATCCCTCCCAATAACCGTTGATCAACTACATACCTAATCCCAATGCCGCTACCATAACCTCACCCACCCAACCAATGTAACCACCTAACCCCAATGCCTCCCACCCAATATAAGCCCCTAGTCCCAATGCCTCCCAATAACCGGCCTCGCCGGATCCCACGGTCCATGAATCTCATTCTTATACCTCTGCAACCCAATTAACCACCAACTCGTCATTCCCATACTCAAACACGTAACCAATCCCCCCAACACAACACCCACAATCCCCACCCCAATTCCCCGTCCACTAATCGTCATGCTCAACCCCCCACTCGCACCCACCACCAACCCCGCCGTAAGGAGCACATGCCCCCTCCACGAACAATGAAGTAAATACCTCCTAAAAACCGGAAACAGCCCAAAAACCTCAATCGAAAAAAGCGTAAGACTAAACACATGCGTCGTAGACGGCAACCTCGAGGCGAGAACGGTACTTGCCATAAGCGCCGCATTCGTAGAAAGCGAAGCGGGAAACTTCGCCTCTGGACCAGCCCCATAATCGAACGTAAACACATTCGTAAACATCAGAATGCTGCTTAGAGCCCAGATACTGTCTGATGAGGTTGATTTAGTCAGACTCTTCAGAATAGGACTCAATCCAAGCAAAAAACAATAAATCAGCACAGCGGACTTTGCGGTTGAGAGGCGGTATTGCATCCGTGAGGGGACCAGAGAAGGCGGTGTCCCGTTCGATCCCATCGTAGACGCGTTCTCCGTAGTCGACGGGGTGTCTGTTGTAAACTTCATTCCCCCCTGCCCTTGTTCCCCATGTTCCCCATGTCCCTCCCTCCCCTCCGGGCCCTCATCACCAACCCACAAATCCCTTCCCCCCCACGCCAGGACAGTCCCAAAAGTCGCCCACCACACCACCGTCTGGGGAGAAACCCTCTCCTGAAAAATCGCCGTAAAGCAACACACAAAAATCACCACCGAGCAAATATGCTGCACAATAACCGTGCTATCCGCCACGAGCTCCCAGAACTCATACGGTCGTAGACTAGGGTTTCTTTGTAAATGGTCGAGAAAGGTGTCTTCATCGGTAAAATTATCTGGAAAATTCTGTTTTACCCAGAGGAGTTTTTTCCATTGGGGTAGGTTGGGGCGGTGGCGGCGGTGGTTTTTTGATTTCTTCTGAGTGGAGGGGGGGATAGAGGTTCGGCGTAGGGGACTGCTTTTCCGTGGGCGGGAGGATTTGGCGTCTTCGGGATGGAGGTAGATTTGTTCTGTTGGGTGGGTTCGGGGTTGCATTGAGAAGTATTGATGGGAGTGGTTAATTGGCCTGAGGAGGGTTAAATGGCTGGTTGGTTGATGGGTGTAGAAAAAAAAAAATAAGCTCGGATACCGGGAGTCGAACCCGGCTCTACCCGGTGAAAGCGGGTGATGCTAGCCGATACACCATATCCGATAGCTGAAGGTCATTAAGGGAAGGTTGTATATATACTTACCCCAGCACACCTCATCCTCATCCATCCATACGATCGAAAGATAGTTCATGCACAGCATTGATCCATCAAAACAGCAAAATCTGATACCCATCCTTATTTATCCTCACTGCATCATTTCCATTATTATACATCCTCCTAATCACCTCAAACGCAATCAACCCTGCACTCGTGCTTGGCACTTGCGTGACCGTCCGCACCAAGAAATCTTTATACAACCACCTCATCAACCCCCCACTCCGCCGCGAAATCGCAATACACTGCTTCAGCGTCTTGCGATATGCATCTGCATACAAACTCAGCGCCTGGGATCGATTGGTGTGCATGTGCGAATCTATCCACGCGAGTCTGCCGTAGTGTATATCTTGAATTCGGCTGACAGGATGTTGGATCACTGCTTGGACAACTGATGCTGCGATTCCGGCGAGCGCGAGAAAGGCTGGTTCGAGGAGGTAATGGGGTCTAATTTCGGGAGTTCCGGACTGCTGGCCCTGGGCTTTGATGGCGTCTTTTTGGTGTTGGGGAAGGTTACCGTAGTGGCCGTAGTAGTGGCTTATGAAGGTGTAGAAAGCTTGGCCTTTGACGTATTCGAATGTGGAGAAGAAGGCGGCGTTGCCGAATGCATCTCGGATGAGGGCTAGCGACCATCCGGCGAAGATACCTCGGATACCGATTTCCTGGGTTTTGCGATACGCGTAGTGCCACATGTTTTTGTACTTCCCGCTCATGAGTTCGCGGGCTTGAAAACGGACTTGGAGTGCGTCGACGGGGGCGGCTACGAGGCTTTGTATGGCGCCTGCGGCGAAGCCGGCGGTGAAGGTCGTGCTGGGGGATGGTAAAGGGTCGATGCGTTTGGTTGATTTTTGGGCTGGCTCATGGAGGTAGCCTAGGACTTGCAAGTAGCTTGTGTATAGAACTGCCCCAACCACGGTATTGGCGAGGAGGGGAGGTAGTACTTGGTTAGGGATAAAGGTCCAGCCGTGGCGTTGGATTGCACTATAAAGCAATGCTGGGCCGCTCATTCGCCAGGACCACTTTTCGCCTTTTTGGACCAAAGGACTGATTGCTCGTGGATAGCCCTGTAAAATACCATTAGCATTGGATCGAATGTACATCTTTTAGGCATACCATATAGCTGGAACAAAGTCAGTCTAAGTAATTTGTAATTCAACCAACATACTCTACTCTGGCACGGAAAAAAGCCTTCATCGGAGCTCGAAAGTAGAATGCCAGCATGCGGGCACTGAAAGCACGCATAGCTGATGCACCAAGCCCCGTGGTAGCAGTATCGTGCGGCTTTTTGAGACTTCCATCTGCTGGGCCTCCAATAGATGGAGGCGGTATTACTATGTTCATGGTCTGGACAGCATTTGGAAGTGAATGTTGTTCGTTACACAGCCGTAGCTCGGCAACAATGGATATATCACTGAGACGGCAATTTACGCACGCCTGCTACCGATACTTTTGACATTCACTGACAACCCTCAGACGTCAACAGTGAAGGTTGAACGACCCATATGTGCTGATGAAGGTTGAGTTAAGTCACGTGGCGACGCAAAGCAGATGGTCCGTGCGCAACCTTTAACCGACGCGACTTTGCGCGACATTTTACGGCCGTCAAATACCATGGCTGAAGACCCTATTCGCATCGACAAGGCGGTCTTCCACGACCGGCTGTCGTCGCTGATTACGCAGTGGAAGGCGGACAAGCGCAGCGGCAACCATGTATTCAACGATGCCGGCAGCATTGCGCTCATTACGGGCAAGAGCAGCGACATGAGCTTCCACAAAACCACGGCGCTTCAGTTTTGGCTGCTGGGATACGAATTTCCGGCAACGCTGATGCTTTTTACCCTAGAAGGACTCTTCATTGTGACCACTAAGAAAAAAGCAGCGTATCTAGAGCCACTTCAGGAAGGAGGGAAAAATCAGATCGAAATTATGGTGCGCGGCAAGGATGCGACCGAAAATAAGCAGCAATTTATGCGCATCGTGGAGAAGATGACGGCAGCAGGCAAAAAGGTCGGAGTTGTTAGCAAAGACCAAGCCAGCGGGCCGTTTGTGACGGAGTGGAAGGAGGTGTTCGACTCGCAGGCAAAAGGCCTTGAAAGGGTCGATATTAACCTTGCTCTGTCCAGCGTCATGGCCGTCAAGGATGAGCGGGAGTTGCGTGCAATTAGGAACGCGTCTTCTGCCTCGTCGCACATGATGACGGATTTTTTCGTAGATTTCATGTCTGATATACTTGACAAGGACAAGAAAATGACGCACAAGGACGTGAGCAAGGAGATTGCGGCCAAAATTGACGATGACGCCTTCTTCAAGTGGAAGCGGGCGCCAGCCAACTTTGACCCGGCTCAGTTGGACTGGAGCATCAATCCAACGGTGATGAGCGGCGGGAAGTTTGATCTGAAGCTGGCCTCAGAGCCGGATGAGAACAATCTCCACGCGGGAATCATCGTCTCGGCTCTAGGGTTACGTTATCAGTCGTATGCTGCAACCGTGGCAAGGACATATATGGTTGACCCTAACAAGAGTCAGGAGTCCATGTACGATCTGCTTGTCCACGTGCACCGCGCAGTGATCAAGGAGATGCGGGACGGTGCTGTTGCCAAGGATGTCTACAACAAGGCTGTGGGTATCATCAAAGCCAAGCAGCCAAAGTTGGTGGAGAAATTCCTACATTCAGTTGGTGCGGCTATTGGCATCGAGACAAGAGACAGCACTTTTGTTCTTAATGCTAAGAACTCCCGCGTACTCAAAGATGGCATGACGTTCTCAGTCACCACTGGCTTCTCTGACCTTGAAAACCCGAAGCCGCAGGACAAGAAGGATTCCAAATACTCCCTCTTCCTCAGCGATACAGTACGTGTGAATCCCACTGATTCCTTTGTCTTCACCAAAGATGCGCCAATGGACATGGAGAGCACTTCGTTCTTCTTCAAAGACGATGAAGAGGAGGAGAAGCCGAAGCCGAAGCCGAAGAAGGATCCCCGGGTCGGAGCTGTGGCGACTTCCAACATCACCAAGACGCGTTTGCGTGGACAGGGCCACACGACGCAGAACGAGGAGAAGGAAGCGGCGCGGCGGGAGCACCAGCGGGAGCTGCATGCTAAGAAGCAGCAAGAAGGCCAGGACAAGTACGGCGAGGGTCACGGCAATCTTAATGGCACTCAGGTGAAGAAGTTCAAGCGGTTTGAGTCTTATAAACGGGAGGGGCAGTTTCCCAGTAAGATCAAAGACCTCATGGTACTAGTGGATGAGAAGAACGAGTCCATCATCTTGCCCATCATGGGTCGTCCGGTACCGTTTCACATCCACACGGTCAAGAACGCGACCACAAGCACAGAAGGTAGTCTCTGCTACCTCCGTATCAACTTCCTCAGTCCCGGCCAGGGCGTGGGTAGGAAGGACGACCAACCATTCGAAGATCCCACCGCACAATTCATCCGCTCTCTCACGTTCCGCAGCAAAGATAGCCGTCGAATGGAAGAGATCAAAGACCAAATCACCGACATGAAGAAGTCCGCCGTACGCAAAGAACAAGAAAAGAAAGACATGGAAGACGTAGTTGAACAAGACAAACTCGTCGAAGTCCGCAACCGTCGTCCCTACCGTCTGGACAACATCTTCCTTCGTCCGTCCTTGGAGAGCAAACGCATCAGCGGGTCTATAGAAATCCACCAAAACGGCCTCCGCTACAACCACATCGGGAGCCAAAAAATCGACATTCTCTTCAGCAACGTGAAACATCTCTTCTTCCAGCCCTGCGTCGGCGAGCTAATCGTGCTCATCCACGTCCACCTCCTCAACCCCATCATGATCGGCAAGCGCAAAGCGCGGGACATTCAATTCTACCGCGAAGCGACCGACATGCAATTCGACGAAACCGGCAATCGCAAGCGAAAGCACCGGTATGGCGACGAGGAGGAGTATCAAGCCGAACAAGAAGAAAAACGCCGTCGAGCACAGCTCGACAAGGAATTCAAACTCTTCGCTGACAAGATTGCTGAGGCGGGTAAGAGCGAGGGGTTGGCGGTCGATATGCCGTTCAGGGATCTTGCCTTTAACGGCGTTCCAAGCCGTAGCTCGGTTACCATTCAGCCTACGACAGACTGTCTGGTCCAGCTGACCGAGCCGCCTTTCCTCGTAATCACACTAACGGATATCGAAGTCGTGCACCTCGAACGGGTGCAGTTCGGGCTCAAGAACTTCGACATGGTTGTTGTGTTCAAGGACTTTACCCGGCCGCCTGTGCATATCAATACAATTCCCGTTGAGTCGCTTGATTCGCTCAAGGATTGGCTTGATAGTGTTGATATCCCCTTTTCCGAGGGGCCACTGAACCTCAACTGGGGGACGATTATGAAGACCGTCACCGCGGATCCGTACCAGTTTTTCAAGGATGGGGGTTGGTCGTTCCTCGGAACGGACTCGGACGACTCGGATGAGGAGGATGAAGAGGAGGAGAGTGCGTTTGAGTTGTCAGATGGGGATTTGGCTTCGGATGCGAGTTCAGATGATGATTCGGAGTTTGATGATGATGCTTCCGCGGCGAATGATGAGGAGGAGGAGGCGGAGATTAGTGAGGATGAGGAAATTGATGAGAGTGATGATTCGGAGGTGGAGAAGAAAAAGAAACAGCAGGGGAAGAAGAAGAGGTGATTCCATGAAGTAGAAGTGAGAGGTGCATAGTTGGGTGTATTATTAGGTATCAGTTTTATCGTGTCTTTTTCGTGAAGTATTGGTGTCCTCTCCGTAGTACAATACATCAAGGCCACAACCCCCCTCTCAGTCCCAACAAATCCCTCTGTCCACACACCTCGCCCACAACAATAATCGTTACATCACACACGGCCCTAACCTCCTCCCCCGCCTCTCTTCCCAGATTCCCCGCCCGTTTCGCAACCTGTCTCAAAGAAAAGGTATCATCCGGTATAAGCCGCGCGGGATCTATCAAAAGAAGTAGACCCCAGATCTTAGCGGGATTCAACCCATCCTGGGCAGGGTATTCGTCCCCGCCGTCTTCGGAATGGTGGTTGGAAAAGGGCGACGGGAGGGCTCCTTCATGACACTTCCCCTCGGGAGTTTCATCGGGCGAGAAAATGGCAGAAAGCTCCTCACACACCCTCCCCGCCGAAACCGTCGCAGTATGGTTGCGCGCGCGTGCGAAGAGGGACAATATCCTCGTTTTAAATGCTTCTTTCGCTGAAGCCCTATCTTCCTGCTCATCTTCGGGACTTGGGTGCGCGTCAGGCCGTGTGGCTTTTGCGTTTGGTAGTTCCTCCTCGGGTAGGTCCTCTTCGAGATGAGGTTGGGAGTCTGGCAGGCCATTCTCCGGTAGTCGTCCTCTAGGTAGCTCATTCGCTGGTAACCCCCCCTCGGGTAGTCGCAAGACAAGCGGCAGAGCATCCCTCTCCCTCTTCACACTAAGCAGATACTGTACCGCCTCATCCTCTTCATCCTCGTCGTCGGAGAGGGGGGATGCCAAGGCGGGGATCTGGCCTGTGAGCCTGTCGCGGAGGGGTTTGGGCGGTGGAGGGATGAATTTACCCTCTTTATCCGCATCTTGATCGCCTTCGCCATCGCAGTATTTAGCGCCCTCCTCGGCATCGTCGCCATCTCCGAGTCCCTCCCCTCCAATTTTATTGATGGAATCACCTTCGTCCTCCGCCGACGGCGAAGAGGGATACTCCTCAATATTATAGTTTACTAATTCCTTGGCATCAGGAGGCGAGGTTACCTCCCCCTCCGACGACGGCGAGGAGGAGCCGTACTTGAGCAAAACGCGTTTGGAGGGGTTATATCCCGTGTTGGGGTGCGCTTTGGGGCGATCTCTTTCTCTGCGGCGTTTTGGCATGGGGACAAGAGCGGAGCGGACTCGGACGGCTTTGTAAACGAAATGAAGGTGATGCGGAAACGGAGATGTACAGTATGAATGACACAGATGTGAGTGACATGAAGACGCACTACGCTACTTACTGTCCCGCCTGTGCATACGCCTTTCTGCGGTCACGTTCCTCTGCAATGGTGAGTTTGACACCCTTGCCCTTTGGCAGCGAGATCCACGGCTTGTCCTTTCCGATGACGAAGACGTTGGACTCGCGCGTCGCGAATTCGTTGGCGACGGCGTCTTTGATGTGCACGATGTTGAAACCTCCGTCGTGGCGCTCACGGTGCGTGATGACGCCTACACGACCCATGTTGCGTCCGCCAGTCACCATGGCGATGACGCCCGTATCGAAGCGGATGAAATCTTGGATTTTGCCTTGAGATTGTCAGCATTTCCTTTGTCAGATTACGGCTTTGACATACCGGTAGATAGCTCAATCTTGACCGTGTCGTTGACGCGGATAGCCGGGTCAGGGTACCGGATTCTAACACCTCTCAGTTCTCCAAATCAATGGTCCAACGGCTGATAGACTCACGTGCGTGCGTCATGCGTAACCAAGAATGGGATGCCGCCTTTGCCCAGCTGCACGCGCTTGACCTTGCCGAGCTTGTACTCGGCCTCCTCGGCCGTGATGCGGTGCACCGTGAAGCGGCCCTTGGTGTCGTAGACGAGGCGGAAGTTTTCGCCCGTCTTCTCGATGCCAATGACGTCCATGAAGCCTGCCGGGTATGTGGCATCGGTGCGCACCTTGCCGTCCACCCGGATCAGGCGCTGCATGACAATGGCCTTGGTCTCGCGCGCATTGAGAGCGTACTTGAGGCTGGTATATTGTTAGCTTTTTGGTCGTCCACTGCTGCCAGACCAAGTACCGGTTGCGAATAAAGACGATAAGCGGCATGCAATCCCTCAGCTTGTGCGGGCCGGGAGATGCTTTGGGGGCATAGGCGCCACTGAGCTTGTCAAGCAGCCAGTGTGAGGGAGCCGAAAGACGCTTCTGGTGCTTCTTCGGACCGCGACCCATGGTTGTGCTGTTGCAAAAAGTTTGGACTCGTGCAGTGGACCACAGCCGGTGGTGGGCTTGGCATGACTGCCTGAGGCAGCACATGTCTTAATGCCTGAGGCATTAACAACCTTACCGCATCGACTATCAGAATCTCAGTCCCATTTCGGTGATGTGGCTTCGGCACGGCCCGCTCGGCACGGCTCGTGAGATCCCACAACATCGAGGCAGTTGCCCTTTTGCTCTTCACGCAATGTTCCAGTCTTTAGGCAGTACAGCGTAGCGCACACCCGCATAGCGCCGTTCCTTGTGCCCTCCGGCCTCTCGGGCCTGACATCGAAATCCAGACATCATGACAACAGCATTAACAACTAGAAATAACCACATTAACCCCAATACAGTTGATCAAGTAGCAGTCACATTAACCACCTCGACTTGACATCCCGTCTGCTGCAGCTTCCCATCCAACGCGGCAGACAACCACATGAGCGCTCTGACCCTCCCATTCAACGACTCACTCGTATGCTCCCCAACCTCATTCCTCTGATACAAAATCGACACCCCAACATCACAATACTTCTGCACTAGGGCATCTGTATCGCTCGTCGGACTAATCTCATCCCCAATAGCCTTGTACACAAACAAGGGCATCTGTGGGACGCCATGCAGGCCCATGAACCCATCGCTCGTCTGTATCGCCTCCGCCAGCGGACTCTCCAGCGTCTGCAGTCCATTCACAAAATATTCCCCCAAATCTTGGTTCGCGAACGCCCCAATCGCCTCTGCCAGATTCATCCCCTTGACACTCATGAAAGTCGTAGCATTGTACTGCCCCTCCTTCTTCAAATTTTCCTCCAAGAAAGCCTGCAGTTCAGGATGTTGGCTCGCCAGTCCCACCGTCCCCGCGGGCCCCAGCCCCGCTGAAATTTTCTCATTAATATGCAGCAGCACACTGCTTATATTCGGCGTCAGGCCTCCCAACGCCGCGCCCGCAAACGAAAGTTCCGGCGCGTAAGCCTTTTGCAATTCAGCAGCCCATTCACTCGCCAGCGCTCCACCAGAGTATCCCCACATCGCATACCTCGTCTGATCCGACAATCCGAACCCCGTCCTCATCACTGCGCGGACGGAATCCAGCGTCGCATGACCAGACTGTACCCCTGCTGTGAACGACGCAAACGGGCCTTCATAGTCCGGAACGGAAACATACCATCCCTGCTCCAGCGCAAGCTCAACCTCCGCGAGATCGTTGCCGTATAGCGCGTGCGAGGGACTAGCGTCCACGTCAGCCGAGTCGTACGGGATCTGGTACGAAAGTAGCGAGTTGGGTTGCGAGCTTTGCACTCCAGACTGCGGTTGCGCAGGTGTATGCGGAATTAGGAGCGTGGTCACGGCCCAGGTGGCGTTGTAGTTGCTATCGGTTGTTGAATAGAGGATATTGTATGCTGCGGAGGAGTTTGTGATTATGGAGGTTAGGTTCCCTGGTGCGGCGCGCACGCGGAGGACTGTTCCCGGGGCGGAAGACTCCCATCCCGATGGGGCAGAGTACCATGGATCCTGACTCGGGGCGAGGACATCTGCGTAGGTTGAGCCGACGCGGTAGAGGAGGGTTGAGTAGCTGTGTACTAGGGGGAGGAGGGATAGGATCAAATAGAGCATTTTTAGATTTAGATACAATCTATCCCCGGGGGATGGTCGAGAGGTTACCCTCCCGGCTCATGCCATTATACCTAATCATTGGTGGAGACGAGGGTTTGGGCTGCTTTCTTTTAGGCAAGCCGAGGGTCCGAGGATGTGACTATCCCAACTGCCAATCCCAAAACGGAAAATCAACACGTGAGGGAGGCTGTGGCTGTCTATACTCGGCTCCTACACTCGTAACAACTTGAGCCGTAACTTGAGCTCTTTCACCTCGGTCGTCTCCTCTGCAATCACATCCCCACCCTCAGAATTTCCATCCCTCTCAATCCCCTTATTCGCCGCTTTTACAAACACACCCGCCTGCTGTTCAAACATGTTGACCACCTCCCCCTCCTTCCCCCCCACAACCTCATACGCCACCTTCACATCATCCGTCGGTACCAAACCGGCCCGTTTCCTCAGTCTCTGAATGCGATTTAGCACCTCCCTCGCAAGCCCCTCTTGCGCTAGTTCAGGATATGCCGTCGCATCAAGTAGAACCATAATCTCACCATCCACGCCCTCCTGATAATTCCCCTCTGCCTTCGTAGCCAAACCCCTCTTAACCCTCAAATCCTCCTTTCCGAGCTCATGCCCCAAAACCGTAACCCTCCCCTCCGCCAAAAAAGTCGCAATCTCCTCTTTCCCCATCTTGGCAACCTCACTTTTAACCCTTCCCGCATCTTTCTTGAACTTGATCCCCAAACTCTTCACATCGGGGAGGACGGCATACTCAACCCCATACGCAGCCTCGTCGTTCGTAAGAACGAGATCCCTCACATTGAGTTCCTCGGAGATATACCCCTCCAGCGTCTTGACATCGCTCAAAAACTCCTCATCCTGGTGTAACACCACCAGCGTCTTCAACGGCGTCTTTAGACTCAACGTCCGCTTATCGCGACAATACCGTCCAAGGTCAATAACCTTCTGCATCCTCCCTACCCTCCTCTCCACAATCGGATCATAAAGTTCCGACCTCACGGTTGGGAAACCCATGAAATGCACGCTCCTCTTATCGCCCTCTCCCTTGGGGAGATGCTCAACCATCCGGAGGAAAATATTATCCGTCAGAAACGGGATAAATGGTGCCAAAGCGCGGATGAGCGTCATGAGGACGTCGAAGAGGGTGTTTAGCGCGTGGAGCGTATCCTCCTCATCAGTCTGTCCTTTAAGTCGACTGCGATTGAAGCGAATATACCAATTCGTTGTATCATCGACCATTTTGAGGAGTCGGGGGACCACGGTGTAGAGCCTATACGCCTCCATCTCGCGGTTCACATACTCCAATAGCGACTGCGTCGCGGCCAGGATCCATCTGTCCATGACGTTCGTGTTGCTTTGCGTTAGGGTGGGGTTGAAGATGAATGCTTCGCCGGTGGTCTTTTTGAGTAAAGCGGCCTGCTGCGCGAAGAAATTGTACGAGTTCCACAGAGGGAGGAGGACTCCTGATACGATCTGGCGGACTCCTGATTCGGAGAAGCGTAGGGGTTCACCCCGCACAACGGGGGAGTCGATTAGATAGAGACGTAACGCGTCCGAGCCGAATTTATCGACAATGAGCATTGGGTCGGGGAAGTTTTTCAGCGATTTGGACATTTTCTTTCCGTCCTCGGCGAGGACGATCCCGTTGGTGACGCAGTTTTTGTAGGGGAATGTATTGAAGAGATGAGTGCCCAGGATGGAGAGGGTGTAGAACCATCCTCTTGTTTGGTCGAGGCCTTCGGCGATGAAATCACCGGGGTACTTTTGGAAGAGGTGTTTTCCGGGCCCAGTGGTTTGGGAGAGACCTGATTCTGGGTCTGAGGGGTCGTAGTCGGGGAAGGAAAAGGGGTAGTGTGATGAGGCGTAAGGCATGCTGCCTGATTCGAACCAGCAGTCGAAGACTTCTTCGACCCGGTGGAGGGTGCCTTTACCTTGTTGGGAGAGGATGGTGATTTTGTCGACTGTGTCGCGGTGGAGGTCTTTCAGTTCGCCGGTGTAGCCGCTGAGGGATTTGAGCTCTGCCGCGGAGGAGACGCAGATGATTTCTTTCATGTCGTCTGATACCCAGAGCGGTAGGGGAGTCCCCCAGAAGCGGTTCCGACTGACGTTCCAGTCCCGTGCTTGCTTCAGCCATTCGTGGAACCGACCTGTCTTGATTGAGTTTGGGACCCAATATGTCTTGTCGAGATTGCTCAGTAGGTCTGGAACAACTTGATCGACTTTGATGAACCATGAGGGCACGGCGCGCTGGATAAGAGGCGTTTTGGATCGGGGGCAGTAAGGGTATGAATGGGTGATTTGAGACTTGCGTACTAACCTTCCTTTGGTCTGAAGCAGATTGATAATGTTCTTGTCAGCAGCCTTGACGTGCTGTCCCTCAAAGTCGGGGACTTGGGCAGTGTACTCCCCGCTGACAGTCAGAGGGTTTGGCGGCGCTCTTTCTCCGCTGATAACACCCTCACGCCAGGCAACGCGGTAGTCGTCTTCGCCAAAAGCGGGTGCTTGATGTACCACGCCCACACCGCTTTCTTGCTTCACGTAGTCGTCCACAAGAACCTTAAACCCGGCCTCCCCAAACTCACCTGTAAAGTAGTCAAACAGAGGCTCGTAGCGGATATTGTGAAGCTCAGCGCCCTTGACTTTAAGACTCAACAGCTTAAAGTCTTTGCTCTTATCCTTAGCCTGACTCTTGTAGAGCTCCTTCAGGCCAGATTCGAGCATTATATAGACGTTATCAGATTTAACGTCATGCACGAGGAGGTAGTCATAGCTCGCATTAACGCAGAGCGCGATATTACTGGGCAGAGTCCACGGGGTGGTCGTCCAGGCGATAAAGCAGACCTGTTTCCCATCTGCCGCCTCGAAGATCTTCTTTACCGTTTCCCTCACATTCTCCACCTGCTTCTCAACCGGAAGCAGCGGAAAATTGACCGTAATAGCCGGGTCTTGGACCATACGGTAGTCCTCATTCGCCTCGCTCTTACTGAGCGGCGTATTGAGCGCAGTGCTGTACGGAAGCACTCGGGCACCATGATAGACAAGGCCCTTGCGATACAACTGGGCAAAAACCCACCAACATGACTCCATGAAGCTCATATCCATGGTCTTGTAGTCGCGATCAAAGTCGATCCAACGTCCGAGGCGAGATATGACTCTACGCCATTCGCCAGCGTACGTTAGCACAACCTCCCTACACCTACGGTTGTATTCTGCAATTCCGACCTTATCGACCGCAGCCCGACCGCGCACTCCGAGTTCATCCTGCAGCTGTTTGTCGATGATTTGCTCAATGGGAACGCCGTGCGTGTCCCACCCGAATCGACGTTCTACGTAGCGTCCGCGCATGGCCCAGTAGCGCGGGATGATGTCTTTGATTGTAGAGGCTAGGAGATGGCCATAATGAGGCGACCCCGTCGCAAACGGAGGGCCATCGTAGAAGACGTATGGCGGGTCGTCCTTGGTTAGTTCCAACTGGCGGTGGAACGCATCAATCTTTTCCCATTCGGCGAGTACTCGCTCTTCCTCGGACGGGAAGTTGATGGTGCCCATGGCTGCTGACGTTGCGCTGGTATCAGAGCGCTAAGATATTTTCCGTGAACACGTGCTGCCAAGACGCCACCAACGTAAGCTCGACTAAGAGGCCTGAACATATAACAATTTGCCCTATGCTGAATGAACATACTCTTACAATATACACTACTCTTCTTCACTCTCCTCGTCCTCCTCATCCGTAACCTCCCCCCCTAGCTTCTTCACTTTCTCCTTATACTCATCCCTCTTACTCTCCAACTCACCCATAACAAGCAACATGGCCTCCAACTCCTCCTTTGCCTCTTTAGCTTCCTTCTTCACCTTTTCAATCTCCCCCTTCCCACCGTTATTCTCCTTCCCCTTCTCAAGCGCAGCCTGCAACTTCCCCTTAACACTCTCCAACTCCCCCTCCAACTCATTATACCCCTCCCTTTCCGCCTTTAATTCCTCCTCCCGCCCTTTGATCTCCCTTCTCAACTCCTCAACCAATCCCCTCAACTTCCCCACCTCCTCCAGCTTATTCCCCTCCTCAACCTTCCCCCTCTCCACTTCCTCCTTGAGAACCTCATTCTCCCTTCTCAACCGCCCAACCTCCCTCTCACACACCTCGCACCTAATCTTCATCTCGCTCAAAGACCCCTCCGCTGCTTTCGCGCTAGCGTCAATCTCTTCATACCGAGCCGTCACTTCCTCCAACCTACCCGCAGCCTCTTTATGTCTACTCTGCTCCGCACGAAGCGCATTCCCCATCTCTGCAAGCCGCTTCTCATACTCTTGCCCCTTCAGCGTCGAAATCGCAGCCTGTTCACTAATCCTCCTGTCCGCCTCACGCTGGACTTTCTCCACCGCCGCAAGGTTTGCGTTCTCAAGCCTCTTGACCTCCAACTCCTGTCTGCGACGGAGCTGGTCGAGCGCTTCCTTATGCTTCGCAACAACCTCCTCCGTTTCAGCCTGGTGGGTTGATTGCAATGATTGATTGATTTTTGTTAGACGCTCTGCTGCTGCATTCGCGGCTTGGAGGTCTTTTGTACTGGCCGTGCGGTCCTGTTCGCGCTGTTGTTCGAGGAGGAGGATGGTTTGGTCTCGTTCGGAGAGTTCGCGGTTGCGTTGGGTTAGGGTTTCGTCTTTTGTTTGGAGCTGTTGACGGAGTTCGTCGAGAATGTCACGGTCTACGCCGGAGGTTTGGTGGGAGAAGGGGATGACTTCGATGCCGGGGTCTTTGTCTATTGCTTTTGTGAGGCGTCGGATTTCGATGGTGAAGAGGTCGATGAAGGTGGTTGGGAAGAGATCGTCTTGGGGTTGGGTTATGCTGTATAGGGCGTGGTCGCGGATGGATGGGTGGCGGCGGAAGGAGAGGATTGATTGCATGTATTTTGGTGAGGTAACTTTTTCGCGGAGGATGGAGGCGATTTTGCGGCGGGGGATGGGACTGTCTTTTGTGCTGAATTCGTAGATGGTGCCGAGGAGAGCGGCGGATATTCCGGCGAGGAAGGGGTCTTTGGAGGTGTCAACGGTTCCGACTAGGGCGTTGATTAGGGCTGAGCCTTCGGACAATAGGTCGTTGACACCGTCGGTGTAGTCCCACAGGAGGATGACAAGTACGCTGCCATAAGCTGCGACTTGGCTTATGTCCGACGATTGGAGGGATGAGGCGAGGTAGGAGCCGATGGTTTGGGTTGATGATAGGATGTCCTCTTCTTCGCCCCCTTCGCCCTCCTTGAGCGCGGCAAAGGCTGCCTTTGCTTGCGTGTTGCCGTATATCAGGTCTGAGATGATCCATGAGGCGAAACGCGAGCTTGACGGATCGACATCGCTTTGAAGCAATATGGACACGACGTTGGATGCTTTCTCATGCTGCTCATGGCCGCTGATTGCTCGGGTGAGAAAATGCTCTTTTATTCGCTCGTGATTGCCTAGATATGCTTGGATCAGATGGCATGCTGCTGTTCTCAGTGACGGATCAGTTCCCAGCGACGAGTCTAAGCTAAGATCGAGCAGTGCTTCAATCAGATATGCCCGTGGCTTCTTGCCAGTATCTGTGCCGTTTGTCTCGTGTGTTGCAGGGGCTTCAACGGTCAGCGTTGCAACGGCCTCTTGGAGAGCTGCATTCGAGGCAATCATTGCAGTGACATTCTTCAAAGCAAGAGCCCGAATGGCAGTGGGAAACTCGGCAGAGAAGCCCAAGTCGAGCAGAATCTGTGCCAGACCGACTCGGAAAAAGGCGAGCTGGTTCTGCGGTGTTCCCGTCGCCCCGGGCTCGAAAAAAGACGACATCAGTTGCAGCAAGCCCCAGGCAGCTCTCTCACGGCCCTGTCGGAGATATTCTACTTCATCTTCAGCCGGAGGGAAGGCCTGTTGAAGCAGCTGAGCCATCTGCGTTACTCCGCCCGACTCTCGAAACATGATGCGGTTGCTTGCTGAGCTAGCTAGTAAATTGTTTAAAAGGCTGAGTGCGTCTTGGGCTGTTATTCCAGCCTCTCCGAGACCACCTTCCGAGGCAATCAGGTTGAATATTCTCGCAAAGACGTCTTCAAAGGCCACGATCTTGCGCAAATCCTCGCTGGCTCCAATGGTCAGATCAACCAACAAGAGGAGACCAGCATTCCGCACAGCATCTTTGACATCATCCAACACTCCAACAAGTCTGCTGATACCCAAAGGCACGTGTAGGATGCTTTCTTGAAGCCTATCTGGTCTTGCTGCACATATAGCTTGGAGCAGCTGCACCGAGTACAGCCTCGCATAGTAGTCTGCAACGGGGGATTCAGGATCAAGCAAGGAAAGTAGGAGATTGAGATTGTCTTCTCTCTGTCAAATTACCTTAGCCTTGGACCATGCACATAGATACAGATTCATACCATTACGAACTCATCAGCCAAAAAATACGCAATTTCATCACTGGCCTCGGGGCTGTTCGAGTCTGGGTTGAAGAGCATTTGAAGCGTCTCCAACACCAGACGAACGGTGTCCACATCGCCGCTGTCTTCACTCCTCCTTCTCCCGCCCGATCGATCGCTGGAACTCGTCTCACCTAACCCATCGCGTCGTAGAGTTGAAACAAGCTCCCGCAGCGAGCCTGAAGCCACAGAAGCCGGATACTGCTTTGCAAAGGAGCGCAAGCTGACAATCGCAACACGTCTGTCCTCTAGGAGAGTGGAAGAACGCAGACGGCCACACAGAACATCAATAGCGTTCGTGGCGGACTGCATAGGAGGTGTTTTCAACATGATTGCTCCTTTGCTGCCCGCAGACGGGCGCTTGTCATCTCTGCCCTGGCGGCGGGTTGATGTTGTGGGTTGATGTTGTTGCCAAGGCTCGCCACGTGACTTTGACAAGCCGCTAAACTCCTTTGGGCTTTGACAACGTTTGCGGGCACCAACGTTTGAGCTCTGTCACGTAGGCAGGGTACCATGGGTGTCCCGGCTTTATTTCGTTGGCTCGCGAAAAAGTACCCAAAGATTATATCGCCGGTGATAGAGGAAAAGCCGGTCGAGATTGACAATGGCGACGGCACCACCACCAAGATTCCCATCGATGCGCGCAAGGCCAATCCGAATGGCGAAGAGGTGGATAATCTCTATCTGGACATGAACGGGATAGTGCATCCTTGTTCGCATCCAGAAGATAGGCCGCCGCCGGCCAACGAGGAGGAGATGATGATTGCAATCTTTGAGTATACGGACCGCATCATCAATATGGTGCGACCCAGGAAACTGCTCATGATAGCTGTCGATGGGGTTGCTCCCCGTGCCAAAATGAATCAGCAGCGCTCGCGCCGATTTAGGTCAGCGCAAGATGCTGCCGAAAAAGACGCGGCGGCCGAGGAACATCACGCGTCATTGGTCGCACGGGGCGCCGAATTCCAAGACGGAGAGGACGATAAACCCAAGAAGACATGGGACTCTAATTCCATCACGCCTGGAACTCCTTTCATGGATATCTTGGCTCAGTGCTTGAGGTACTGGGTGCGGTGGAAGCAAAACACCGACCCGGCGTGGGAGAAGCTCAAGACGATCATCTCTGATGCAACAGTTCCCGGTGAGGGTGAGCACAAGATCATGAACTTTATACGAAGCCAGCGCAGCAGCGCCACTCACGATCCCAACACCAGGTAAGCATGATGATGTCCTAAAATGTCCCAATTAACATTCCCTAGACACGTCATCTACGGGCTTGATGCTGATCTCATCATGCTTGGCATTGCCACCCACGAGCCTCACTTTCGTGTGCTGCGTGAGGATGTCTTTGCCAACGATACCAAGCCCGGGCATTGCAGAAAATGCAATCAGCCCGGGCACATGGCTGATAACTGCAGAGGCAATGCCAAGAGGGAGGAAGGTGTTGACAAGATGCTGAAGCCGTTCATCTGGCTGCACGTTGGCGTGTTACGTGAGTATCTCGCCATCGAAATGGCTGTCCCTAATCAGCCTTTTGCCTTCAGTCTCGAGCGGGCGCTGGATGACTGGGTGTTTATGTGCTTCTTTGTCGGAAACGACTTCTTGCCGCACCTTCCGTCCCTGGACATCCGTGAGGATGGCATAGATACGTTGATTGCCATTTGGAGAGATAACATCCCCATCATGGGAGGGTATGTCACCAAAGATGGCCATGTTGATTTGGCGCGTGTGCAAGTCATTCTTAAGGGCCTGGCTCAGCAGGAAAGCGCCATCTTCAAGTCGAGACGCGAAGTTGATCTTAGACGAGAGGCCGCTGCCAAACGTCGGGCCGAACAGGCCGAACGTAGGGAGAGTAAGCGTCTGCGTACCTCAGATGGTCCTCTTCGTGGCGATGCTGCCATGGAGAATAATCCTCTTCCAAGGTTCGCTCCGGGACAGGCACAAACGCGTAATGACCCAAGATATGCGGCCACTGCGCACCTGACGCACGCAGATATCGTGGGTAACGCCAACAAAGCAAATAAATCAGCCGCTGCGGTGCTCAAAGAGCAGCTCGCAAACAGCAAAAAGGCAGATGAAACGGAGGACAGATCTGGACAAACGCCAGTGTTGGGCAAACGATCGCGATCAATGATTGAAGATGCAAATGACGAGCCCTCGACACCGGGCCGCAACACCCCCGTCACAGGAAGCCCGAATCGCGGTACTTCGGGAGCTCTTGGCGGTAACAGCCAGCCCGTTGAGGGAAACGAAGACACTGTCAAGCTCTGGGAGGATGGCTACCAGGCCCGTTATTACGAACAGAAGTTCCATGTCTCTCCTGATGATGTTGAGTTTCGCCACAAGGTTGCCGCGTCGTATGTTGAGGGGCTCTGCTGGGTGTTGCTTTACTATTTTCAGGGTGTCCCATCGTGGACATGGTACTATCCATATCACTATGCGCCCTTTGCCGAGGACTTTGTCGGTTTGGCGACGCAGATGGTCAAGTTCGACAAGGGCAAAGCCTTTCGACCCTATGAGCAGCTCATGGGCGTCATGCCTCCGGCGTCTAAGCACACCATTCCGTCTGCGTTCCACCCTCTCATGGAGGATGAAGACAGCCCAATCAAGAAATTTTACCCTGTAGACTTTGCCGTCGACATGAATGGGAAGAAATTCGCCTGGCAAGGTGTTGCCCTTCTTCCGTTCATCGACGAGACTCGTCTCTTGAGTGCAATGGCAACGAAGTACCCGCTACTGACCAGCGAGGAGCATCGCCGGAACGAATTTGGTAATGAAGTCCTGATATTCAGTGCCAAGCATCCCATGAGCCATGAACTCATAACCAATTTCTACGGCAAGAAGAAGAACAATGACGCGGCACGTGTGCCATTGAACGTCGCGGAATCCCAAGGTCTAGCGGGGAAAGTCGGCAAAGAAGAAAGCTATGCACCTAACACCGCGCTAGAGTTTCCCCTGGGAAAGTGCACGCAAGACGCCTATACCAGTCTGGATGTAGACGAGACAGTGACTGTATCGTACCATATGCCTGTCTACCCAGGCACGCACAAAAGCATCATCCTGCCGGGAATCAAATGGGAGGCACCTATGCTCGACTGGAACGACATCCAAACAACGCGTGAGCGAAGCTACAAGTCCGGGCGGAATTTCAATGGCGTGCCGTTACCGCAGCAGGTATACCAGTCCCCATTTGAGTACGAGTCTCCGCGTCGGAATTACGGTCCACCGCATCGAGGCAGTGGCGGGAGTCCTCCTTCAGGACCCAGATTCTCAAGACCGCTTCCCCCATCCCGAAGAGACGACGGGTCCGCCACCGGAGCCGCCTACGATAGGCCGTACTACTCCTACGGCTCATACGGCTACAAAGGCGGCTCGTACGATAAGTTCCTTCCGCCGCGTCACCCGAGATCGCCGTCTTCTGAACGCAGAGGCTACGACTGGTACCAGGGAAGTGGATATTTCTACGGAGGAGGCTACGGGGGCTACCGTGGCGGGCCCGGAAACGGAGGTCCGAGGCGATACTGAAACCATGTACTTAATAACATCCTGAACTCTTTTTAGTCCGTTACCAAAACTCCCTGAGCCGTCCCATGGGTATACAGTACACTACGACGGTGTACAGACTTTTCCAGCCGAAAGCTGTCCATCCCGTCATCCACTCCCCCCTCCATCCTCCCGCCATCCTAATAATCAAACAAAGCAGAGATACTCTCCCCAAAGTGCACCCTCCTTATCGCCTCCGCAAACACCGGTCCAACCTCAAGAACCCTCAACTTCCCCCCACACCTCTCCACATGGCCCATCTGATCCACCGAATCCGTCGTAACAACAACATCAATGTCACTCTCCACGATCCTCTCGCACGCATCGCCGCTAAAAACCCCATGCGTCACTAACGCGAAAATCTTCTCCGCCCCTTTCTTCTTTAACAATCGTGCAGCTCGCGTGATGGTGTGGCATGTATCCGCCAAGTCGTCGATTAGTATGGCTGTCCTTCCGGTCACGTTGCCTACTAAGAGCATAGAGCCCCGGAGGGGGTTTGTAGTGTTAGTAGGGGCAGGACGGCTGCTCCGCTCTTTATGTATCAGCGCGAGGTCCAAGCCGAGGGAATCTGCGATGTGCGAAGCGCGCTTTGCGCCGCCGGCGTCGGGGCTGACGATTATGAATTTCTCGAGGGCGGAGGCCTCTGCTGCGCCCGATCGGTTCGCTGCGCCCGCTGCTCCGCTGTTGGGGAGGATGTGGTGTTCAATGTACTTGCTCAAGAGATTCCGACCGTAGAGGTTATCGACGGGAATGTCGAAAAAGCCCTGGTACTGCGGGTCGTGGAGGTCCATGGTGATAATATGGTCTGCGCCCGCGCATGTCAAAAGGTCAGCGACCAGCGTGCCTGCTTGCGCAACCCATTGGCGATAACCGCGCGCGGGGGTGAAATCGGGGATGCTGCAGCCGTTACCGTTACCGTTACCGTTCCCGTTGGATGTGGTGGGAGAGCTAGGTCCATCGCGAGGCGAAGAGGGCCCGGAGACGAGGTTTGTCGGAACGCGAACGAGAGGCGCACCTTCTTTGTTATAAGGCAGATCGCTCTGGCGGCTGTAGGGGAATAAAGGCATCACGGCAGTGACACGCTTCGCGCTCGCGGTTTTGCAGGCTGAGATTGTAATTAGAAGTTCCATTAAGTGGTCGTTGACCATCCCCCCGCCGGATTGGACAATAAAGACATCTTTCTCGCGGACGGATTCGCCGATTTCGACCCGCGTCTCGCCGACGGCGAATTTGCCGAGTTCGATGCGTGAGCGCGGAAGCCCAAGGTAGTTGCAGATTTGGTCCGTCAGGGCCGCGTGCGAGGATCCAGAGAAGATGACGATGTTGCGGACCATGGTGTCCCGTTGGGGGGTTGGAAGGAGGGATGCTTCGCGGTTGAGAGGGGCTGCTATAGCAATGTGATGTTGATATGTTACTGCTTGCTTGTTGTTATGCGGGATTTTTTTTTTATTTTTTTTTGGTGGTGGGGGTGGGAAAGGTGTAGTGGGCAGTGGGACCTGGTGGGGCAGTGGCCCGTTCCGCAACCCGTCGAACATCAATGGAGTCGATTTCGATATTGCTGCTGGGTGATGCGGAGGCGGGGAAATCGACGTTTCTCGCGTAGGGTTTTTCTATGTTTGTTGGGTGATAAGGCTGACTCGATGCCCAAGTCGACTGGCGAATCGTCCGCTTCGAGACGAGGATCAGCCGTTCCCGTTCGATATTCGACTACCAAAGTACGGTTCCTTTCGGTTAGAATTCTCAGATACTTCCTCCCCTACGAATTACACTCTGCTTAAGCCTGCATGTATTGTATTGTGCTACGATATCTCCGTCCCGTCGACGCTTACGTCGCTGAGTTCGAAGTGGAAATATATCGTTGAGACTCACTTCAACTACAATGAATTGCTGCCTGTTCTCGTCTTAGGGCTCAAACGTGATGTAAGGAATAGAGGCACCGCTTTTGTCCTGCCGCAGGAGGGCCTGAGAGTGGCCCAGGAGATGAGATGTGATCGATATCTTGAGTGCAGTGCACTAACTGGGGAGGTAAGAGTTTTCCCGGCAGCATGTGTACAGGCTAATAATGGTGACAGCTCTGCAGAGAGGTGATCGAAGACATCACAAACACGGCCGTCATGACCACAACGGCCAAGGGCGGGAGATCAGAAGGAGCTACATGTAACATCATGTGATTACATTATCCAAAGCAAAAGCTTTTCAACTCGTAAACTCGGGTATTCAACTCATTAATTCGGCGTATTGCCTTTCCGGCTACTATCCCTAGCTGCAAACCTCACGCTTTTGGCGGAGCGTCCAAGAATTGAAACTCGAAAAGCCGATGGGCCAGGAGTGGTGAACCCTCCCCGCTGGACTGACGGATTGATACCACCAGCACGGAGCTTGCGTGCAAACGGTGTGACTTGCGGAGTGAGAGTGCTTTCTGCTTCTGTCTGCAGAGGTAAGGGGGCGGGGGTCGTGGTCAAGTATCCAAAGTTAAAAGGCGTCATGGCAGCTGGGGTGGGGATTGGCTTAAACCTTCCAGTTCGTCGACTGCGGGACGGCGTACGCATATACGCTGGCGTTCCTTGGGGCGATGAAGGACGACTTGGTCGACGCCGAGCAGCAGAACGTACGCTTGGGCTGTCAGGATCTCCTTCCTGGGTCTCCTGCCGTCGAGACATGGCCTGTGTTGCCCAATTTCGAAGCATCAGTCGGACGTGCGCATCACGATTTCGAATCCGAAGCGCGTCGGCGCTATCGGCTAGTCGCGTTGCTGTGAAGTGTGCCCATTGGAGTTTCTTCAGCATCGTGCTTAAGAGAGCTAGGTCAATCTCGTGATGGAATGCTGCAGCCTGCTCCTCCATGACTCTCAAATGACTGGCTTGCTGGGATAGAGCCTGAAACGCGGCAATCACCAAGCGCTCATGGTCAATGGCTGCAGCTTGCTGCTCATGCTCCAATCGACGGTCAGCCGCATTACGCCATGCTAAAAAGGCATTTGCACAGCTACCACGGTGCCTCTGCTGAGCGATTTCATCAGCTGCATCATACATTTCATGCACTCCGGCCGTCTTGTCTCGCCAATGTAGCAAACACTCACGGACAAGACGCGTCTTTATACGCGTCCTTATTATCCGATACGACTCACGACGTCGATTGTACTGGTGAGCAGTTGTCCGCGCTCGCCAAGTGATCAGGGAGCGCGTGGTAAGTGTAAAAAATCTCGCGTCCTTGGCCATATTATTGAGCAGCTCGACATGTAGCAACTGTGCAGACAAAGCATGAAAACAAAAAGGAACGAGACTGTGCGAGTTTGCAAATTCGACAGCTAACCGCTCGGCATCTTCTCGCTCACGCAACGCACAATGCATCTTGCGCATTGTCAAAGAAAGCAATCGCCGTCGTTGTCGCTCAGCAAAGCGAGCCTCTGCCGCCATGGTCCCGTTTCTCACCTCCTTAGTTCGATGCCGCCATGCAGTCATAATATTGCTCATCAACTTGACGTTGAGCTTGCGACAAAAGGCCTGCTGGTGCGTTCGAAGCCACCACCAATAGAGGTGTCTCATCAATGCCTGGTCATCAGTCCTTCGAGCAAGCGTCTTTATCCGGTAATTGTCATACAAGGCAGTCCAAGCGGTGGAAAGGAGACGGTGGTTGTTCATTGCAGCCGCTTGTCGACTTGTACTGACCTGTATCCACCAGATCTGGAAAGCTTTGCGCTGAAGGTTGAGCCGGACCTGCAGTGTCATGGTGTGCAAGAGGGGTGCTAACCTGGCCTGTGTCTGGAGACTGAACAAACACCGGCCAAGGAGGCGATGACGATGGTAGGCAAGCGCTGTCTGCACGTCTTGTCGATGGGCCTCAAGCTGCGACCTAGCCTTATGCAGAACTACCTGCCCAACATGCTTCAGATAAACGTTCTCGGCCAGTCTTTCCCCGGCACGCCTGTCTCTCCATCTTTGGAGCCAGGTATTGAACGCCCATCGTTTCAAGTTGTCATCTGGTCGGGCTTCAATCGATTTGGAGCGCGTAGCCCAGTACCAGTTCCACAAGCAACGACGCGAGAGGTCATCCTCATACTTGGCCTCGCCCTGCTCTTCACGCAATTCTGATTTAGCCAGACGCACTCGCCATGTGGCCAGATATTTCCGACACAAGATCCGCCGTGCTTTTACCGCATTCTCAGCAGCAATCGCTCGCCACCGGTTGAAATATCTTATCCGCAGCACTCGTTCTTTTGCATATCTCACCGCATTTTGCTGACTGATGGTAGATTCCACCCAGCTCGAAATCGCCCGGCGCGCAATCTTGTGAAGGTACAACTGCTCCGCACGCTGTTCCTCTTTCTGCCAATACAGCGATTCCCGCTCAGCATCCTTTCTCGCCTGGAAATTAACCCGCCACTGATCCAACGATTGTCTCAGCAACGTCTTCCGATCGCGCGCCTCAGCAATAAGCCATAGTTCCCGACGATGTCTTCGTAACTGCGAGACCTCCTCCCACCAGATCAAAAAACACCTTCTCATAGCTCTGACATTGCAAATCGTTCTGAACGCGGCCACCTTCCTCTCAATCTCAGCCGACGTTAGCCGCAAAGGCACCTCCGTCACCCTCCCAATCCCCCCCCGTCCCATGTCCGACAGCCTTCTCCTCCTTGGTCCATCCCTCCCCTGCGTCCACTCCCCCGACTGCTGACTCAACCAAGTCTCTTCCAAACGCGCATCATCAAAACTAACCCTCCTCTCCCTCGCGGCGCCAGTCGCCAGTCTGGCCGGAAAATTCTCCACAACCTCCCCCTCAATCGTAGATTCCTCCTCCTCAACAAGCGTAATCCCCTGCGCAGCAAGAATACTCTTCAAGCACTCCACCAGCCCGGCTCTAGGATTCCTTCTCGCAACCTCACCCACATGCAGTAGCGTTCTGAAAACCACATCCCCGTGTCCCGTAATCCCCTCTTCAGAGATGTAAGAATCGTAGACGGAAAAAAGGGCCTTAAAAGGCGGCTTGCCGGATCGGTCGGCGCGGAAGGCTATAGCGTGTAGGACTTCGATTTCTAAAATACATACTCATCAGTCTTTCGCATTTCGAATGGAGAGGATGGGAAATACCTTGGTCAGTTAGACTGAACTCCGCAGAAGCCGACATTCGTGGTGTATTATGCAGTGGTGGGTTTGGGAAATAGTATGGGTATGTTTCCGCCGCACGCGCTTGGAGTATGGTCTGGTCATCTGGAGGGTAGAATTTGTATCATGAAGGGATGCTATCGCATATTCCTTTTTATTTGTAATTTAAGCTTGTGTAGGTTTCTTTGTTGGGATTTGTAGGTTTCGAGTACGCGTGCTGATGGGTTGTTGTTGTTGTTGTTGTTGTTGGGCGCGTCGCCGCGTTGGCTGGGTCGCGGGATTAGTAAGCGCGGATATAAAGTGTAACGCGGGGGTGAGTTGTGTAACGATTTCACTTAGTTGTATTGAAACTCAATATATACTCAGGGGTTGCTTAGTATACTTTTGTGGATTTAAATGGATTTCAGTCCATGGAAGTCGAAAAGTTGTCTTTTAGGAAGGCGCAGGAAGTCTATTTCGCGAAACAGACCAAGGGATAGACTTTTCTAGCATCTTCCCAAACGGCAATTTTTCACCTTTCCCGCACTCAATTTCATTCAAATTTAAAAAAAAAAGTACATCTTTTTGCAGTCTCGAAGTATATCAAATACCAAGTAGTTCCACCTTCTTCTTGAGAAGTACACATTGACAACAGGCCGCAAAGGCAACCAACCAGGCGTCCAGGCGCCTTGCCCTCGAGACTGATTGAGTTTCTTGGCAATTTTTCACCTTTTTAGCACTCATTTTCACTTTAGTTTTGACCAGGTCTGTTTTTTTGAGTAGAAAGTATGACAAAGTCAACTAAAAGGACTTGTTTTTCTGATAGTTTCGTCTTTTTGCGTCAAGTTACACTTCTTGTGGGACATCCACCTGCAAATTTATTTGCGATTGGATAACTCCACGACCCGTTGTCCTGGATGGTTTTGGATTGGTTTAGTGATTATTCTATGTTCTGGGCGAATTTGGGGTTGGTCGAAGTGGTTGTTGTGCTGATATGGGGATTTCTCGATGCGTAGGAAAGTGTACCGTTCTGCGATTTGGTGGAATGGAGGGCCGAAATGTAGGAATATTGCCTCTGCGGAAGGTGTACTGGAGGCATTTCTCTTTGGAATTCGGTTGTCAGGGTGGGATGGGGTCTGGATAGAGACGGGATGCTGCGGAAATGGGAGATTTGATTGCCTCGCGAGTTTGGTCCATCTCCTCTTAATTCTCATGCAGTTCATCCTTTCATAGAGGTTGCTATAACGACAATATAGCACAAAACTGGCGTGGTTGTGGTTATCGATACGACTAGCGATCGGATTTGAACCTCTACTTCAAAGCGGCATGGGTGCCTTCAAGGCGGCTGGTTGAATACATGCCACAGTTGGGGTATTTCATGGTGGCGAAACGTGCCCATTCGTACCTCCAGGGCATGTAGTGCCTTTCGATGTACTCAAGAAAGCCTAAAGTGTTTACCGTTAACGGTGTTTGCTTTATGAGATGTGGCGGCTAACCTCTCTGACGAGCAAATAGACGGCAAATGGATTGCCCAGCACTTCTGGAATGCGTTTTCGTCCTCAAATCCACCCATGCTTGCACGAAACCATCTTGGGTGTCGCTGTGCTTTGGGCAACGACGGAAGTTCGGCGGCAGCGAGTGCTGCAGCCGCCAAGGATCGTGCTTCTTGGGCAACGTTCTCTGGCAAATCGTCAGCCGGGTCGTGGTGTTGACTGCTGAATTGTGTGGCAATCAGTTCCACCGCGTCGACGTCCTGCTCGAAAGCCGCAAGTCCTGGGAACTCTTCGGCATCACCCTCCACTTCGTCTCCATCCAGCATGCTATCAACGCCTTCTCCAACTGGGTCGCCCGTTCTCAACAGTCCGCCTGGACCAGCAGGTATGTCTGGCCTGCATTCGCCCGGATAATCTTCACCGTCCATGTTATGTCCATTGTCAACCCACTTCTTGGCGTGAAAGTCAATATTTTTATTAACATGCCAGATGCATAGCTGCTGCTGCGTTTCCTGCAGGATTGCTGTGGCTACGAGCTTGAACGCGGTGCAGAGGTCGCTTAGGACCACCCTTGGCGGACGTATCCCGGTGTCCTGCCTGATGATCTGAAATTGTAGAAGAATCCAGCGGAAGTCTGGCTCCGCCTCTCCAGATACCAGGGCGAATCCCAGGAGGAGAATGGTGTTCACTGCCGTGGTGCCCACAGTCTGGCAAAACGGCATATTAAACCTATTGGTCTGGTTCGCCGTTAGAAGAGCCCGGTAAATCAGTCACACTTTATACGTGTTGTCGACTAAGATCACATCTAGGTATTTCATCCACATGTTCAGGCACCACTGGAACGTCCAATGAACTTAGCTTATGCGGCCATCGGTGCCGCGGTCGATTCGGTAATGAATCCCATGGTGTTGCTTGCTCTTTTCAAGCTGATCTAAGAACCGCTGTGTCGCCGTAAAGGGACCGTACTTGGTCTGCTTGAGTCTTTGTTGAATGTACTGGACATCTGTATCCGTCATTGGGATATTCAGCCCAGTTTGTGCAGCAGGTGGCGCTTGTACAGAGGACAAGATCTCCGCCACTGGTCCGGTCACCCCAACTGAGATTCAATCGACTACCAGTGCTTAATTCTCCGACATTTTTGGTCATAGGCCCATCCTCCTCGATGGCCACATCAAGATTTCCCTGCAGAAAAGCGGCAATCTACCCAGACGACGGAAGACCTGACATAGACAACCGTTCAACCAGGCCTTCCACCACACCGGGGTGGCATCTCCTCCACCATCGCCTATTCGCCGGGATATCTTGCAAATCGGTGGAGCGTGGATGGTTACGCAAGTTACATACATGATAGCAGCCATCTCCCCACTCGCTTGCTGTTCACAATCTTCGCATGGTGCTTGCTACGATGTCTCCATATAGTTGTCCAGGATCCAGTGCCAGAAGGGTTGCCTTGACATGTGCATTTACAATCATGGCGAATAATTGCGCCCTCGGGATTGCAAGTCCTGTTGAGGCCTTTTTCTCGGCTATACGCAGCCTTTGACATAGCATAATGTCCCGAAAATTCCGAGTGCTCGAGGACAATCAATGCTTCCTCTGGTGGAGCATACACCCCTTCAACCGACAGGTCGCCGGCACGATACAACTCGTACCCTTGCGAGAGCGTCTTTGGGTCAAAGCGGTGAGCAGCATTCGCAACCTCAGCTATGGTGTAGCAAGGGTTAGAGACTTGGGACATGGTTCTTCGTTATGCTTGGTGAAAACCGAGCAAAGTTGAGCACGGGGAATTGGATGTCAATAGCAAGGTGATCGAAACAGTGATTACTATGTACACTATTGACCTCAGATCATAGTCACGGAAAGTACGACGCGTCGACGCGTCGATTAAAACGTGCCTTACTTGAACACGGGAAGTATTTGGAGCAGACGAGGGGACGAAAGCGCGCCAACCTCAAGAGAGGTTAGGGACTGACCCTATGGAATTCTGAGAGGGGACCCTATGGATTTTTGTGGGGCGCATGGCGAATGCGGGGCAGTCTTGGCACACAAGTCTCACCTAGCTTTTACCGTTTCATGGTCGCAATCATCCTGTTGTCCTTTCCGTCCTTCACCATATCGGAGTGACGTGAGCAGCTTCCTCTTCCCTTCCGACAGAGGATCATGTCCGAGTCTGAGATTCATGTGACAATGGACGATAACGGAATCTCGTATCGTCACAGGTGGCCCCGTCTATCCACACTCTCGATCACACTTCAATGAGAGATGGTGTTTCCTGCTTTTTTAAGGACGTTTAACCTTTGGAAGATGGTTCGCTCGATTTTGAGGTCGATTTTACAGTGGCCTTTTTCCGCCTTCCATAGGTCACATGTCAACAATACGGCATTGTTTTTGGCATAAGAGTGACAAGAGTGCACAAAATGGAGAAGCTATGGTGAAAACAGCTGCGCTGCATCTGGGCCACGCACAGGAACACCAACGCGTGAAACGACAACAAGAATTCTGACTCGATGCACTCCCTAGGCCCTCACCCATCGTATGCATGACTTGAAACCTGAGACATGCCACAAGGTCGGCTCGCTTCTCCAACAATCTTACGCTACTCTTGCGGTGGGTACTTCCTGTTAGTTATGCCCGCCATTGTGTCGCTACGAAGGCTCCTCACGGCAAGCCAGACACTGAGAGGCTGCAAATCGAACTGATCGACCAGCGGTCATTGAAAGGTCCGGCGCACTTTACACCCGTCAGCAACCATGGGGCCATACGACGACATGAATATAAAAACGGTTTCAATTGACATCATTGATGAGAGCCACAAGCAAGGCCACGGACTAGAAATGTTTCGATACCGTATGGAGCCCAGACTCAGCCGTTCACTCGGTGACTCTTACAACAGACTAAGCTCAGCAGCCGCCTTAGGATCTAATGACAGCTCGCTTGCTCAGTTCGCCTAATCTACACCATCTTGTTCCATTAGGCAATATCTCACCTGGCGAGAAACACGGTCAAGAATGTTCCCCTCAGCTAATCACAGTGACTTCCGCAAATTCTCTTTCGTTTAGGTTGAGTTGTAGTACACGCTTGGCAGTCTTGTCATCCACCTAACAGCTCGACGCCACCAATCACTTCTTTAAACTTGAGCCGAGATATGCAATCTCCGGGACATCCGGGAGAAGTCCTCGAACAAGCCATTGCATGTCCAAACGCAAATAAGTTGACACGAGTCATCCGACAGCTGATGTGTTGACCCAGTCGACTAAACGAATGACTCACCCAAACATTCAGTAGACTTCCCGTGCAACATTCAACAAGTCTTGTCAGTGCATCTCCAAAACCTTTGCCACATCGTCCGATGTTACCCCACCTCCCAACAAAACCACAATGCCAACGCGACCCATCGAAAAGTTCGCCTCCGCGACAGCGAAATGCAGTCCTGAAGTCACCCATCCCTCTTCGCCAACCCTTCCCAATCCTAACCCCTGCAGGGCGCCGTATACGGAAAATGCATCCTAACCAACTACCAAAACGTCCACAAAAACATGTGCGCCAAAGAATTCGCCGCATTGAAAGAATGCTACCTCGTAAGACCTACTCACCCTCCCCCTCCCTCAACTAACCTCGTCAGCGCGCAGCAAAGAAGTAGCATAGCATTAGCGTATCCCACCCCAATTAGAATCATCAACCCGCTAGCTTCGCGCAAGTGGCGCCCGCTCAACCCCTAAAAACTTCTCCCCCACCCCCACCTATCGACAAGAGGAAATGTCAGCCGTAGGCCGTCTCGCAGCGCGAACACGTAAACCTGGCCGCGTCTCACGAATTTCCATCTCGCGAAGCTTTGCAGGCACCTTCGCGGTAAACAACAGCTTCACAGTAACCAGCCCTCGCACCGCCGCAGCGCCAAGCATCCTTACCAGGTCCTACAGCGCAATGGCACCCCCTGCGACGCCGCAAGCCTACGACAAAGAGATTGTCAACATGGCTGCGTACGCATCGAAATACAAAGTCGATTCCGAGCTTGCTGTAGGTTGCCACCCCTCTGGGAAGAGATCCTTTGGGTTTCCTCTGACCCCTCCCCTTTTCCCAGTGCTAATGCCATCTAGATCGATACCGCGCGCCTCGTCCTCCTCGACACTTTGGGATGCGGCCTAAAGGCTCTCGAATTCCCCGAATGCACCAAACTCCTCGGCCCCATTGTGCCAGGGACGGTCGTCCCCAACGGGACCCGCGTCCCGGGGACAGATTACGTGTTGGATCCTGTATTGGGGGCGTTCAACATCGGCGCCATGATCCGCTGGCTGGATTTCAACGACTGCTGGCTGGCTGCGGAATGGGGCCATCCGTCGGATAACCTCGGCGCGATACTCGCCGTCGCGGATTGGGTTAATCGGACGAACAAAGCTGGAAAAGGGAAGAAGTTGGCGAACGGGAGGGTTTTCACGGTAAGGGATGTTCTTGAGGCGATGGTCAAAGCGCATGAGATTCAGGGATGCATGGCTCTGGAGAACAGTTTCAATAAAGTCGGCTTGGACCATGTTGTTTTGGTAAAAGTTGCATCTACGGCTGTTGTGGCTGAGATGTTGGGGTTGAGTGAGCAGCAGACGAGAGATGCGATTTCGCAGGCTTGGGCTGATGGTCAGAGCATGCGGACGTATCGGCATTCGCCGAATACGATGTCGAGAAAGTCGTGGGCGGCGGGGGATGCGTGCGAGAAGGCAGTGAATCTTTGTTTGAAGGTCATGAAGGGCGAGGGTGGGATGGCTACGGTTCTGTCGGCGCCGACTTGGGGGTTCTATGACGTGAACTTCCATGGGAAGCCTTTCGCCTTCCAGAGACCGTATGGGAGTTATGTCATGGAGAATGTCCTCTTCAAAGTTTCGTATCCGGCGGAGTTTCACTCGCAGACGGCGATTGAGGCTGCGCAGAGGATTAACAAGAAGTTAAAGGCGATGGGAAAGACGGCGGAGGATATCGAGGAGGTTACGAACCGAACGCATGAGGCTTGCATTCGGATCATCGATAAGCAGTTCAAGGCCATGGACAATTACGCGGACCGCGATCACTGCGTGCAGTACATGGTTGCGGTCATGTTTGTGTTCAACCGACTCGAGGCGGCGGATTATACGGATTCGTCGGAAGCGGCGCGGTCGCCGCTCGTCGACAGCCTTCGCAAACGCATCAAGTGCGTTGAGGACCCGCAGTTTACAAAGGACTACCATGACCCTGCTAAGCGGACGATTTCTAATGCGCTTACTGTGAAGCTGAAGGATGGGACGGTGCTGGAAGAGGAGGTCGTCGAGGCCCCGCTCGGTCATAGACTGCGACGTGAAGAGGCAAAGCCTGAGATTCTGAAGAAATATGTCGGCCATATTGAGCCGCATTTTACAAAGGAAAGGGTGCAGAAGCTGGTCGGGCTGGGTAATGACTCAAAGACGCTGTACCAGACGCCAGTGGATGAGTACATGGATTTATATGTGAAGTAGATAAAAACATGGATAGAAGTGTCATCAGAACAAGCCGTCAGTAGACACTTCATCCAAACATCAGAACGTCCTCAGTGTGGTCCACCATCATCCCAACGACGTTAAACATGTGGGTACACTAGGCCCGCCCCGTTCCGCTCTGCATGACGTAATGCCCATCAACTACCAAATTGTTCGACCACCACAAACACCTCCTTTTCCTCCCCCCCCCCCCCCCCCCCCCCCCCCCCCCCCCCCCCCCCCCCCCCCCCCCCCCCTCCCAAAGACCCCCTTCCCGGAGATGTCAGCACGCCCCAAGAAAAAACCCCGAACGCACCTCTCCGACCAAGCAACCCAGCTCGAAGCTCTTTTCGCGAATCCTGACCAAGACCTCTCCTTACCGGACAAATCCCAACCACAAGTTCGTCCACCCCCAGAAATCGTAACAAATGCGCGGGGCTCCTCTGCAGGAGCGGGCTCAGGCGAGTTTCATGTCTACAAAGCTTCGCGACGGAGGGAGTTTGAGAGGTTAAAGGTTATGGAGGAGGAGATGGAGAACGAGGAGAAGGACAAGGAGTTTGAGATGAAGAGGGAGATGAGAAGAAAGGAGGAGGAGGAGAGGGCGAGTAAGAGGAGGGAGAAGAGGAGGAGGCGGAGGGGAAAGGAGAAGGGGGGGGAGAGGAAGGATGGGAATCGAGAGGATGAGGGGGGGAAGAATGGAGAGGAAAAGGGAGAGCAAGACGAGGTTATGCATAACGGCGAAGATACCATGGACGAAGTAGAAGAAGGGGTATTGATCCACGACGAGGACGTATAATCTATAGCTTTGAAACCGCGAACCAAACCCCCCCTAGCAATGCCAACGCGAGGGTATTCTTCGCCCATGAGGGCGTATCTCTGATTAGATATTGCCGTCTTCGTCTCGCCTTGGGCAGGGTCCTGTTCGTTCGTGTCTGTATCGTAACATTCCCACCCAAATCATCCCACCGTCCAGTCTCCCCTTCACCCTCTCCAACCTCAACCTCAACCCCCCCACCAAAAAAATCCAGCACCCTCTTCCTCCTCACCGCCTCCTCCCCCCCAGGGAAGAGATCATACCTCACCCCCGCATTGGAATGCACCCTCTCAAACGTATACCAATCGAACAGCTCCCCGAGCGTCGTATCCCGTCCCTGCACCCCATCCAAATGCCCCTCCAAAAACTCCAAATTCGCATACGTCCAGCGATCAATCACCGCCACACCCACATCATTATCCGCGTGGTGCGAATAACTGCTCTCATCGCGCTCACTACTCCCGGCCGCAATCACGTTCGGACTGTAAAAATCCTCAAACATCGTATTCGCCTGACACGTATCAATCATGAACAACAGCTCATTATACCTCTTCTTCTCAAACATCTGGTGCAGCGCGTCCGCGAGATCATGAGAGGAGATCTCTTCACTGTCTTGGAATTTTAGGAACTTCTCACCCCCGTGCCCGGTCATGTAGATTAGGACGTTGCTGCGGTCGTCGGTTAGGAGGCGTTTGGAGGTTGGGTGGGTGGGATCCCAGCGGTCGGTTAAAAGGCGGATGAAGGTTTCGACCGTGACTTCTAATCCGCGGTAGTCGACTTCGATGCCGCTGGGCATTTTGCTGGTTTGGTCCGAGGAGTCGTAGAGGTCCAGGTCGCGGCTTTTGTCGTTGAAGACGCTCCCCGCAAAGACGTTGCGCGCGTTGCAGGCCATGTCGTCCGGGAGCATCAGGATGATTTGGCTGTCGGGTATGCCGAGGCGTTTGACCGTGCGGTAGATGCTCAATACGTTGGCCATGTGCCGGTAGTTGAACCAGAATCTGCTGGTGGAGACCAGGACGGCCCAGTTGGAGGTGTGTTGTTGGGGGTGGGAGAGGGAGAGGCTGAGGAGGGCGAGGAGGGGGAGCGTTGGTTTCATTGGACTGCTAGTTATTGCTGGGTTGGATGCTGGGAGGCGTGGTCGTTCATGTGCCGACGACCGGTTACAAATGTAACGGTCGGAGCTTAGGATGTGAAGTTAAGAAGGCGGAATTGAGCCACTGCGGAGCGAAAGGGGCGGAAGCACGCAGAAAGACAATAGAATACCGTAAACGCTACCCTCGCTCCTCATCGTATGCCTAGCAATGTCTCTCTCAGAAGTCATTATTCCCCCCTCAGACCAAGTCGTGATCCACCACTACTCGAATGTTCTCAATCCACCCACCATCAACCCATGAAAGCATCGCATTCCCCCGACACACAAGTGATAACCCACCACCACCTATGCAACTATCTACCCCCTCACCACAACCCACGATTTATACCCCCTCTCAAACTCATCCTTCGCCTGAGCCGTATCCAAACCCAGCGAAACCTCCTCCCCCCGTTTCTTGATGCTGGGAAAAGTAAACGCTTGCTGTTCGTTTGCGGGCGTCTTTGATTTGAAGAGGTCTGTAGCAGCTGCTGGGATTTTTTCTGCAGGGTTTTCTGTGGGTTTTTGCACTGCGGGCATGGACGGAGCTTTGGGGAGCGGGGGTGTTTTCCGCACAGAGGAAGCATTCTGCACAGCTGGAGCCTCCTGCAGTGCTGGTGCATTGGGGAGAGACGGCGTCTTCTGCACAGAGGACGTCGTCTGCAGAGCTGGAGTCTTCAACCCAGCCCTCGGCGTAACCTCATCATCCGCCTTCGTAGGCGTATTCTGCGCACTAACAGGCGGCGTAATCTGGTTCGCAAGCGGATGCGTCGTTTTCGCCTTTGGCGTAGCAAAAACGCTCGGCGTCGCGAAGAACGCGGGAGCCTTCACCGACGCGGGGGCTTTAGGAGTCTGGAGCAGCGGCTCGCTACCCGACGCCTGGGCAAACACGTTGGCTGAAGCTGGCTTCGCGGGGGTTTGAACTTCAGCAGGCCCCTTGACAGGGGAGGCCGCCTGAGCGAAAATATTATCCTTCTCCGGAATGGTCCCCTCGATTTCCATTTCGTCGTCGCTGTCGATTTCCGGGACGCGGAACGTGCTGGAGGCATCGCCTGGTCTGTTATGGGGGATGTAGGCGAGGGTGTCGACTTTGACCCTCTTGCGACGGTGCGATTCCGCTTCGATGATGTCTGGGTCTTGTTTTAGTTTTTCGAGTTCTTCTTCCATCTGGCGCATTTTTTCGAGCTTGGCGTGACGCGCGTCGGCGTTGGGCTCGCGGATAGCTGTGCGACGGGGCAGGATCCCGTCACGGATCATCTCGCGTTCTTGGGCGCGGACTTCCCAGGCCCAGGGACCTTGCTTTCCCACGGGGGTTTTGGCCATGCGCGCTTGGCGGACTTCTTGTACCGAACGGCGTTTCACGGGCGCGGTGGATGGCACGGCGGTGGATCGGGGGCGGGGGGTCGCTTTCACTCCAGGCGTGGCGGCCACTCCGGGGGTGGCATTTGTTCCAGGCGTGGCATTCGCTTTGGGAGTGGCATTGACCCTGGGAGTCGCTATCATCCTGGGAGTGGCATTCACCTTGGGGGTGTTGAACTGCACATTGTTCTCCTCGTCCATTGGAGCCGAACGCTTACGGCTTTGTGCGGCCGAACCAGGCGTTGTTGGCGGCAATGGACGTGTGTTCTGCACTGAACTGCCCAGAGGACGCATCGGACGCGCAGGCGTGGCATTTGGCCGGAAACGAACCCTCTTGCGCGGCTCCGTAGCGGCATGATTAGGCGTTTGCGAGAAGAAGTTGGCCGCCCTCGTCGACTCCTTTTGCACCGTCCGCGGCCGCTTGCTAGGCGTGTAGTCTGCTTCGACCGACGCCGCCCGCTTCCGGCCTGCCTTGGGCGTTTCTAAGCGGCGAAACGGACTGAACATGCCGACCGCCGACGACAGATAGCGACGCCATGTGGGCATCAGCGCAGACGGAGACGGCAATACCGTCGTGGGAGGGAACGATTGTGTCGCCGGAACCACTGCATTGGCCGGCTCATCCGGCTCCGTCGCCGACTCCGACGCCTCTTCAATCGCCTCCAACCGCTGCACCTGCCTCGACTGCGGCTCTGGTTCTTCGTCAACCTCGGTTTCCGTCTCTGTCTCCGTCTCCGTCTCCGTCTCCGTCTCCGAATGCTGTTCGAACAAGGCCTGAGTGCCCGCATACATGTCATCGTCCTCTTCCGTGTCAGCCTCGGAAGCCTCTTCGATCAACGACAGACGACGCGATTCGAACGACTGGCCGATCGTGTCGGCAGTCTCCGGAGAGTCTCCATCAGTATCGCCCACCGAAGCAATCGGCATCACAAACTGCACGCGCTTCTCGACCACGACGGGCCTGTGATCGACCTCTACCGTCTCCTCGTTGACCTCAACGCTCGGCAGTACACCATCCCTCTCCTGCGAAGCCCTAAGCTCCACCACGCTCTCCACATCGCTCGCCTCCGTCGCGCTCGGCTCCTCACTCTCCTTCGCCCTGGAACGTGTACTGCGCTTTGAAGCTGCCGAAGACGACGGCGGCTGCTTAGGCTGCTGTTTGCCCTTCGGCTTAGCCGGCTGCTTCGTCACACGTGTCTTCTTCGTCGGCTGACGCGTTTTTGAGCTCGTCGCACGGGTGGTAGAACTCATAGCGCGGGCGGTCGAGCTGCTCACAGCATCGACAGTGACCTCGGGCTCCTGTGATGCCAAACGACGAGAACGCCTGGGTTGCGACATTGCGAAAATGTATTGCAAGACGCGTTGCTGGGGCGTGTTACCAAATGTTAGACCGGTGAAGAATGTTCTCGCTTCTCGCTGCAGACCGAAAAACTCGGGGCCGGAACTGTGCAGCACATCACGTGATGTAATAACGCGTGCACGCTGACGTCACGCGGTAACACGTCACCACGTCCTCACCAATGACAACATCCCCAGGCGGCTCGTCCAGCGCGGGCCTGCTTCTTCGAAGGCAGTTTCAGCGTATGCAGAAAGAGGATGAGATCCCGGGGATCAGCTGTGGCATGGTTGATGACGATATGTTCACGTGGGAGATTATCATGATGCTGGATGAAGAGCAGGATCGTCTTTACGGCGGTATGCGTTGGATTAGATTGTAGGTTGAACGTCACGGCTGATTGGGAAATAGGTGGCATGTTCAAGGCTCATATGAAATTCCCTCAATCGTATCCCCATTCGCCGCCAAAGTTGACGTTTGTGACGCCGATCTTCCATCCGAACGTTTACCCCAATGGGGAGGTGTGCATTTCGATCCTGCACGAGCCGGGAGATGACAAATATGGCTATGAATCTGCTGACGAGCGCTGGAGTCCTGTTCAGACGCCTGAGACGATCTTGCTTAGCGTCATTAGCATGTTGGGCAGCCCGAACGATGAGAGCCCTGCCAATGTTGAGGCCGGGAAGCTATGGAGAGAGGATCGTGCTGCGTTTCGCAAGCGGGTGAGGAAGTGCGTCCGCGACAGTCTGGAGGACGGATTTGAATAGAATCAACGTATCAAGGTACACACGATAACGAGTAGAAACCAGAGTCTCATTGGCAGCTATACACGCCCGTCCCACAGCTACGTCAAGACTACGAAGGCGAATGAGCACAGGGCTTTCCCTTTGCCGAAGCAAAGTCTCTTTCCCTCATGAGCGCCCACCTCCCTCTGGGTCGTGCAGCCTGCGAGGCTCAGGTTGTCTCTCTACCAGCCGACGTTGCCCGTGTCACCGCCAGCGCTGGGTTCTTCAGCACCCCAGCCCTGGTTGCCCGTCTGCACAGGTCCTGAAGATGCAGCCCAGTCACCGCCGGCATCGGCGTCCCACGTATTGCCGGTCGCAGTTCCGGCCGTGAAGGCCCCAGCATTGCCGCCGGAGACATCCCACTCGCTGGCGAAACCGCTCTCGACGGCGGCAGGGCCAACATCGTCGGCGCCGGGAACCTTATTCTCCTCCTGGCCGGCCGAGTCCTTGTTCTCTTCGCTTTCGAGATCACGGTAGAAGTACAAATCAGTCATGACATCCCATTCGGCTTCGCGGCTGGCAAGAGTACCACGCAGACGCAGCACCTCGCGAGCCAACATCCACCAGACCAAACCGATCGCGTGACGGCCCTTGTTGTTGGTTGGGATGGCAACATCGACGTACTCGGTGGGCGAGTCGGTATCGCAGAGAGCGATGACGGGGATGTTCACGTACGAGGCTTCCTTGATAGCCTGGGCATCGGTACGCGGGTCCGTAACGACAATGATGCGGGGCTCCTTGAACGAGCGAGTAATGTAGTTGGTAAAGTTACCAGGCGTAAAACGACCGGCAATGGCCGAAGCCCCCGTGTGGGCTGCAAACTTGAGCACGGCACGCTGTCCATAGGGACGGGCAGAAATGACGGCAATATCGGCCGGGTTATCGATGGCCACGAGGATGCGGGCGGCAAAGACAATTTTCTCCCTACGGCAGTCAGCACCCGGCCTTGACAGTTCATCTGAAACCGTACCAGGTCTTGCCAATGTTGATCACGTTGATGCCGTCAGGACGAGTCTTCCACAGGTACGGCTCCATGTGCGTCTGGAGGTTCTTGCTGCCGAGGTGGCACTGTGCAGCAAGCATCATCTCAACGTCCTGGTTAGTGGCATTGAAAATTGCGGGCAGGTTCTTGGACGCCATGGTTGCTGTTGTGGTGGGAGGGAATTTCGACTGCAAAATTGTGTGTGCGCTTGGAGCGGGGACCCTTCCGCGCGGAATCCTTCCCGCACCCGCGAAGACGTCGGTCGACTTGGGCAGAATCAGAAACCGGGAATGGCCTCGTGGATGGCTGCGCCCCCATGTCTGAGGGCCATGAAGCCTTTCAATCCAGTTCAGCTACGCACTTTTGCATCCACGATATGCTGCCAAAAACAGGCCAGCAAGCGACGCCGAAACTCCCAAGTCGCTGCACAAGCACGCGCACGAAAAGCAGCCAACACCAGCCGGCAGACTGAGCTCGAAAAGCAACGCAAAGAGGCGCTCGGAAACCCAGTCAAGGGAATCCCAACGCCTTTTGTCGAGTCCTTCGATACCGCGACGTCCACCAATGACGCGTCCAACCTCAACTTCTTCCTATCCCCAGCCGAACTGGAGACTGTACAAACATCGCAGCCGCAGGACGAAGCAGATGCAGCCAAGCTGGAAGAGGAGAATGCCACCGCAGACGAGGCTCTCCGCCGGATTACATCTCTCTCGCTCTCCAGTTCACAAGACCGACTTCGAGTAAACATCCAACGCTGCATCGAGACTTTTGGACGTCATAATACAGACAAGATCCTGCCGCCCAGTCCCTCCAACCCGCCCAAACCAGGCAAAACCGTCGTCGAGCAGCATCAGTTAGAAAACAACGGCAAAATGCCGCGTGTAGGTCCCGATACTGGTTCATCAGAAGTCCAAATCGGCATCCTCACAGCCAAAATCCGTGCGTTGTACCAATACCTCGAAACCCGTGGCGGGCCGGACAAGATGAACAAACGCAATCTCCGCTTGTTAGTCCACCGAAGACAAAAACTTTTGAAATACCTCCGAAAAAAGGACAAGGGCGGTGCGCGATGGCAAAGAGTCATTGGAACCCTTGGCCTAACCGAAGGAACCTGGAAAGGCGAAATCAGCTTTTAGATAGAAAACCCATCTGTAAATTAAAAATGTAATCTAAAACCCAAAGCTATCCAGCAAACTGCCCGCATCCGGTTCTTGGAACTGTGTCGGCGGCGGCGGCGGCGGTAGCATGTCATTCGTCTCTCCCTCCTCCAACTCTTCCCCCTTCTCCCCCTTCTCCCCCTTCTCCTCACGCGTAAACACCCACCCACTCACCAACTCGAGCGCAATCGTCCACAACCCCATCCTCCTCAACACCCTCGCAGCCCTCAAAACAGCCTGAAACTCAAACCTACTCCCCTTGTCTCCCCTCAAATCCCTATACAGCACAAGCGTAGCGGGATCATCCTGCCTCGCGAGCCGAACCCCCACGCCCTTGAGCGGCTCTACAAGACACTCTCTCGCCTCATCTCTTCGCCCAAGAATCTCGTACCCCCAACACAACCTCCACCTATCCCCCTCCCCGCGTGCTGGCTCGATTACCCTCCCCTCAACAAGCGTCCTCAAAACCTCACTCCCCTCCCCCGCGTAAACCCTCGCAACTGCAACGGCAAGGTCGCAGTCCCCGCACTGCGCCGCCAGGACGCCGCACGCGGAGGCGGGGTCATCCGCGAGCAAAAAAAACGCAGCGGCGTATTCGAACCGCCTCTTCCCCATTAGGGCGTACGCATTTTTTTTCGCTGCGCTGCGGTTTTCGGGGGTGGAGAAGTCACGTTGTAGGAATTTTAGGGTGGCACGCTGTTCTTTGTGCCAAGATGCGAGGCGCCAGAGGTTCTGCAGGGTGGATTTTCTGCGGAGGGCGAGGAAGAAGAGGCTGCTTTGCGTTGGGTCAGGGGGGTGGGTTGAGCGGTAGGTTGATTGGGCGAGGGTTTCGAGGAAGGAGGTTAGGGAGTCGGAGGTGTTTAGGAGGGAGGGCAGGCCGAGGGATTTTGCGACCGGCCAGGTTAATGGGTTTTGGGGGGTGTATGGTTGTGTTAGGAGGGTGAGGAGGGGGCTTTGAGTGCTGCTGTGGTAGGCGAAACAGATCGCCCGGGGGTTCATGATGGGTGTGATGCCCGGGCGGGCGAGGGTGTGGTATCTCCAGGTGAAGAGGTAGCGGAGGGAGAATGGGTCGAGGGTGCTGGTTAGGGTTGAACAGAAGAGGAGGGATTCGAGGATGGGGAGGAGGCGGGTTTGGTCGATTGAGGAGACGGAGGGGAGGTCTTTGGTTTGGAGTTGGATTATGAGGTCGGCGACCACTTCGTCGGTTAGGGGTTGGGGGGTGGTTGCGTCGAGGGAGAGGTCGTCGCCTTCGCTCCAGAATTTCAGTTTGCTGGCTAAGTTGGTGAGGGTTTGGGTGGCGGATGTCATGTCCCCGTGGTGGATCAGATGGCTGAGCATGCGGGGATGATAGGCGGGCAGTGGGTTTTTGATTTTTGCTGGGACTTGTAGGATTGGGATTATGGCGTCTTCGGCGATGTCACACTTGTCTCTGAGGTCGGGATGGATGTCTTGCCCGGTGACTGTGTTGGCGGCGAGGAGGATACCGTTTCCGCATGCAACAGCCACTGACCCGTCGTGAAGCCACTCGATTGCTGAGATCTGCAGCCCGAGTCCGTCGATAGAGATTGTCTTGATAGCCGTCCATATGCCTGGCTTCTCGCCATGTTCATATCTCCCTTGCACTAGGACAAGAGCATGAGTAGAGAAGGCTACCACAATGAGATTGTAGTCATCATTAAGTTTCAAGTGCTTCACAGGCTCCTGGAAGGTCTGGCGATGTTCGACGTAGCCCTCCTCCATCTCGACAACGACCAGCTCCGTACCATCAGCAGAAACGACAGCAGCAACTGTATCGTTTGTGACAGCAATACTCGGATCGACTATGCCAGTTTCAAAAGGGACCTCCACCTTGCCCTTTGCTTCAAATGTGTGCGGCTTACCGCTCCAAGCAAGCAGCTGCTGAACAAGCCGTCCATTACTTTCCAGATTCCAAATAGCTACTCCACCGCTAAGAGACTTTGAAAACAGAGTCTTGCCGTTCATGTGCGTAGACAACTCTTGTACAGGCGAATGATGGCCTACCCATCTCGCATCCAATGACAAGCGTTCAGGTCCCGGCGCAGACGGGGACAGAAACTTTTCCACAGAACCTTGCCACCATTCCACACGATCATCAAATTGGTGCGCGATCAGGTGAATCTTGTCATTGTCAAACCAAGCCTGAAACCGAGCATTCGTCTGCATGCACAGCTTCAGGCCTTCTGAGTGGGCAATATGAAAGATCTCTTGAATGTCCTCGTTTCGACGTTTATGTGCAATGCTGTGCAGACCCCAGGCCGACATGCGGCCTTGTCCATCCATTATGACAAAAACATCGGGCGATCTTGACACGACTTCTTTCAGATGTTCCAGCGAGTGACTTATCTTGTCGTCTGTTTTCCTAATGTGGACCGCCGAAACAGCAGCGCTAAACTGGTCGGCTGGTAGCATAAATGCAAACCGCACAGGTTGGCTGGTGCTGGACATTCCATCGCTCGTAAG
Source organism: Piedraia hortae CBS 480.64 (assembly GCA_010093745.1). NCBI lineage: Eukaryota > Fungi > Ascomycota > Dothideomycetes > Capnodiales > Piedraiaceae > Piedraia > Piedraia hortae. Next base: position 289,419 of record MU005972.1, read on the forward strand.
CGACGGAGACTGTGGAATGGCCGAGACCAGATCTATGGTGGTGTGTAATACGAGAAAGTCAAGGTCAAATGGGCCACCGGTTTTCCACACCCTCAGCACACCGTCCGTGGCCATGGTGTACAGCACATCCTGATCGTCCTCGTATCTAGGGCTATGGTCATCATCCTTCTCACGGTCCTGCCTCCATTGCAGATGAGCAACTGGGGCGGGATGCGGCAGATATGAATAGTCAAAGACATAGTCTTCAAACGACAGGAACCTCCACACCTTAACCAAGCGGTCACGCTGTCCACAGGTTACCATCATGCGTGCTGTGGGATTGAACAGGGCATGTTGAACCGCATTTGCCACCTTCGTCGTCCATAACGGATGCCTTTCTGGCAAACTGCTCACGTCTAGTGAACTGGATCTGTTTGACGAGGGCAGGGTGGAGAACAGGGCCAAGGTCTTAGTTCCCCCTATCAAAACTTCACCAGAGCTCCCCCAGCTCAGACATTGTACCGCGTCCTCGCCGACATTATCTCGCCGTAAAATCAGACACCTTTCCCACCATTCCTTGGTCCATCCCTCGGCATGGGGGTCAAGCACATACACATTAACTTTGTCCGCAACTAGAAGCTTTCCAGACCTCGGTTCTGAAGTCACCGCAATCAGGTCGTGGGAGAACGCCAATGCTTGTACGAATACAACAGGAGAAAGCAGGATGTTCAGTTGGCGGCCCGATATGTACGCGACAAAGCGCTTATCTCGAAACGTGAAGCTTGCGATGGACTGCAGTCCAATGTTTGGTGCGCCGGGGATAACTTGTGCAAAATTAGCTGGTTTGGGCGTGGAGACTCCGGGCGAGGTTGAAGGCATCGTGGCAACCGTTATTTCCACCGACGGCGCATTCTGCCTGCTGCCTTCGTCGATGGTCGTCTGATTAAACTGGGATGGGAAGAGCCGCCACCTTTCTCGATGGGGTTAGCGAAGAGCCATGGGAACCACCGCTTTCCTAAAGCGCTTAGCTCCAGATGCAGCTGCAATCGTGCTATTGGTGCGGAGAAGCCGAGTCCCTTCCATCGTCGATATCCGATTGGAATTGCCGTACTTTTATAGCTGAACGAATCAGGCCTTGTTCACAGCAGTCCTCGCGCCATGGCATTGATGTACCATGCGGCCACTACTACACCACCAAGCTTGAGCCTTGGTGCATTTAAAAGAATTCAAAGTCCCCACACATTTTTCACCTTCAAACCATGAACGACTTTGTGTTGAGACTACCCATCTTCCTCCTCATTGCCTTCATATGCTACCAAACATACAACTACATCACCCTATCAGCCAAGAGACGAGCCTTCCAAAGATCCCAAGGCACGCTCCCCGCACCATGGCTTCCAGGCACAGTAGACAAGCTCATCGGCTGGAACCACTTCCGAGATGACGCCCAAGCCCTCCAAGAACAACGCTTCCTCTCCCGCCAACAAAGCCTCTACGAAGACAACAACCTCCGCACCTTCCAACTCATCAACAGCGGACGACACATGCACCTCACCATCGAGCCCGAAAACCTCAAACACGTCCTCGCAATCGACTTCAAAAAATGGGGCCTACCCAAATCACGCATGGACTCCTTCCGCCCCTTCCTCGGCGACGGCATCTTCACCACCAACGGCACGGCGTGGTCTCACTCCCGCGAAATGCTCCGTCCCAATTTTGTCCGTGCCCAAATCGGCGACCTATCCATGTTCGAAGTCCACATCACCCACCTCATCACCTCCCTCCCAACTGACGGCTCCACCGTCGACCTCTCCGAGCGCTTCTTCCGTCTAACAATGGACAGCGCAACGGAATTTCTCTTCGGCGAATCGACCAACTCCCTCCTGACCCAAAACCACGAATCCTTCTCCACCTCCTTCAACAGGGGACAAGACCACATCGCGCGCAGCGCCCGTTTCGGAATCTTCGCCAAACTAGCCCAAGACAATACCACCTGGCCCCACGACCGGAAATTCGTCCATGACTTCGTGGACTACTACGTCTCCAAAGGCCTGTCAAAAAAATGCTCCCCCTCGGAGCGGTACGTCTTCCTCGACGAACTCTGCGAGAGGACTTCAGACCCGATCCACATCCGCAGCGAACTGCTCAACATCCTCTTAGCCGGGAGGGATACCACCGCTTCACTGCTCACGAATGTGTGGCATGTTCTCTCCCAAAACCAAGACATCTTCAGCCGATTAAAATCTGAAGTTGATGCCCTAGGGGGTGCAATGCCGAGCTTCGAACAGCTCAAGCAGATGAAATATCTCAAAGCTATTCTTCATGAATGTCTGCGGCTCTATCCGGTTGTTCCGGGAAATAGTCGCGAGGCGTTGGAGGATGCGGTGTTACCGCTCGGTGGGGGTGAGGATGGGAAGTCTCCGATTTTTGTTCCAAAGGGGGAGATGTTGGGGTGGAGTGTGTATACGATGCATCGGAGGAAGGATTTGTTTGGGGAGGATGCGGAAGTTTTTAGGCCGGAGAGGTGGTTGGATGAGGATAATAAAAGGGGGTTGAGGACGGGGTGGGAGTTTTTACCGTTTAATGGTGGGCCGAGGATTTGTTTGGTAGGTTTTCCGTCCCTGGGGTGGTCTCGCCCACCACCCACCCTCACGCGCTCGCTCGCTCGCTAACAAGTTGAATAGGGCCAGCAATTTGCTCTTACTGAAGCAAGCTACGCCACTGTGCGGCTTTGTCAGACTTTTGACCGCGTCGAGTGTCGCGATCCTACGCCATGGACGGAAAATTTGAGCTTGACGTGTAGGAATTTCAATGGGGCGAAGGTTGGGTTGTTTAGAGATTGATAGATTAGATGATGCGTGGGTTGTTTTAGAGCAGTGGAAAAGGACCTATGATATCTCTGGTGAATGAAATGAAATTCTTTTTTTTTTCTTCGAAACAATACTCGCAGGTGTCGGCCAGATACACTTGGAACGTCACTCGACAGTATCAAATAGCCTGCAGAATCTTGAGGGAAGTTGGCTAAGCTTCGAAGCTACTAATCCAGGTTACCCAATTTGCTTCCCAACAATCCTGTCATATGCAGTGCAATTGTGTCGGATGTCGGCCAGGATTGCACCCGCGACCCGCCCCTCTTAAAGGGCCATCAGCGGGCCCTCTCAGATGCGAAGGCGATAATCTTCTTCCGCTGATGATGCGGAAGACGAGACATCGCCCGAAACCTGAGTCCTACAAGGGCCATTTGCTCGTCTGCTGTCGCCTGAACTCCAATTCACACATCAGCTACCGTTTCATCAGACCAGGCCACTACTGGGAGCTGGCAGACGGGGTTCATCAATTCGTGTCTGACTATTGCAGACCAGATGCTCGCTGTAGCCGTTGGTGCTGCACAGCTTGGTACGTTGGAGGGGGACGCTCCAGTATCAAGGCATTATATAGTAGTTGGGGGATGACGGGTGTAGGACGTGATGAGGATGTGTGTGTGTGTGTGTGTGTGTGTTTGCAAGAAGAAGCGTGGGAAGCAAACAATCCCACTACCAGGCTGCCCCCATCGCAGAAGGTTGGCCGTACTCAACGTGACGTATGGCGCCACTCAAGTCCCTAACTGTGCACCCATTCGTTAAGAATGTTTGGAGGCATTGGGATGGGCACGGTGATAGTGAGAGGTGTGTAGTGTCAGGTCGCCAGACTCGACCGACGGTGTACATATATTTTGTTTGTGTGAGAAGGTATAAGGGTCATCCCCACATGCGGGCAAGGGTCCGGGTGCCCTTGCTAGCTTGGCTGCATTCAGCAGACCACACCGCACTCCAGCTTGAGCAGGGCGATGACTCGTTCGAAGGAAAACTTCCTCCTCCGAGGGAAAGCCTCGACATCTACCTACGATCCTATAACAAAGAGAGCTGCTAGTAACTTATCGTTTAATATCATGAACATACAACACATACAGAAGAGGTTTTAATCGAAGGGTTTAACCCGCCACGAACCTACTCCATTTGCCTTTGCCATCTACCACGAAAAACTGCCCTCATCATAGCAAACTCTCGATCTCATCCACCTCAATGCCTCTGCCATTTACCATCATCCATTTAATTTCATACACCCATCGACTAGAACAACCTATCCAACCCCAACGCATCCGCCGATAATGTCAAATTCCCTTTTCCCCTTGGGCACGAACTTTGCAGAGGCGTTCACACCCATGGCACCTCTTACGTCTGTTTGGACACGAACAGGGCGAACGGCATGATGACCCCCTTCCGGGCTATGTGGACAGGTCTGTTCAAGCAATTGCGAGTGTAGGGTTCCCTTCCCTTGAGTTCACCCCACTTGGCCGTATGCGAAATCGTCTTAATCTTTTTCTTCGTCACGCGATGCGGCAGACCCAACAACGGCTTGGCAGCTTGCTTCTGTCCAGTCCTGGACTTGGAGGCCGAGGCCGCTTTGCGGACAGTTTTGAAAGGCTAGCATCCTTCATTCCGCGACTTATTGGTTCCAGACTCAGCTAAGGACAGGCCCGCCGGCGCTTTGCTGATTCCTTCAGCAGAATTGCCCTTGTCCTCCTTCTCCGGCAAAGCAAAATTACTGAGCGCAGACATCAATAATGTATCAAGATTGCTTTTCTTATGTACTTCTGAAGAGGTAGAGTAAGGACTCAAAAGCAAAGCGAGCATTTCAACAAGTTCATCTCCTTCATCCTTGGGCTCGGTAGCTTGCGCTTTGGGCTCATCTTTCGGTGGTGTGGAGTTTTTTTGAGGCAGACATCGCGTATGATGGTCTGTGTGTGTTGTTGTTGTTGTTGTTGTTGTTGTTGTTGTTGTTGTTGTTGAGAAGGAAGGGGAAGAGCGCGCCTGTAAAAAGTTCATCCTGCTGGTGAAGTTTACGGACTCGGGTGACGCGACATGGCTTGGGAAAAGTTTTTGGTCGCGTCATGAAGAAATTAAACAACAGGGTGGATGGGCGAGACAGTGTGAGATACAGCGGTTTAGCGTTGATTGTTGGCAGCAAGAGGCGTCCGCTGCTTTGGCATCTCGCCCTCTTCGTTGCAAATCCTTCCTGCCATAGCGCGACGTGTGTCGAATGAAAGACCCCGGGCTTATCGCCCAGCTTAGAGGCAAGATCATGTAGTGGATGACGATCAGTAGACCATTTATAGCCATTGACAACAAGTACAAACTTTATCCTGTGTCTTCGCTTGAACCCTGTCCGAATGCGATCGCACGACATCTCGTACACAACACCATTCTGCCCTGCGACAAACAACTGTAACCCATCCCGCCCGTTTACACCCTCGTCGACAAGAAGATCCGATCCAGACCTAGTGCATCCGCCGTCAGCGTATTAACCCCCTTGCCTATGTGCACAAACTTGGCGGCGGCGGTGATGTTCATGGCACTGCGGCTTCCTATCGGGACAGACGGCTTTACAGCCCCATTACGGGCTATCGGAGATGGTTGGTGGATGGTGAGTTTCGTCTTCTTGAGCTTCTCCCTCTTAATCGAATCGGTCGTCTTCTTCGTCACGCGGTGCGGTGGGCCCATTGCGTGCGAGCGCTTGGCGGCTTGCTTTCCTCCAGTAGTGGGTCCGGAGGCCTTGGTCATTTCTTTCGCTTTCTGGCCGGCGTTAGAGGGGTTGGAGCTCTGCTGGGACACTGCGCTGAGTGGGCCTTTGGCGTTGGGTTCGGCTGGGGCCATTGCTTTGTTCGTTAACTTCGTGGGACAAGGATTGGATGGATGCTTGAAGGTGTTGAAGGTGGGCACTTTGGATGCGCAGAGACTGCTTGTGCGTTGTCGTTGAGAGCGAGGAGGAAGAACACAGCAGAGAGGTAAGTAGCCTCAAAAATTCATCTTGCTGGTGAAATTATGGACCTTCGTGAATTTGGTCAGGAAGCAGCTTTGCCTGGGAGAAGTTTGCAATTGCGTTACTTATGATATCTCATACATATGTGTGGAGGTGGAGATCTGGTGGTCATGAAATGCAGGAATGCAGCGGGTAATGATTGCTTCTGCCCCAGTTGTCGCTCATCTCCGAGATCATATTTACTTCAACAAATGACGTGTCATAGATTGTCACGTGCTAGCACTCTCATCCCATAGTGATCCCATGGGCGTTATACAGACTCATGTGCAAGAGCTCACGAGCGTGGCAGGCCCTCTCTAGCTTCCATACTAGACAATACCTTGCTACGTGCACACGCTCAGTGCCTCTCTTTACACGTGTGGAGAAACTGACTGCAGCCCCACACACTTGCATCTTGGCATCGCAAACTCTCGTGTGATATGACGAACGGAACGAGCTACGTTTTCTTCTAATTCAAAGGGTTGATGTTTTCGACTAGCCTAAGATAAGCTTTGCTCCAAGAAGAAACTGTTGTGAATATGCGGTATATTACGCGCATTATTAGTAACCGTCGCTCGGCTCTCGACTTCACGCGTCAACTAGTTTTCCGTAGAGATTTGTATGCAGGTACACATCTGCTCACAATTATAATAGGTTATGAGCCCGGGCTCTACCGCTAACAAGCGCTATTCAAATTGAGTCTCGAAGCGAAAGCGGAGCTTCCAGAGACCATGAGCTACG
>MU005973.1:0-142796 GCA_010093745.1 Piedraia hortae CBS 480.64
CGAGTGGCGGGCCACTCCAGTGCCTTCTTCCCGACATGGACGTATTCGCCCAGGCGTATAGAGTCCGTAGCACGTGCAAGCTCATTTGGGTCGATGATGCTAAAGTAGCCATGGTCTCTACCCTGGGGAATTGGCACGGTGAAGACAGGGGTGTAAGCTGCATGGTTAGCAGGCCGTAAGTGGCCACCAGGGTCCACAGGATGGTTGGAGTTGTTCCATGCACTCGTCGTTGTGGCTATCGGTTGCGCATTGTGCTGCAATGCCTGCGGTGCTATTGTATTGGTGGCCTGTGTAGATTGAGGGCATGTGAAGTTGTCATAGCCTTGCGAGGTTGGCGAGGGGGCAAAAAGAGCGGGATCATATTGCGGTGGCCCATATGGAAGATTTTGTGCGTAGCCGCCGTACTGATTAGGTGCAAAAGTGGACGAAACGTGCGTCGCAGTCTGCTGGAGCGCCGGCTGAGAGGTGTATGGCGAGATGGCGCTGCCGTTTTGCTGCCAAGTTGGGACTTGATGGCCGGCACGTGACTGACCCGAATATAAACCGTTATGTGCTCCCCAACTTGAGTTTTGAGAAACGTTGATATTGGCACTATTGAAGAGAGCTGGATCATATGCAGGAAGCCGTTGATTGCTACCAGCAAAGGAAGAGCCAACGTCGTCTTTGTTGTTGTTGTTGTTGTCCATTGCGTTGACGCGTAGGGAGTGGAGGCGGTGGCCCGTGCGTCTGACCTGTTTCGGCTCAAAAACGACGAGCTGGAGACGGGACGGGAGTGAGGGCGCTCAGCGCCGTATCGCTTGGTGATGAATTGCCGCGACCGCAAGTATCGTAATGCAGCAAATAGCCCTCAACGAGTCAAATGTTACTTTGTCACCCGCTGCGGCAACTTTGCCACACTGTAAGACGCGCAGTGAGATTTTAAAATCCCGTGGCTGACGCCAGCACACGCCTAGGAAGCTGGAGGTAGCAAATTGAAGACAAACAGATGCCCTAACGCACGTCACACGGCCACTGTTGTGACCGTCGCAGGCAACGGCCCCTATCTTGCCAATGCAACGAAACGCAAAACAACGCCCCAGATTAACAGCCCGCCCTAGCTTTGACTGACAAAGGACAGGACAACAAACGGGTGGTACACGGCCAACGCAATACGAGTGGCCAGACAGAATGGATGATGTGGGTTTGATGAAGGAAAAGGGCAGGTGGAGGAGAACAAGTGAGTGACTAGCGCCGGGCTTGGCATAGAGTCACGTGCACGGATCTTAAAGCTGTCACCACGGGTTAGTTGGCATTAGGCAGGGTGTGCAGGCGGTAAACCCTCTATGTCTTCTTCACTGTCGCTCAAAGATGGCCAAGTAGGTCGGTAGATTGCTTGGGCGTTGTCGCTCGCAGCTGACCACTGTAGCCTCCATCAAGCGCATCTTGAACCTCAACCATCCACTGCGGGAGAGCGGTAAGCATAACGACGTGACCGGGGGTGCTCCGCCTACACAAATTTTGAACGAAGAAGGCGAACCGATTTGGAAGGTGCTGGTGTTTGACAACTTGGGAAGAGATGTCATCAGCAGCGTACTGCGAGTCAATGACTTGAGGGAATTGGGCATAACCATCCATCTGTAGGTCTTCCGGAATTGCAAGCGAGGGAGCTAGCTGAGACTTTGCAGCCCTGGCTGACCTCTCAATCTCAGAAATATCACCCAGCAACGGCATGCCATTCCCGACGCGCCCGTAGTCTACCTGGTCGAGCCGACGGAGGAAAATGTCAAGCGCATCACCACCGATCTACAGAATGGCCTGTATTCGCCCGCGTACATCAACTTCCTTTCCTCCATCTCAAGGCCCTTGCTGGAGGACTTTGCTACCCAGACAGCTCAGGCCGGCACGGTGGAAAACATCAGCCAGGTGTTTGACCAGTATTTGAACTTTATCGTCAGCGAGCCGAACCTGTTCAGTCTTGGTATGGGCAATGATACGTATTGGAAGATGAATAGCCCGCGCACTAGCGATCAAGACATTGACGCCAATGTCGATCGCATAGTCAGTGGCCTTTTCAGCACAGCTGTGACCATGGGTGAGCGCTTTCCGCCTCTGCCGTTTAATACTCATATTCTTAGGAACGATCCCAATCATCCGAGCTCCCAAGGGCGGGGCAGCGGAGATCATTGCAGCGAAGCTTGATCGCAAGCTCCGAGATCATATCCTCAACGCCAAGGATAACCTTTTCTCAGGTAGCCGGTCTGCGTCAGGGGAAATTGCCATGTCCTCGCGGCCGGTGCTCATCATAGTGGATCGCAATGTGGACCTGGTGCCTATGCTATCACACTCGTGGACGTATCAGTCACTGATCCATGATGTATTGGACATGAGGCTCAACAGGATTACTGTCGAGACACCCGTAGACGAGGAGAATCCCAGCAAAGGCACCACCAGGCGTACATATGATTTAACTTCGAATGACTTTTTCTGGAACAGGAACGCCAGCGCTCCCTTCCCACAAGTTGCCGAAGAGATCGACAAGGAGCTCAAACGGTACACGGATGAGTCTATGGAAATCACCAAGAACACTGGCGCCAAATCGATTGAAGACTTGCAAAACGACACGAGCGCGGCCGCGCAGCATCTTAAGACAGCCATGACGAAGCTGCCTGAACTGCGCGAACGAAAAGCCCTTCTAGACATGCACATGAACATCCTGACAGCGCTACTCAAAGCACTGAAGGAGAGACAAATAGACAACTACTTCCAGCTCGAAGAGGACATCAAAAAACAGACCAAGACGCAAATGCTCGAGCTCATTAACGACCCGGACAAGGGCAACAACCCCCACGACAAGCTGCGACTGTTCATCATTTGGTTCCTCAGCACTGAGCAAGAGGTAACGCGAGGTGAAATCGACCGCTTCTCCGAAGCCCTTAGCAAGATTGGCTGCGACGTCAGCCCACTAACATATATCCGCCAAGTGCGCGAAGTGACGCGCATGACCATGATATCCTCTGCGCCAGCGCAGCCAGCGACGCAACAAACGTCCACCTCGTCCAACATATACCGCGGCCTGACGTCCTTTTCGTCGCTGGTAACAGACCGTTTCAAAGACGCCGGTTTCGAAAATATCATCTCTAGCGTGAAAAACATCCTACCCGCCAACAAAGACCTGACACTCACCAAAATCACCGAAAGCCTAATGGACCCACAGCACGCATCCACAAACGCACTCCAAAAAACCGAAGGCTTCCTCTACTTTGACCCTCGCTCCTCCAACGCACGGGGTACAATGCCACCGTCTATTCGCGACGCACGAAACCCCACATCCTCCAGCACCACGACCCCATCCTCTGCGCCCCGCGGCATCGAAGCATCGTTTGGTCAAAAGAGACAAGGCTTTTCCGATGCGCTTGTCTTTGTCGTGGGCGGAGGGTGCATGGAAGAATACGGCAATCTGCAGGACTGGGCGAAACGCACGAGCGGGGCGGGAGGGGCCGCCAGCGCTGTCGGACGCAAGAGGGTCACTTACGGCAGTACCGAAATCGTAAATGCAGAGGCTTTTCTCGCTGAGCTGGCCTTGCTGGGTCGTGAGACTTGATATTGTACCTTTTCTTCGAGTGTAGATCTAGATCCGTGGATTTCTCCTTCGCTGTGCCTTTTACGTCGTGCCATGCAAAAAGTTGATGTGTTAACGCACACCCTACTGAAAATTGGCACTGGATGGGGAAAGGCATACCATACCATGGAAGCCAAGAAAAGCCTATTTTGTACTCTAAGATCATGACCAAACCACCCGCGAAAACTTGAACAGATTCATGCACCCAAGAACTTGAAACTATCAAGAGGGAGGTGAAACTACATAGAAATAGGAAATCAAACAGATGAAACATTCTCACCAAAAGATCCGACTTCTTTGTGTTAATAGGTGTAGTTTAGGCATAGGTATCAAGGCCGGTAAATCTCTTCCTCGGCCTCATCTCGTTGTCTTCATGAACGGCATTTCCCCCCTCTTCGCTTTCGTCAGCTGCACGCTTGTGACCGGACCGAAACCCATTGTTTTGTGGCGGCGACGGCGGATAGCCGAAGCTACTGCCGCCGTTGTAATTGTTGGCGCTGTGGTGGTTGACCGGCACAAAAGACGAGTCTTGGGCGAACTGGTGGTGGTGGTGGGGGGGTTGCTGCTGCTGCTGCTGCTGCTGCTGTTGCGGCGGCGGCGGCGGCGGCTGAGTCTTCGCAGGCTCATGTTGGGGAAAGTTGTTAGCGCCAACGTTGGTGTTGTGATACCGGTCCAGAATCTGCATGAGAGAGGCTATCATAGAGGCCTCTACGCCATCCTTAGCTGGGCCTGGCATCTTGCTTTCCTTGTGGGCAACTTCACACATTCGCATGACTTGGCTGAAATGTGTGGCCGCCGCCGTTTGCTGGTCGGGCGGATAATGGCTAAGGTGATGCTTGCGATATTGTAATATATCCTGTACCAATGGATTATCAACCACAAGACCACTTGCCATGCCACCGTTTTGGGCGGACGCCGGGGCCTGTTGCTGAGGCTGCTCATGATACTGTGGGCGGGCTGGGATGGCGTTGACTGAACGTCGCTGCGTGGCATTGGACTTCCTCGACTTCTCAGTCTCCAGCGGCTTGCTTGTATCGACGGTCCACAACTTTCCTTTGCCGCTTCTGCCACACTCTATGAATCTTTCATGTGTCTTGAGATTGTGGCGAATGCTTGACTGCCAACCGGTAGATTCTGCTCTGTACCTGTACCACGGGTACTTTTTCTGGAACCTATCATAAATCTCCTGCAGATCTGCCCGGCCTCCAGGGATTTCGCGGAGAAGCTCGTCGAGTAGCACGAGGTAAGTTTGGCTTGGGCGCTCCATCTCGGCCGCGGTGAACTCATGTTCTGGCTTGATAGGAGAGACAGAGCGCGCGTTGCGACGATAGCGAGGTGAAGAGGCCCTCTCTTTTCCATCAACACCAGAGGTAGGCTCTGTTCCGGCGTCGAGAGGTGTCTCGTCACGGCCGGGGCCCTTATCAGCGCCTGCGGCGTTAGGAGAGGCCGTATTGCTTGGCTTTTCTTTCTTGTTCAAACTTCGAGCCATCTTCACCAGCTCAGCCATTGACAGTTCTTCCAGGCCTGCGGCTCTGCGCCTCTCCACTTCCCGCTTCATGAACTGGTGGTCGCGTTTCGAGATAAAGCCGTTCTTGGGCGGGCGCCCAGGACCTCTAGGGCGCTGCGGCAGTTCCTCTAAGGGTATGCCTAACAGCACGGAATCACCTCCCAGTTGCGACTCAGCCCGATCTGGGCGCTCTTGTGCGGCTGCCACATCTTGCATTGGCCAATCATCCTCGCCGTCTTCAACATCTTGTAACTTCTCGGAGGTCTGCACTTCGAGGGCTCTTGACTTCTTAACCTTCTTAGAGGGCCGTTTGTGCCTCTTTCGAACCGCATCGGAGTCCGGAGAGCTAGTCTCGTTTTCGTCGTCTGCAACAGCTACAGCTGCTGCTGCATCTTCGTCCGATTCTGCATGGACATCTACGTCATCGCCAGACTCGCCAGACTCGCCAGCGCAGTGTGACGCCAGTATGATAGTGAGACGCACACCGGAAAACTCGACGTCAGTTTCACCTTCGAGATCAACAATAGCGTTACGATTCTTGTATCTGCCGTTAACGATGGCATAAGAACCGACAACATGTAGCTTCCAGTTGCCGTAGCTTGGATGGTATTTGATTTTCACATGCTTTCTCGAGATGGCTTTGATCAAATGCCCGCAGTCATCGGGTGGATGTACCGGAAGAAAGGTGGAACGATCGTCTCGGTCTTGATCGCCGACTAATGAGACGTGGAGGTCGGCAGGGTCGATTGAATCAGACTGAGAGGGAACACGATGGCTCCTGTTGCGCCGGACCACAAGTTCTTGCTCCGCGTCGCTAGGTGGCAAAGCAACGACGCCGCCGGCGGGATGAAAGCGTCGAAAACAATTCTCTGACTGTACGTGTACTGGCGTACCTTCACCTGCGCTTGCTTGGGCCCTCTCGCGATCAACGTACAACTGGTAGTAACTCATATCGCGCCCCAGAATCACAGTGGTGCATTCTTTGATATAATAGTCACCATCCCCGAAAATGAGTTTCCCGTAAGCTTCTATAGACTGGTTCTCATCATTCTCGTCGACCACATGGTCAACCTGGTGATGTTAGCCGTTCAAGTACCTCCTCGGCTGGAGACACGTACATAGACGTCGGACCCATCGCTACCAAGGTCATTTCCCCCCGGCTCCCTATTAGTAAGGCCATTCTGTGCCCAGATTTGTGCTGGGCTTGCCATCAGTAGGTCTGGTGTGTGCAGCCAAGTTGGTGTGGTTATCTGCAGAACCCGACGCGAATTTGAGTAGCGTTCACACAGTTACTGGTGAAAATTAGTGTGCCTTTGGTATGTATTATTCACTTACGTACCAAGACTGTGCAAAATTCAGTTTCCGAAAGCAGTATGTCAGTATTGGTTGTGCGTTGTGCGTTGTGCGTTGTGGGTGTTTAGGCGGGCCGGGGCGAGCCTGCCAAAATATCCCGACGCATTGGCCACATCATTCGTCGCCCTCGTCAAAACCTTACCCAACGCCGTAATAATGCCAAGACCCGCAAATGACTTTGCGTCACGAAATACGAAACCAAACTGGCCCAAGATATCGTCTCTTTGTGAAGGACGCCATCCTGAACTCATTCCTCTGTTAGCGGACCAGATCCTCACCATTCCCGGCCTTCTATCGCAAAGCGTGTGCAAGATTTACGTAAAATTTCTGTCTAATCTACCTCTGACCACAACGCCAAGCAAGCCGAAAAAAGACGAGGCACTTCGTTCCAACGACAGGTATCAAGTGAATGATGCAGAATTTGCAGCGCAATTGTGGAAGGCTACTGGATTGGAGCGACTCATCACTAGCCCCATCATCGATGGCAAAGAGCTGGATGCCCATCGCCTTTGGGGCGGGCAAGTGATCGGCCTGAATGCCAATATTCGCATATATCGATATCGCGAAGGGCAGTTCTTTGCCAAACATTGTAAGAGACTATGCATTGGGTACACAGTCTTCTGACAAGTGCCAAGACGATGATGCAAACAACGTCCTTTTCCCCGACGAAGGTGTGCCAAGCGCAGTTCCAGCAAAGACTACATGGACGTTATTGCTGTATCTCACTTCCCCTGCGACTGGATGTCTAGGGGGTGACACTGTCTTTTACCCTCAAGCACCAAACAAGCGGGAGCGCACACCCGATCCGGTGGTGGCGCAGCTAGAGGTAGGGAAGGCACTCTTGCATAAGCACGGCAAAGATTGTTTGCTTCACGAAGGCCTTGCGGTTACCAAAGGGGAAAAGTGGGTGATCCGTAGTGACTTGTGCGTGTCTAGGTAACAATCTTAATCGCCTTGACTAGAACAGGGATCAAAGCCCCTGTAGGCAACGCGAATACCCTGTGCTTCGTCACCCGCAGCAAACTAGCGATTGTGCCAGAGTGCGCGGTAAAAGAAATGACTGGGTTCGGATCATTAGTGAAGATATCGCTTAATAGAGCTCTCTCTCGAGCATCATGTTCATCCCACGTTTCGCGATGGTTCGCTCTCCACAATCTGTCGTTTTCCTGGAACCCCAGCTCGAATGTCCAGTTTGGGAAGTCGTGCAGAATCGCCGTGCGAGAGCTGCGCCTATCACATGTATGAACGCCGAGGACCTCACGTAGCATCTCTTTGATGACTGGCCTGAACTGACCATCTGCCGGCAACTCAAGCCCGCCAAAAGTCAAATTCGCTGTTTGCAAACATCTGTAGAGTGGGCTCACGTAGTAGGACTGGGGTGCCGGCATCTTCTGTGTCTGTATCTGCTTTTGCATGAATGCGCGCGCCTCGCGCGCCTGAGCTTGACCCACACTTGTGAGGTGGGCATCGGACCAAAAGAGAGTGCCGTCTCCATCGAGTTTGGACCAGTAGTCGTCCCACGCATTGGTTCCATATAGAGCTTCGGCAACATTGTGCTCGCCCTCGCCGTGTCGACCCATGTAAATCAATTTGTACGTAACATTAGATGGGCTACTGGCTATTAGATGCTCAAGGTAGTCATAAAAGCGCTGCCATTGCGTTACTCTCGTGTCAGAGTGTCGGGTTTCCGGATAGGAACGTTCTATTAGGCCAAAATTACTGCTGATCTGGCGACTTAGCAAAGCGGTCCAGTTGCTGCCTGGATATGTCTCACATGGTCAAACGTGGCCGGATCTGTTCCCGGCTCATCTTGCCAGAAGAAGCCTTTGACGGCTTCATACGCAAACATGGTGATGTCACTGCTATCGCCAAGCCTGGGACTCATTGTGCCAAGAAGACTCCAAGCTAACCAACCAGCTATGAAGATGCCTGAACTGGGCGTATTAGCACGACTTGGATTGTGTGACGTCGTCTTACACGATTACCAAAAGCCTTTTAACTTGCATAGGGGGCGTTTAGGAAAGCGTCAGATTCACAAGTTGGCTTGTGTGATGCCTGAAATTGAAGGGCTCAAGAATGCGTTAACATGTGGGATCGGCAAGCCTGCGAAGTTTTTACTCTATCCCGTCGTCACAAGGATTACTTTAATATCCGTCGTCCTCCCCACCACCGCTTACAATGACGCTGTTAACCTTCAAAACCATGCGACAAAGTTGTGTGGCCAGCAGTAGTTGCGAGCGCTTGGAAATGAGTGGATCAATAACAAAATGCTCCTTCATGTCTGCCATAATGATTAGTACTCCACTCAGCAAAGTCAGAGTAGTAGCCGACTTACCACTGCTTCCCGTTCCCATGCAATCCACGCCTAACCGGCCACGTCCCTCACCTTTGCCCTGTCGCGCCTTGAGTTCGGCCAGGGTTTCGATGGAGGATAGGCCACTATTCTCAGCCAGCGCCATGGGCACTGAATCTAGTGCATCGGCGAATGCGCGCATGCTGTATTGCTCAAGACCAGGTTGCTCAAGTGCAGCTTTTTCCACGGCCAACGAGCAGGCAATTTCCGCAGCACCGCCGCCGTAAACGATTCTGTTGTCCTTGACCAAGTTTCGCACCACGCACAAGGCGTCATGCAACGAACGCTTGGCTTCATCGATAATCATTTTGTTAGAGCCACGGATGAAACAGGTGACAGCACGGCTGTTTGCGCACTCTTCAATTACCAGCATCTTCTCTCTCGTGGTGCCGAACGACATCTCACGCACGATGCCGGCTTTGCCAAGTTTGGCGGGAGAGAGGTCCTCGAATCGCGGTACAATGCGACCATTTGTGGCGATAGCGATGAGCTCAATCTCCGGCCCGCCAACCCAGCGAACAGCGGGGAGCTTGTGGGTGAGCAGCAAATGGTTAGCTTCATCGTCAAATCCCCACTGGCAAATGACTACGTTGGCACCAGTCTGCTTGATCTGCTCAATCATTTCAGTAAACTTGGCTTGCTCGTACTTTTGAAGCTCTTTGAATTCAGCGACGCTGGTGATATCAAGCTTGTGTTTTGTTTTGGGCTTTGGAGGCTCAAACGGACATGTCAGGATAGCCAGCTTGGCGTCTTTAACTTCAGAGGGCATCTGAGGATGAGAAAAATCTTTATCGACCACCACACCGGCGACCAAGATACTGTCCTCGATGGCCCCTCCTACTTTTCCATCCACCTTGATAAGCTCAAAGTCGACGTCCTTTCGCTCCAAGTCGGCCACCGACAAGACAGCCTCAACTGCCATCTTGGCAAACTGGTCATGTGCTTTGGAGACAATCTTTGAGCCAAGCGCCGTCTTGGCCACTCTGGTCAGGTTTGTGGCATCCTTCTTGGAAAAAGGGATTGTGTCCGAAATTTTGTCCAACTCTGCCACGGCTACTTCACAGGCAGCATCGTAGCCATCGGCAATGCGAATAGGATGAATGCCCTTGTCAATGAGCTCTGCCGCCTGCTCCAGCAAGGCTCCCGCCAAGACCACCACTCCCGTCGTACCATCCCCGATCTCTGCATCTTGACTCTGGCTCAGGGAGACAAGCAGCTTGGCAATGTGGTTGCTGATCTCCATCTGGCCCATGATTGTTGCGCCATCGTTGGTGACTGTGATGTCCCCATCGGGGGATATGAGAATCTTGTCGAGGCCTCGGGGCCCCAGCGAGGATTTGACTATGGAGGAGACGGTGCGTGCGGCGAGAATGTGTGATTTGACGGCATCTGTGCCGTGCGCGCGTTTCTTCTTTCCCTGATCGCGCACGATGATAAAGGGCCGTCCGTTCTCATCTTTGGCAATTTGGGCTGTTTACGTTAGCAATGCCATGCGGTGCCTCTTGATCACTGTACCATTGCTAAGATCGAGCTCTGTACGTGGTTAGCTTGACCTTCCAATGTAGTTGGCATCTCTTACGCATAGGTCCCGCCATTGTGGAATGCGGACTTCCGCTTTCTGTGTTCTGAACACAGCACCAGACCCAGGTACGGCGGTTCGAGTCTAGCCAGACAAGCTGTGTGGAATACTGGCCTGTACAGAATCTCCTGGTTCAATTGTCAAGGGAAATTTCGTAGCGCTAGCGGGACAAGCTCGGACCACACGCATTCAAGCGTCACACGCTGTGATGTGGGCAGGTGGGGTTCCCAGATCAATGTCCCCGATTCCAGACATTCGGCCAATATCGCTAGAAGACGACCACGGGGTCACTTAAACTTCGATATATTACACATTAATACACATTAATGGCTGATCTACCAGTCGAAAGCTACGGACTTCATAACCCTGACACTGACATTCGAATCGTGCCTCGTAACCACCTCTTGAACTCGCCACATCTGCATCGGTCTCCATTTCTATACCTGGGCCATGACCGGTGGTCCACGAACTCCGCCGGGACGAAGGTTCGCACCACCCCGATTTCCAAATCCAGAGGCTATGCATGAAAGGAGGAAGGCGAAGAAGCCAAAAAACATAAAGACATCCGCAGCCTGGGCTTCTCGGCAGCGAGATTTTGAGCCCGCAATGATATAATTGCTTTTCACCCAGCTCTGGAACAAGTGTCAGTGCGACGCGTCGAATTTGTTTCTGAAGCGACTTACCTGATTATTGCAATTATGCGCACCCAGCTTAGCTGCCAGCGCGACGGCGCCACAGAACCAAAAGATGCAGTTCAGAATGTCCAGTAGAAGAGGCAAGATAGGATGAAAGACCAGCGACTCTTTCAAGGTGGCCGGAATGAGGTAGAGAAGCGTGAGCATACCCCACACGGACACGAAGAGGGAGTAATTGATGGTTCCGCCGTTGCCTCGACCCCAATCAGAGACCATGTTGCCGGTAAGTGCCATAACGATGAAGGAGCAAAAGAACTGGACGAATTGTCAGCAAAAGCTTGGACGGTAATCGAAGAACAACGCACGGCCAGCGCCCTTAGGCCTAGGTTGAGAGGCTTCAGGAAACTCATGTTGAGCTACGCGTCACGCGTGGTTGGGCTTGTGTGGCGCGATGGAAGTTGTAAGCGGCAAAAGAAAGGCGCGGCGTCGGGGTTTAAGCCTTGTGCCCGTCGCATTCATTACGTCAGACCTCTTTGTGTTCCACGTCATGCCACAAAATGCGCGCGCAATGTGATTGGCTAACGCCCAAAACAACAGCCACCGTTGCCAGCGGGAAACGGCCGAGCTACCCGGGCCGAGCCGAGCCGCATCATCTCAACCTTCGCCCACCCCACGCCGTGAAACGAAATACTCTAACAGAGAGAATCTTGCGAAGAAATGACATTGACAGAGACCTTCTACGTGTCCCTTCAACTCTGACGATGCTCCTTATCATACACATCGGCAAAAATCCTGTTCTCTTCCTCTCAATCGCGGGAATTCTCGGACACAGGATGCTGCTCAACTGATCACCAGTGGACGTCACTGAACACGAACGACCCAGAAATAGGGTTGCTCAATACTCGGGTTCTCAACAAAGGACGAACAACGAACAGAGGCACGGTTTAGTACTGAGTGGCCCGGCTACTATCGGTAATGTTTCACTACTCCCAGCCCCTGAAGCGTTTCCCGCTATGCTGCCAAGGGGTTGCTGATACTTGATGCGTCTGACAGGAAGCACCTTCCAGACTACGCAAGGTATAGAGTCAAGCAGCAGGTAAAAGCAGTGTTGGTAACGTTTGGTAAACTAAAGACTATAAACCTCACACCCACTGACCCCGCGGGACTGAACCCACTTTTGCTTCGATCAGTAAAGGTGTCCATCGACATGTCTTTCTATTGCGTCGAACGCTCAAAGGACTCCCACCACCCCAAAAAGCATTCATCAATCACTCCCTTCGGCGAGCTGTATGATCAGCCGACTGGCCACATCAAGGAAAGGGAATGGACTGGTAATCTCTTTTTCGTCGGTGCACCTGCCACGTCCGACCAGCGTTTCCCCTTCGTCATCTTCTGTTTCGTCACCGTCGTCATTGTCGTGCTGTTCGTCGTTGTTGGGTTGTCGACGCACCAGGCGCTCATACCCGGCGCACTTGAAGTCCACAAGATAGCACGTCTTATCGATGCTGTACAGCTGAACTGTCATATACACCCACACATATTCGTTTGCCTTGATGACATCCCCTGCGCTGCTCCTGCGAGATCCGGGGCCCTGGCCAGCCAGTGTTCCTGTGACGGACTCTGAAGGGAGACCAGACGAGCTGCCGGTTGGGCTCGTTGTATTGCTGCGGCCGGCCGATCCTCGACGAGGAGGAAACCCTCCAGGTGAATGAATGTCAGCACGCGAGCTGGCTCTAGATGAATAGTGCGAGACTCCCGGAGGGAACATGCCATGTTCTTTGAACCGGGCGTGAATGACCCAAGGATCCTCTGGCACACGATATCCGTAATCATTCCACCTACCATAGCGATCTCCATTGCTCCTCTCGCTGTGGCTTCGCTGTGGTCGGCAATCTTGGCGTGGAGAATCTTCTTCACTGCCACTTCCCGAGCCCTCTGCCTCATGATCAGGGTTTTCTTCGTCGCTTCTGGACCCAGGCTCGCGCGGACGGGGTTCTTCCCATTTGGCACCCATCTTGACAAGTGCCTTGTATATTGCAAGCATGGCTTCTGCGGGCGTGTTTCTGCTGCGGATGCCAAACTGCCATCTTATTGGCTTGTGCTTCCTCACCACCTTTTCCGGCATGTTAGTCAGAGCTTCCGGAGTCTGCACGTTGCGATGCAGATTGGCCGAACTTTTGCTGTGAGGCTTTAGCCGTTTGATTCTAGCTTCCTGTTCCTCTTGGCTTTTCGGTTTCTCTGTCTCTACACCCGAGTCTTCGGTCCTTTCACCGGCCCTCTTCTCTCGGTGGCCTTCCATGTAGGCCATGTGGTAGTCTGGGAGGGATGAGGGCAAGATGGCTATGGTATTCGCAGGAGATCGCGGCTCGATTGCGGATGCAGAACCGGTAGAGCTGTGACGATTGCGGTCGGTGTTAGCCGCGGGTGAGTGTGGCGGCTTGACAGAGCCTGGAAGCTGTTGTGAGGCAGAGCCTACAAGAAGACGAGGATCAAGAGCTGGCGGTGATTGCGCCATGAATGCTGGCTGATCAGCAGCTAGCGAGGGATTGTTACGCATCAACTGGTTCTCGCGCACAATGAGATAAGCGTCTTTGATGGCGCTTGCCTCATCCCGGCCCAGAGCGTCCTGGACATCATCGGGAGCATATCCCATAGTCTGTCCAAGCTTGTTGACGACCGACTCGTGGAGCTTCTCCTGCACGGGCTTGGGCGCGCCATGGGACAGGGTGTAGGGGTCTATGGCTCTATTGGGATCCATTCCGGTGTCAGTGAATTCGTCGGCCGGCGGCTGCAGGTAGTCGGGCAGATCCTTCATAAACCACGGGTCCTGACGTATATCAGGAACAGAAATGCGGTTCATGGGGTTCACCTGAAGCATCTTACGAATCAGGCGGACAGCACCAGACGACAAATAGCTTGGCACGGCGTAGTTGCCCTGGGCAATCTTCTTGAACAGAGCCGGGATATACTCATCATCAAACGGCAGACGGCCGACCAGCAGCACGTACAGGATAACGCCGCAGCTCCACACGTCAACTTCGGGTCCTGCGTATAGCTTGCCGCTAATGACCTCGGGGGCAGCGTAGTTGGGGCTACCGCAGCTTGTCTTGAGGAAGTTGCCATCGGTCATGATGTTGCTGAGCCCAAAGTCGGCAATCTTGACGTTCAACTTGTCGTCCAGCAGCAGGTTCTCGGGCTTGAGATCGCGGTGCACAATCTTATGACGGTGGCAGTACTCCACGGCGCAGACAATCTGCTGGAAAAACTTGCGTGCCTTGTCCTCGGCCATGCGTCCGTTTTGCACAATGTAGTCAAACAGCTCGCGGCCAGCGTACTCCAGCACCATGACAATATCACTGGGCGATGTGATGACCGTGTACAGCTTGATGATGTGCGGGTGTCGCAGGAGTTGTAAATATTGGATCTCTCGCTCGATGCGTCCGGCCATGTCGCGCGTCACCAGCTTTCGCCGGGCGATGATCTTCAGCGCCACCTGCTGCCCCGTCAGCCGATGCGTCGCCAGCTTCACCTTCCCAAACGATCCCTCGCCCAGCGTCTTCATCACCTCGTACGCCGCCAGCCGGTTTTTAAGCGCCCGCATCGGTGCCGATCCCGGTGAGGGCGCTGGCCGCTGGACTTGCGATGAGGGCTCACGCGCATCATTGGAGTCGCTGCGCGGAGGAGCAATGGACAACGAGAGATCGTCGTCATCCAGAGCCGATGTCATGGCGGAGAAGAGCGGAGACGGCGGTGTGGGTGGTGACAAGCGTTGTGGCGGCGGGGTGGTGGGGGTGGCGGCGGAGGGGGCGCGGGGTCACTTTTGCGTCAATGCAGTTTCCTAGAGGGTAACGCCTTCCTTTTCGGGTGTGACATACGTCAGTTACTTCCCGGCTAAACCGTAGATTTTCAATTCAGATATAGCCGCAGCTGCTGCCGTCCAATCGGTGGTTTTGACAACTGGCGTCCAACCATGTTGACCTGTTCATCGGTGAGGTCTCGATTTGCAAAGCCTTCGCTCTGGCGAGGCTTTTCGACCTTGCCAAACAACCCACACATCGTATGCCCATCTTCTCAAAAAGAGTTAAACTGTAACTGAGATAAAAGTACGCACATTGGAGCGATAGCCGTAGAGAGTACAATCTCTCCCTCCTTCCCGATGCTTCGTCCGGTATGCCTATTGGTTCATGCCCTAACATTCCACCCACTCCCGATTCCTTCCGAGAAAACAATGATTTTCTGCAGTTAGTGCAACGAGTGATCGGTGAACATGCCGTCAATGACCCAGACGTGCAAGCCCAGGCCGCCATGTACACTTCGCAGGCTGGCGCTTCCCTCGGTAGCGGAGGCTTATTCTTCCCGGGACAGCGTCGCCACAAGCGTCGTGGCGAGACTGGGCCCAAAGTTGCAGGTGGTGGAGGCGGATCCGGTGGAGGTGGAGCGGGAGGGGCCAGTGCACAAGGTGGCATTGGTGGGGCGGGAAGAGGCGGCTGGATTCATGTCAGCGACCAGAGAAACCCTCCAGACTTGGGCCGCGTAGCCTGGCCCGAGGACATATTCGGCAGTCTGGAGCTGGACGGCGAAGGCCGCTTTGTGGACGGTACCGGCCGCTACCAGAAGAACGACACATATCGCGTTGTGACTAAGGAAGGCATTCTAGGCCTGAGCCCTTTTTTGCGGAAGAAGCTGATCGAGAGGTTGACTAAATGACAATTATGACCTTTGCTGATCCAGAGGTTCACCAGATCACGATTGTGTGTAGATGTAACAACCATGTACCTTACTATACAAGAAGATTTCTCAAGTTTATCCAAACAATACTCCCCAAATTCCACGTGGATTGCCCTTACTCTTCATTCCCGTCCGTCTGCCTTGACCTTGGTGAGATTTGTCATCATGGCGTTCGCTGTGCGTTCGACCCCCATGATGGTGCTTGCGGTGCGAGTGACCGTCATCAGAGCTGGTCGTATTCTCACGATGCCTTGATGAGCGATGTGTTCGTGGTGAATGCTCGCGTGAGCGATTATGGTGTTTACGTCTCGAATGCTCTCCATCAGAGCTCAAAGGCTTTGTGCTGTGTCTCGACAGGCGAGCAGGAGGTGGAGAATGCGCTCTTCGTGCAGAAGAGCCGTTGAAAAGGCCAAACAGGGAAGACGATTGCTTCGAAGAGCCTGGTAGAGTTGAATCGGTAAATCGCCTATGTCTTTCTTTCAATGCAGCTTCAGCTTCCTCTTTTGCAATGCGTTCGGCCAGTGCTTTCCGAACCTCCTGTCTGATCTCTGCTCGCATAGTTTCGTATTCCTCATCGTAGATCTTGTTACGCTCTTCTTCGAATACCTCTCGGCGATCTTGATGTTTCCGAGATGGGGGATCGTGCTTACTATGCTTGTGTTGCTTCCCGTGATCACCTGTCGAGTATCTACGATGACGGTGCCTGCTCTCTCGTTGCTTCACATGATCCTTAGCCTCGTGGGTTTTGGTCGTGATGGCTGAGTTAAGCACACCGTGGCTGTGAGCTGTCTCCTTGTGCCCAAGAGGAGGCTCGATAACGGCCGCAGCCACAGGACCTTCAGCAAGTGATAGGCTCTTTGGTACGTCCTCTGATATTATGGCGACATTTTCTTCCGTAGAAGGCTCATCAACATGGCCACATTGAGAAGCATCGTTTGCCTCATCTGCAGTACCGGTCTCGTTGGCTCTGGCATCGCTTTTGACTTCGGCGGCAGTTTCCTCAACAATTACCTGATCTGCAGTTGTAGGCTCTGGGCCAGGCTCAACATGCTGCTCAATTGTCTCCTCCACATGCTCCTTGATGACATCTTTCTCATTAGTGCCTGTTTCAAGATTAGGAGACTCAGTGGTAGCATCTCCATCTGCCCACTCTTGAGCTGCCTCTTTTGTCACTTCTTCGGACACTTCTTCGTGCACATGAGCTTCAATAGAGTCAACTGCAGCAGCTGTAGCAGCTTGAATTTCACCATGCTCATGTACCTTTGGCTCAGTTTCGTCTGATAACTTTTCAGCCAATTCGTCGGAGATTTCTTTTTTCTCCTCCGTTGTCGCATCTTTCACTGAGACATAGCTTTCCTCATCGAACCCTTTCACCGTTTCGTTGCCATCTTCGTCGGCCCCGTTCTCTTTCTCGTGTTTGTCCTCCTTCACATCATTGACATCGACATGAGCAGCCTCATCGGCATCTTTAAAAGGCGAATGTCCACCCTCATCCGCAGCCGAGTCGTCGGGAATGCTGCCATCGATTTTATCATCCTTCTCGTTCGCTGTCTCCTCTTCATCCAACACCTCCGTTTTTCCTACATCTTTGTCCACTTCCTCTTTCGTTTCCCTATGTTTCATTTCAAAAGCCTTTTCAAGCTTTTCCTCACTTGTCTCGCCAGCACCCACATCATTCTCCTCCATTCCTTCTCCAACATCCACATCATTCTCCTCACTCACTTCTCCTGCATTGACATCTCTCCTCTCAATCTCATGCCCAGTCTTTATATCCTCTTCTTCAACCAGATCAACAGCAGAATCCTCAAGTTCCTTTCTTTGACAAGGCACAACAACGTCATCCACCAAGGTTTTCCCTTCTTTGCCACCAAGCAATGCGACCTCTTTATCCACAATCTCCATAATCTCCTCCTTGTCCTCCCCTTTCTCGGCGATAGCTTTCTCGTCCATTCTATCCTCATGAACGACTTTCTTATCTATCGACTCTCCAACAGATTTCTTGTCTGACTCCCCAGCCGTAAAGGTCATTAGATTGTCTTGATCGACAGTCGAAGTAGGGGCCTCGGGGGCCGGGACAGGATCTGGAGCGTGACTGTTGTATCCCTCCATGCTTCCCTCGGCAGGTTCGTTAGTGACGTGATCACCCATTCCTTTTCTAGCTGGCTTGTCGTCGGGTTTTGCTACCGCTGCTTTAACTGGGACCTCTGACTCCATTCCGGCATGTGATAGAAGACCTTTGCCTTTCATCTCATGATCGTTCTTCGTAAATTTTGCATGGGATGTATTAGCCTTAGCAGGGCCCTTTGCCTTGGAATTTTTCTTGTTTTCCTTCCGGTAAACTTGGCGTGAATCGACTGCTGAGAATGGCTTGGGAGTAGGTGCTTTTGTTGACGGCTCCTTTGGGGTCTGGGCAACATCTTCACCATTGAGAGTGGATGTTTCCTTGGCGGGATCTTCTGAAGCTTGGTCTAGTTCTTCGTTTGGGACAGACTGATCTGGCTTGAGAGTAGCCTCAAGTGGCTCTTCCTTGACTTCAGTAGCCACATTGACTTCAATATTTTCCTCTTTGACCTCGTTAGCTTTAGTATCATAGGTTGCTACAGTCTTGTCTTCGACTTCTGGCTTGGATTCTTCTGCAGTCACTGGCTTGTGCTCCTCGAAAACCTCTGGAGATGCATTGTCAGTGGGCCTTTTTTCCTCTGGGCCCCCCGAGAACTTCTCCTCTACCTTTGCCTCTTTGACATCTTTATTTATCATTCCATAAGCACACTGTTCACCAATATAAACAGTAAACTCACCATCATCGTCCTTGACCTCGTCTTCTTCGTCCTTGCCTCCAATAGGATAACGACTATACCTTGGTATGTACTCCGTGGGATTCGACATCTCATTCAGTTGGTCCCTCGACAAACTAGATCTCACAATCTTCAATTCACCTCTTTCGTACCAGCCAACATAAATGACGTTTGCCGGATCCATCATTGATCACTCAGTAGGCACGGCACGACAGCATCACTCAGGAAAACAACCATGTGAAACAAACTTGTGAGCTCGTGACCTCGGTTTTGGGGGATAACGGTCACGCACGTTGATTGTGTCAGCTGCGTGGGGGCAAACGCTGTGCGGCAAGCTTCATCCAGACCTCCGGGTGGAGGGTGGCTGCAGTTGGGCTTCAATGCAGCATCTCTTTTTTCTTCCCTACGTGGCGTAGGTTCGCGCGAGATTGTCTCATCTTGCCAAAAAGAAATCTTCTTGCGTCTTCAAGTTATTCTCGATGCAGAAGGATTATGTCAAACTTGCTTGATGCAATGTAACGTCGCCCGAGCAGGTGATTGTGAAACATGCTGGGAGGAATGTAATCTGATGTCACTGGGAAAGAATTCGTATTACCTACATACTAATATAGGAGAATCTGGCCTCTGTTTAGCCCTGGACCTTTGCCGTAAACGGTGCAGAATGAGAATTGGCAAGCGGAGATTGCTGCTGAGGTGATCTGATGTCTGAATGAGGAAGGAGCGGGCAGGGTGGTGATGCCTGAGGTTGAAATGACGTCATCAAGTCTTTTCCTAAAAAGGGACCAAAATGCATGACTCTCCCTGACACCTGTTCGTAAGCAGCATCTTTCAAAGGACAAGGATAAAGATGAGTGACTGGGACACGGTTACGAAGATTGGCAGCCGCGTGCGTGGGCCTGGCGCCGCCCAACATGAGACGACAATCAAGGGCAAGAGCGCACTGAACGCCGCTCAGCGCAGCGGGGCTATTATCGGGACGGAGAAGAAATTTACCAGTGCAAACGTGAGCATAACACATATGTCCGCGGGGTAGAAACTGACAAAGACTAGACTGGCAGCAATCCCGAAGGACAACGACTGACCAAGGTTGATCGCGCCGATGGACCTGTGGCGACGAAGAAGGTTCCGGAAGAAGTGGCCAAGGCCCTCATGCAAGCGCGCAACGGGCTCAAGAACCAAAAAGGCGGCACAATGACGCAAAAAGATTTGGCGGTCAAGGCGAACGTGGACGTCAAGGACGTGGCGGCTCTTGAGCGAACCAATGCAGATTTCCCTAGCATGGACGTGGTACTGAAGGTTCAAAAAGCCGCCAACGTCAGACTCACGGGTAGCAACATTGGACAGCCGATGCTGGGGCCCAAGAAAAAGGAATGAAAATGAAGTATGATTAGAAATGTCTTTTCATGCCTTGCGTAGGCTATTATAATGCTCTCCCAGCCCATAACCGAATTTATAGTACCCCAACCACATCTCCTTTGATCCATTTCCATCAAACCTCTCCACCCTCCCCCAATCCTGCAATACATTAATATTAATCCCCAGTGCCCTCGCCAGAGCAATCAACTCGACTTGACCGCCCCATTCTCCTGTGTTCTCCACCTTGTCCACATAACCCTCCACATCTTCCTCTAAAAACGGTTCAAACTCGTCCGCGTGCGCAGTGATATACCTCCCCGCAATTTTCCTAATATCCCTAAACCCCCTCTCCCCCTCCCCCAACTGCACCAACTGATCAGCAATAGCAGCATACAAACAATGACCATCAGGTCTAATATCCTTCCCCACAAGTCCTCTCTCGGTCATATATTCATCCATCCTCTCCCTCTCCGCGGCTTTATGATCCGGCAGATTCTCCACCTCGAGTTTAGCCTGCTGGATGAGGTTCTCCTGCTCCTTCGCTCGTCGTGCAAGACGCGCTTTTGCCCGGTTCATTCCTGGTTTTCGTTTCTGTTCACTATCACATCCCTGTTGAGCTGGGGTTTGCTCCACAGTGGGTTGCTCATTGCTAGAAAATAAGCCATCCAATGGATCAGTGATGTTGTTCTCTTCTCCTTCCACGGAGAGGTCTGGTTGGGAAGGCGATGTTGAAAAGGCCGCGAGTTCAGCTCCGTGGCGTGCCTTGAGCTCGCGTTCGAGTCGTTCGCATTCGTCATTGACAGATTTGCGCGTCTTTTTAGTTGCGGATTTTTTCTTCTGCGTTATTTGCCCCTGTAGGTCTTTGCGCTCTTTGCTATGACGGGACTGGAGGGCTTCCATCTATTGGACTATTGAGAAGGGAGTCTGGTTTGGATTTGACTGGTGGTGTATGTGCGTTCGTTTACGCTAGGGCTGGAATGGGAAGGTGGGGAAAACATTCCGTGGTCACGCTTCTTACTAGCGTAGAAAAGTTTCCTACGGATTCAGGCACAATGAGTCGTTCTTTGGTGAGACGAACGGGAAAATGATTGAAAGATAGTGTGGTGAACTAAAGCTAGGGACTATAACAGAACAACGCTAAAAGAGAGCGAAGGACAGAAAACGCCAAGGACATATCGTCTCTCGCTAGGCTCGGGCCGCAACACACAGGTCGGACCTTGGCGGTCGGGTCGTACTGCTGAGAAGAAACTTCAGATCTGGACGGTTTATTTTTTTTTTTTTTTTGAAAACTGTCTGGGCTGCTCTGCACCTTGTTCAGCAGGAAGAAAAGGAAGAAAATTGCACCGTTCACATATGTACGTGTCTTATCCATTAAACATTCCTGTATCCATCTAGAAAGCAAGACCCAGAATACACCAAAATGCTAGTCCTACCAAGTAAACCTCATCAAGTCTGGGTTCAACGCAATGGGCTGAAAGAAGTGACCAGCGACAATGGCAGAGGGAGAATAAATGTTGATGAGCGACTTGATCCTCCAGAGCGGGGGCACAAAGCAGGCAAGGACAATCATCATGGCGCTGCAGCCAAAGCAAAAGTCAAAAGTGCTTTTAAACTTCCTAACGATGCGCGGCACCTCCTCGAAAAAGGTCGTGTTCTCCGCCTCTTTGCTGGTGGCTCCCCATGTCAAGTTGACGGAGAACATGTGCGAGAGAATGGCTTGGTTGACGTGCAGCGACACACCGCCAAGGAAGATTGTTAGCAGCGGGACCCAGCAGAGGTTCTCGAGGAGGGCGGACAAGAGGCTCTTCTCGCCGAGACGGCAGCGAAGCACCGCCAGCGCGAGGTTGCCGACACCCGAGAAGATGATGACAATGGCAAAGTACGACTTGAAACTGTCGAGGTAGTAGTGATCCAGCCGGCCGTTGAGCTACCCGACCAGAAGGTAGTTGAACAACGTCAGAAGCCACGCGGAGCCCAGCGCGTAGTAGGTACCAATGTAGGCCATGATGGTTACCTTGGACGGCAGGGGCATACGGCTGCTGATGAAGTTGCGAAAGGGTTTGGTGAATGGTCCCCGTGTGGGCCATTAGCGAAGAGGATGGATCACCAGCTCACTGCAGCTGTACGCATATTTTTCCTATCGTGCGAGCTCGTCGTAAACGGTGAGCGAAACACATTCCTTGAACTCCCCGTTTTGGTACGCGCCAAGACGCACTGTGTAGCCCGCCGTTTGGAGACGAAGGGCCATGTCAAAGTCCTCGGGCAGTGTTTCTTCCGACCAGTACTTCTCATAGTGGTCATGAGGACAGTCGTAGGCAATTTCCTGCATAGCACTCCAGCGGAGAATGGCATTGTGCCCGACAAAGGGCGCGACATCGCTGTTGGCCACATATCGAATCTGGGTGTAGACAAGATTGGTGGAAAAAGGTGATACCGCGCTCGAAGAAGGAACCTGTGACGTTCATAACGCCAGATGCATACTGAAGAATGGTAACCTGAGGACTCTGCTCCATTTCGGAGACGGCGTCAAGGAAGCAGTCAACAGGGACACAGGTGTTGGAATCGATAACCAAGATGTAGTCGCCGATGCGGACGTTGCCTCCTGCCCGTATCATGCCCTGGTCTTCCTCAACGACTTCGGCTAATGCCTGGTTGTACGTTTCGTTCTCTTCGTCCTCTGTTCAGTGTGGATGCCGCATTACAGCCTCTAGTTTGACCTTCACTCGGACACTAACGCTCATGGCGTAGTTCATGTTGGAAGCCTTCTTGAACTTGTCCCGGCGGAGAATAGGCTGGCTGCCATCGGTGGGGTTAGCATTGTGCTTTGGACGAGACACTCAGCCGATATTGTGCTCATGATTAAAGTCCTGGCGTGCGCGAGCATCTTCCTTGGAGAGCAATTGCATGCTGTCATCGTTGACGAAGATGTTGGCTGTACCGCCTTGCATTTCGTAAGTTGACATGGCGGCTTTTAGTGAGCGGATGGTCGGCTCAATGACTGCTCGCAATCCTTCCTTGTAGACAGGCATTTGGATGGTGACTTGAGGCAGCGCTTCAGCATCACGGCGCAGACGTCTTGGTGCAACGCCGGAATATCACTTTGTATTTTCCTTCATTCGAGGAATGGGGCCGAACAGTTGTGCCACGTCTCCGATTAGGGATTGGAAAAAGAACAAGGCAGGCCAGAAGTGAGGAAAGGCAGTCAATGCGAATGCCATGCGAACGTAGCTGTGGTCATAGTACGTCTGAACAGCGATTGCCTTCCAGCCAAGTCCCAAACATGCGACGGTCATGGCCAAAGTACCGGCAGTGGCGATGGAGGTCTACAGCACAACCGCATGCTCCTTTTCGACATAGCCCATTTCCACATCATTCTCGGACCCAGAGGCCTCCGCGTTGACGTTGGTAACATCCTACTCCTTGAGTTCGTGGTCAGTTGTCGGTTCCCACACTAGTTCCATCGGAGACTTCTCAATCCCCTGAGCTCGATCAAGCAAGTGCTTTGGTTCATCGCCCCAGACAACCAGTATGCCACGATCAGTGATAAAGGCGACAAACTGATATTTTGACAGCGAGGGAGAAACGACATGTCTGGAATCACCTGTAGTCGAAGACCGTTGGGAAGCGGAACGTACGGCTGCTCATTGTACTGTAGAAAAACCTTGATGACCCTTGCGTTTACTGTCATGGCTGCCTAAATGATGTCAGAGTACTGTGTCGAACAGATCGGTGTGAGATACACTCACCCTCACGTATAGTGCCTGTATCGCATGGAAAAGCCGCCTTCATGTTTCATGACATCTGCAGGACAGCAAGTGTAGGAGGAACTTGATTTCTTGAGCACCACTCCTTCGTCTGGGCCATTGGCTGTCCATAACAGTTTCATCTGCTGCTGATACAGCCAGTTGACCATGACATTGCACTTAATCTTGTTGACGTTATCCGCTTGAGAGCTTCTAGGACCACCAGCCGCATATATAGAGTCTGGTCTAGAAATGGGGCTAGAACTCCAACTTGATGAAGGCGGCTATAGTGTCTCCCCAGCTGGCTTCTCCGTAGACACAGTTGACCCCTTTTTCTTCTTGCCCTTTGAGGGCTTCACGTAGGCAAGCAATCCCATTGTGCAATAGATTGGTGTATTGAAACGAGGAAATTGGTTGTGAAACAAAAGAAAAGGTGACAGACGACTCTATCACTACTAAGCGAGCATGGTGAGAGATGCACAAGGGACGAACCCAGCCCGAGTTACTGATTTATATCCACCTTGATCAGATGTTTGTGCCGGGCCTCGTTCTTCGGCCAGTCTGAAAATATAAGGACGAACGCCATCGGGTGCTCGCAGTCTCAATGGTGTGCAGCTACTGAACACCGAGTTGAGACTGGACGGGTTCCAAAAACAGTTCACAGTCGGACCAATTGTTCCGCATGATATGGACACGCCATGTGCGCCTCGTGGGAATTGTCGTATGGACATGGGCAAAGTGGTTGTTCAACCCTTGCTTCACATGCGGACGTTTGCTTGAGCGACAGATCTTATCGAAGACCTGGACAAATTTGCGGTTCATCATTGGGTGCAAGACA
Organism: Piedraia hortae CBS 480.64; assembly: GCA_010093745.1. Classification (NCBI taxonomy): domain Eukaryota; kingdom Fungi; phylum Ascomycota; class Dothideomycetes; order Capnodiales; family Piedraiaceae; genus Piedraia; species Piedraia hortae. The sequence continues at coordinate 24,486 of MU005973.1, forward strand.
GCAAGATGGAAAGGTATTAGTCACTGTGATTGCCACTGTATGGAACATGTTCGAATTGCTGTTGTGGTTGGAGTTATGCATGTTTTTGCCGTTTTTAGTGGCCCAATACGTTTTCTCTGAAAAGCCATAAAAAGCTCCGAAGCACTCGGGATGCGAGATGTGGCTGATTGAACAGGGGAAAGAATTGACACGGCTCGGAATTCGCCTGTACATCGCGTCGGCACTGTTTATAGCCGTTGCGGGAATGTAAATGGCAGATGCGCAACGAGTTCAGAATGCAAATCAATCTGACATACCTATGGTACTGATCCGCGCGACATCAAGCTGGTTGACATTCACATGCATTGGCGTATCCGTGGCCCAGTGGCTGATGGAGCACCGGTCACTCCTTTTACCGGTAGGATTTCACTGGTGAGATCCGAGACACTTTTCCAAGTTCATTTGCGCTGGTGATGTGCTAATTAAGAGTTATTTTGCTAAAAATGCTTGAAAAGCCTTGTTGTCTATCGTTACATTGCCCACAGCTCTGAGCCTCTTTCTCCCTTCTTTTTGCTTGTCTAGTAGTTTCCGCCGCCGACCGACATCGGCCGCGTGTAGCTTCTGAGTCACATCCTTGCGAAATGGTTTCAAAGTTTCACGCGCCACTACTTTTTTCCCACACACAGCCTGGATCACGACTTCAAACATTTGTCGATCTACGTGCTCCTTGAACTTGGACACCCAGTCTTTGCCCAGCCGCTCAGCTTGAGACACATGAAGGACTCGGGCGACTGCGTCAACAGGGGTTTTGTTTACGTGAAGCTGGAGCTTGGTGATGTTGCTGGCCCTGTAACCTGCATCCTCATAGTCGAGGGAGGCATATCCTTTGGTCGCAGATTTTAGCTTCCCAAAGAAGTCGTCCACAAGCCTTTCGAGAGGAAGCAGGTATTTCAATATAATCTGTGTCGAAGTGAAAAAGGTAAGTGACTCGTGCGTTCCACGATTTCCTTCACAAAGTTCAATCACTCTACCGAGGTAATCTTCGGGCAGTGTGATGGTTGCCATTATAAAAGGCTCCTGTAGCTCTTTTATTTGGCCATGGCGGGTTTGGGAGTCGGGGAAGTTGTTTGGATTGTTAACGATCTCCTCTCGCCCATCTCGCCAGACAACTTTGAAGGGCACAGACGGCGGTGTGATTATGATATTGGCGCCATGCTCCTGTCGAAGCCGATCCTCAAAGACTGAGCAGTGCAATGTGCCTAGAAAGCCGAGGCGCCAACCTGCTCCAAGGGCTTCAGACGACTCCTTTGTTACTTGAACGGCACGATCATTGAGCGTTAGCTGGTTTATACTGTCCTCGAGGTGAGAATAATCACCCTGGTCGGTTGGAAAAGCGGCAACAAACACCATGCTCTGTGGCTCCTCAAAACCAGGAAGAGGTTCTACTTTTGCTTTGGTTGAGACGTGAGTATAAGTATCGCCAATCTTTGCTTCTTTGCTGCGCTTCATACCGGGGTTAAAGTAAATATATCCAACCTGTCCCGTACGAAGGCATGTTTGGGGTGTCTCGAGAGGATGCATTATACCGACTTCGCCGACAATATACTCGAAGCCGGTTGCCAGAGAATGGAGCCGATCGCCGGCTCTTACACTGCCTTGAAAAATTCGAACCAACAAAATCACGCCTTTGTAGTTGTCGTACCAGCTATCAACCAGCAGCAATTGCAAAGGGCCATTTGTGTCCCCGACCGGCGCCGGGATTTGCTCAACAATGTTTGGAAGTAGCTTGTCTACGTTGAGTCCTGTTTTGGCTGATAACATAAGCGCGTTTGATGCATCGAGCTCAAAGGTATCACGTAACTGCTCCAGAACCCTAGGGGCATCTGCCGTGGGTAGATCAACTTTGTTCAGGACTGGAACGAGCGTCAAATTTTGGGCAAATGCGAGATAGAAGTTCGACACCGTCTGGGCCTGCACGCCTTGGGAAGCATCCACAAGCAATATTGCTCCGCCACAGGACGCGTAGCTCCGACTGACTTCTGCGCGGAAGTCGACATGGCCCGGAGTGTCGACTAGATGGAGCAGGTAGTCGTCTCCCTTGTAGTTGTATATCATCGAACAAGTCTGCGCCTTGACTGTGATGCCGCGTTCGCGTTCGACATCCAGTTTGTCCAGGAACTGCTTCTTGCCGCCTGGTTTGATGGTGCCTGTAAGCTCAAGCAGTCGGTCGCTGAGCGTACTCTTTCCATGGTCTACATGGGCAACTATGCAAAAGTTTCTGAATTTTTCCAAGGGAATCCGAGCGATTCGCTGCTCCAACTCGGACGGGGCGCGGACGGCTGCCAGACGCGACGCGCAGCTGAAATTCCGCCGCGCATCAGCATTCCTCACCCACGGCACGGTACGCGCTATTGAGGAACGCGCTGCGCCGGGACGGACGAAGGAACATGTTTGCATTGGTCGTCGCGCGGAACCAGAGCCGCGCTATCGCTCACCGCCTGTCACCGTCCCCCACCGCTCCCCACCCTCTCACGCCGCCGCGCCTGTCCCACATCAACGGAAGATGATGCCCTCCAAATCCAGTAGTGATCCATCAAAGACCCACCGGCTTGCTTTAAAGGGCAGTGCCAAGGCTGTGGTGGAGTTCTTCGACTTTGCCTGCAACACCGTCCTCTTCCAGCGTGGCGTCTACCCGCCAGAGGATTTTGTGGCTGTCAAGAAATATGGGCTAAACATGATGACGACGTGCGACGACCAGGTAAAGGCGTACATTCGAAAAATCACGTCCCAGTTGAGCAAATGGATGCAACGAAGCAAAATCTCCAAACTGATTATCGTAATCACGAGCAAAGAGACGGGTGAAAACGTTGAGCGATGGCAGTTTGACGTGAGTCTCTTAGGGACGTCGCTGCCATGAGCTTCTGACAAACTACAGGTGAGTGTGTTCCAAGGCCAGGGTAAGCCTGAGCAAGCGAGGAGCGAAAGCGAGAACGCTGCCACAAGTAGCAGAACCGCAGCTCCAGTTGAAAAGTCGGACGAGGAAGTGCAAAAAGAGATCCAAGCCCTTTTTCGACAAATTACAGCTTCTGTTTCGTTTCTGCCCATGTTGGACGGCAACTGCACCTTTAACGTCCTCGTCTACGCAGATGCAGACTCGGACGTCCCACTAGACTGGGGAGACTCGGATGCAAAGGAAATTGCAAACGCTGAGAAAGTCATGTTGAGGAGCTTCTCTACTAACAATCATCGCATAGACACGGTGGTCAGTTACAGGTGAGTGTTGTGAAAACCGCCACTCGACGTCGCTAAAGCAACTGCAGATTGGCTGATTAAACAAGTACGGTGAATATGATGATGATCAGACAAATGAAATTTTGACTTCTATTTGATGCCCATCGCATTGAATTACAGCTTCGTGTTGGACTACAGTCTTACACCTCCCACCCCGACATGACTCTCATACCCACTCCACGCCCCACACCATCTGCCCCCTCTTAAACAGGACCACTTCAAGCCCATCATCCTTTGACCGCAACACATCAACCACACGAATCTGATCGACCAGTCTGATTCTCTCCCCTTTATCCTCTTCAAGCTTATAAAACCTTCTTCCGAACCCACTCAAAAAGTTTGCCAACCCCTCCTCCGTGATCTCCTCTTCCTTTACAACCCTCTGTCTAACGGCCTCTGCCAATGCCTCGACCACGTACCCCACTGCATGCGGCTGGGTAAATACCCCCGCAGCGACACTATCCGCGCGTTTAGACTCTATTGCATGGGGCGCCGAATCCGAACCAAAAAAGAACTTTTTATTCCCGCCAACCACAGCCTTCACCAACGCCCATCTATCCCTCGGCAACTTCGCCACAGGCTTACAGTAACAATGCGGATCGCCCGCCCAATCATCCACCACCATAAACAAATGATGTGCCGTAATTGTCGCCGCAACCGTAGGCCCGCAAGCCTTCACTGTCTCGATCGCCGCCGCCGTCGTACAATGCTCGAGCACAATCCTCAACTTCGGGAACCTCGCATGCAGCTCCTTCAAAATCGGGAGGAACTCTTCCTCTGCATTCAGCACCGTGACATCCCTCCCCACATCCTGACTAGACGGCACCTCACCATGCAGATTAAGCACCATATCCAACCTCTCCATTTCCGCGAAGACAGGATAAAAATCCTCATACGACACGACCCCAGAATCACTATTTGTCGTTAGACCCTGCGGGTAAGACTTCACCCCTGCAATCCCCGCTTTTTTCGCCGCGGTGATGGTCGCGGGAGTCATGTCCCCGTGCAGGTAGAGTGACATCAAAAACTCGACCCCCGGCTCCAGTTTTTCAAGCTGTGCTTTGTAGGCCATCGCTCCTTCGACGCTCGTGACGGGTGGCTGCAGATTCGGCATCACGAAGACCGTGTTTACTCCGCCTTGTCGGATCGTGGGTCTAAAGGTTAAGAAGAATTAGTGTGGTGGGGAGGGCGAACTTACACTACGAGCTCGCTCATCGTCCCCGAGCGTAAGTGTACATGCATATCTGCTGCCGCGGGAAGGATTACTCCCCTCAAATGCTGGAGAGGTGAGGACATGGTTGGGTTGGTGTAGGGAATTACGTTTTTTTGATGTAGGTGGTGGAAGGTGGGTGTGTATCTCTGGGCCGTGCCGGAGGGTGGGATATTGATGGTGTGTTTGCGCACGGTGTGTTTTTTTTTTTCGCTAAGTGCTGGTATTTTCTCGGGCCGTGCCGACGAGGGTAAGACGACTCGCACGCATGGCACATTTTATCAGTTACTGATGAAAATGTGACAGTAAAAGATAAACAAGCACGCAGAACATGACAGCGACGAGAGGGAGAAAGCGAAGTAACACACACAATCCTTGATAAATAACTAATACTAAAGCAAAGGAAAAAGGAAAAACCTTTCCAATAAGCAAATTTGACACACAATGCACCAATTACTGTCCCTTCACACCTTCCGAAAAACATAAATCATCATCCCTTCTCATTTGAAAATATTATCTCTAGTGGCGTGCAACCAGCGAGGGCGTGGCCGTGCTCTTGGAGCATACGCCAGTAGGACACTGCGTAAGGGTGCTCCTGGCGTAGACGGTTGTGGCCTTTGCGTTCGTGGCAGCACAAACAGTGACGTTGATAACGCTGGCTAATGGCGTGGAGCCCGAGGTGGCGGAGCCAGGAGATCCTGTAAGCGTGGTGAATCTTGGGAAGGCCGAGCCCGAAGGCAGAGTGGCAGTCGAACCCAGTGTGAGAGTGGATAGAGTTGAACCGCTGACGACGGAGCCCGATGTGGATCCAGTGGCTGATGTAGGTCCACTGATGCCTGAGCCAGGAGCGGATCCAGTAGCAGATGCGGAGTCGCTGCTTGCAGAATTGGAGGATGGTATACTGGCGGAGACTGACCCACTGGGCACGGAGCCTGATGACGATTCGGTGGCAGAGGCCGATATAAAACTTGTCAATGCTCCGGTAATGATAACAGAGCGACTGGCTGAGACGGAGCCACTAAAAATGAAGCCTGACGGAGAAGCTGTGCTGCCAATGTCCGAGCCCGACGATTTGCCTTCAAAGGAAGCAGAAAGCGAGGAAGAGTTATGACCAGCTGGCAACGAAGAGCCAGGCAGAGCACTAGACAAAACTGCACCCGAGGAAGAAGCAGAGCCAGAGGCGGCAAATGAGACGGGAGCAGATGAAGAGCCAGCAGTGACGGAGCTTGTGGGTGCCACGCTGGATGGAACACCGGATGCAGAGAGCGAGCTCGGAGAGGAAACTGATGCCGCAGTCGTTGAACCACCAGAAGCGGGGCTTGACGAGCCTGCTGGGGAGGATGTCGAGGACCCAGTTACTGAGCTTACTGGAGCTTGGCCGCTGATGGGGACCGAGGAATTCACAGTGTTTCCACCTGGATTGTAGTGCGGCAGGTGGATACAGCTGGCAATGTATCCCGAGCCAGGAATGAAAGATGCCATGGTATCGATCTTGAGGTAACACGTCCCACTTCCAACACCATTCGCTCTTCCAACGTTCGTGAAAGCGATCCAGCCACCCGGGGCCTGATTATGTGCCAGCTCGAAGCAGTCAACCCATGAGTTGCTAACTTGACCAAAGACAAAGCTGCCCCCGATCGTATCATCTGTGCACCCTACTACCCATTGGATGCCAAACTGGTCAGTTACGGTTTGAACACTCATGGCAGGACAGCTGAAGGATGGGCTTGCACCCGACGGTGCCGACGTAGCAGTGTTGGGGGTCGAAGACACCGAAACACTAGCAGACGTGGTGCTGGAAAGGGGCTGGCTAGCAACTGAAGTGACCAAAGTGAATTAACCAGCAATCGAGCTGCTGCCGACTGATGCAGAAGCCGGTGAAGAGGCAGTTGAGGTCTGGACTCCAGTTGAGCTGGTTGTCGAGGAAGGAGGGTTGACAACGTTTCCACTCTGATCATAATGATCAGTATGAATAGCGGTAACCATGTTGCCAGTGCTACAAGAATGAGGAAGACGTATCATTATTGAGATATTAGATGCCTTGGCCAGCGCCATTGGGCTCGCCAACATAGGTAAAAGCGGTCCAAATTCCTGGAGCCGCTTGGGGAACCAAACTTTGCGCGAGATCGAAGCACTCAGCCCAAGAGTCAACAGCATAAACGTTAACAAAGCTGCCGCCCACAGTATCAAGACCGCAGCCAACAATCCACTGGACGCCGTACTTGTCGCTGATAGTCTGGCCACTTGAGGCAGGGCAAATTACGCCAGAGCTTGCAGTAGGTGTAGCAGTAGATGTAACCAGAGTCGAGCTTGTCAAGGAAGAAGTCACGTTGGACTGGCCAAATATGGTGGAGGCAGGGCTAGAAGAGGCTGGCACAGCCGGGCTGGACGCCGATTGCGAGGCTGGTACTGAGCTGGATGGAATAGAAGAGAGTGCCAACACTTGGGATGGAGTGACGATATTGCTGCTTGGATCGTAGTTCGGAGACCGTATGGCAGTGACCAGGTTGCCCGTTCCCGACATGGACGATATAGTGGTGTCGTTCTTGAGGTAACAGGTTCCCTGTCCCACGCCATTTGGTTCACCATTGTAAATGAAGGCGGTCCAAACGATAGGTGCGGTCTCTGCAGCATGATCTTGGACAGCCTGGAAACATATTGGAAGACAGTTGTTACGTAGCGTAATCGTTCTGTAGATTGAGATTTTACAAAGTTGTATATTCTGATGTTCAGCAGCGAGCTTATATACAAGTAGCTTCTTTGTTCAGACAGTCTCAGATTTTACTCCACTGCCCCTTTGTCCTCTTTATTATGCTCTTTGAGCATTTTGCTACACACGATTTTTCTTTGTAAAGTCTTTGTTATCAGGCCGAGGTATGGCACTGATACTTCTCAACCACAAAACAGTCGTCCCAACTGTTTGCAACTCCTACGCTTGTAAAGCTGCCACCAGTGGTGTCGTCACTGTAACCAACGGTCCATTGCACACCATTGACCGTGGCTGTCTGACCATACACGGATGGGCATGAGAACGTTGTGGTGACCCTCGACGCCTCGGAGCTGATGGTAGACGTAGCTGGGTTGAGGACGGGGAGAATGAAGTTGATGCAGGAGCTGACGAGCTGGAGGATGCAGCTGCGGATGTAGAGGATGTGGTCGTCCATGTGCTCAACGCAGAGGATGAAGACGAGCTTACATCGGTATCCAAATTGGTCGGCCGAGTTCTGCTCACCATAGTGTCCGTCAGGCTTGCAAAGCGTCGAGGTCTCCTGAATCTTGAAGCCGATGCCCCGTCGCTGAGGAACGATACGCTTGAGGCGTTCTTCAGATAGCAGGTTCCGCCGCCAACACCATTTAGGCCCCCATCGTAGGTCCAGGCTATCCAAACACCAGGAGCAGCTACTGAAGTTTGGCTTTGTGCGGCTTGGAAACAGTCATTCCAAGAGGTACCGGCACTGCCGCTTGCAAGAGCACCTCTTGTTGTGTCTTCTCCGCAGCCTATAACCTGTGCAATGTTGTAAGGATCAGTAACTGTTGTGTCGTTAACATTGGGGCAATTGAACGCCAGCGACGTGCTAGCAGTGGACGTGGTTGATGTGTCCCTACTGGTGGATGTGGTGCTGCTGCTTGTTGACTGTATAGAAGCATTGTAGTTCGCAAGCTGAATCGCGGTAACAGTGTTGGTTGATCCGCTCACAAAGGTCTCTGAGGCGTCATTCTTGAGGTAGCAGGTTCCTGTGCCCACACCATAAGATTGCCCAAGGTAGGTGAAAGCCGTCCATTGACCGATAGAAACCTTGATCGCTACTCTAACAAATCAAAGATCGTGGCGGCAAAAGAACATGTAAAGTCGGTGCTTACGCATGTCAGAATGCAATACAGCCGGCTCTCGATATAAAGATAGCGTAGGGCAACACTACGAGCATCGTTGTAGCGAGAATATTCTTAAGGGTGCGTTCAGTCGTCTCTTCATACATCTTTAGAGCGCATTAAAATCCAAATGCACCACCAAATCAAATGCATTTTCAATGTTAAGGCGCTATAAAGAGGTTTATACAGACCAGCTGAACGCACCCTGGAGTGAAAATTGCTACGGTGTGTACTGTTTAGCTAGATGGGGCAATACTTTTGTGGGCCCTCTCGTCATCGATATAGCGTGATTATCGCTATAAAAGATACTGTTGTAGCAAGAATCAACTGCATTTAGCGAGATTTTGTTGGAAAGGCAACGTGAATGTGAACAGTATCAGGGCACATAAGACGGCATAATTGGGCATGTACATATTGTTGTGTCTATGTTGAGCACTACCGCGGGGTGATGGGTGTATGGGACGGCAACCTTCTGACCTAACTAGGCTCCACACGACCCAGATGTTGAAATTTAGGAGCACGCTGTGACTTAGCGACGAAACATGATGGCTGCTTCACGAAGCTTAGCGAATACTTTAGCACCAGACTGGTGATAACGACTAAGCTGCCAAGAATTAGCAGCATGCCCAAGGTTAGCCGCTGCCCTACTTGTTAGCTGTATGGGTTACATGCCGCCATTGTGCATTTAGGGCGCTAAAGCGCATCTTCCTGCTACTTGCGGCAGTTGCGAGGAAGACTTAGCCCACTTGAATCAGAACTTGAAAGCCAGGAAAGCTATTTCATCTTAGCGAGAGAAGTGTAGTGCTTATCCTGCTGCAGGATTATCCTCCCGCGGCTAGGCGATCGTTTCGCCAGTATGTATTTTGAATTTCCATGAAACGCTTAAAGGTACCAGTAGTCTAATGCATTACATATTGCAAAACCATTGAACACATTCTACTTGGAAGCATGGACTCTAAAGTCCGACATCACCTGGTTTCCCGATTTCACAATTTTATCATTCGTGTATATATCGCAACCTCGCGCATGTGGTTGTGTCATGAAACACATGAGTATTTCGGCCGACGTCTGTACGATCGTCTGAGTTTCAGCTTTCTCACGTACATTGATACAGCTTTGTCGCAAAGTTCGCGCCTTGCATGGCACTACTACATTGTTTGGTCTAATGATGAGACGCCATCGAGAGGTCTGCACTGGAAACGCATTTTCTCATTCAAGTTTTTCGCATGTATTGGATTTCACAGGCCACTGTTATGTTTATCTTTGATGGCATCTGTCTCAAGAACCCCATGTTCCGACATCTTTGCCAAAATAAGCTTTACATTAGGCTTGACAGCGGTTTTTGAATTTGCCGAGATTGATCTGTGAACCCAATGGCAGGTCCATTGCAAATGTATTGATGCTTAGAGTCACCAGGCTAGTACAACAAATGGAATCGGTAGAGAGAATGTATACGCTATGGAAGAGATTGCAATTATGCGGTTTCATGTAGTTTGAAGTGGGTGCACAGTCTATTCGGCAAGAGCGAGGTGATCGTTCCCTTCTGTGTGTGCTACGACTTTGTATATCTGAAATACTATACTACGATGAGGGCTGGTATACGTTAAGGCAGGTATGTTTGATAGTGCTGTGCAGTTCTACAAGAATATCTGGCATGCGAATAAGTGGGTGATGGTACCAAACAGCGCACGGTTGTAGAGACGATTGAAAGTGGTGGGTGTTGGAGAGTGGCGTCGAATGTGAAAACGTTAGGTAGCCAAGGTCGCCCCAAAGTCTACCGCTAGGCGGTGGTTCGCCTACGTCCCCTATCGAGCGGGATTTCATGGAAATCATTGCGACCTTACCCCGCTGCTTGTTACATGTGGGCAAGTTCGGAAAGTTGGGAAAGCTTATTACGTGCGTCAGTGATGCCACACGCACATTGTCAAAGTTTCGCAGGTCAAACATTACAAAACCCAAAATGAAAACATGGTATTTACGGGAAGGATTGCTCATGAGAAAGTAAATAGGGCCTTCACAGACCAACGGTCGGAATATTGAAGGACGCAGTGTGTCCGAGTATGTATTTACACCATTGGATTGCCATATAGGTTTTACAATATCGACATGCAGAGTTGACGTTGCATTGACAACTTCATATGTTACCAGTCATGCGAATGCACATAAGTAGCTTTAAATCAGAACGCGAAGGGCATCCACTTCTATACCTCATTCATTGTTGGAAAGGCGAGCTGTTCTCCCGGCATGTCTCGTACATTGAGTCATGGATACGAGCCATGCGCGCCACGGGGCGCATTGAGTCAGATGCCTTGTTTGTGTCTCACTACCAGTGGTAATGCATTGCACAAATCTCTTTGTCACGTAGGTTCATCATCTCTTGCCACTACTTTATAATTCATACCCTCAATACTTCAAATGCGAGAGTGTAGCATGTACTAATGGAATGAAATTGGAATGTCAACCGCTACTGACTATAGTGATTCAGTTGAGCTGTTCCCTTCTTAAACAAAATCATCACCAGCCGAAAACACCCCGCAATGGAGAGCGGGGGAATCCCCTCACTAACAACATCACCAACAATGTCATTCCAGCGCGAAGCATCCCCAACCTCTCAAATACGAAGCTGGCAGGTACGATGGGAAGAGAACAAAACACCCTGGGACCGCAATGCACCGAGTAAGCCTACTGTGTCCCCAAAAACCACATGAAACGACCATAGTTCTAACCCAACAAAATCCAACAGATCCTGCACTAGCCGACACATTAAATGAGTACTCGTCCCTTTTCGGCGGGCCTACCCAACCTGGTATCCAGGCACGGAAAAAGGCACTCGTTCCTGGCTGCGGGCGGGGCTACGATGTGATGCTTCTTGCCTCTTACGGGTACGACGCCTACGGACTAGACATAGCGCCTCAGGCGATACAAGAAGCCAACACAGTCCTACAAGCCGCGAATTTCGAGAGCAAATACCCCGTACACGGCCCCGGACGGGGAGAGATGAAGTTCATCCAAGGAAACTTCTTCTCGGATGATTTCCTTGCAGAAACGGGCACGAAAACGTTTGATATTATATATGACTACACGTTTCTTTGCGCGCTGCCAAAAGAGTGGCGACCGCGGTGGGCGAAGAGGTATAGTGAACTTCTCGCCCCAAAGGGGTATTTGGTTTGTTTAGAGTTTCCATTATATAAAGGCGCGAATGAACCTGGCCCGCCGTTCGGTCTTTCGCCGCAGCTTTACGAGCAGGCGCTGGGACGGCCGGGAAAGGGGATCGAGTATGATGATGAAGGTGATGGGTCTGCGAGACCGTTTGAAGGGGAGAGGAGTAAAGATGGGCTGATTAGGGTTGCGAGATGGAAGGCAAAGAGAACGCATGAAGTCGGGAAGGGATCGGATCATGTTTCGATCTGGACTCATCAGACTTGATTAGTGACTAAAGGGGGGTTTATCAAAAGCTGCCGATGGTTCCGGGCCAGACGTAGGCAGAAGGAATGTTGTCGGCCTGAAGGCCGCAGCTGGTGTTGTGCTCGATTGCAATCATCGAATCCTCGCTCCTGGGATGGTGTCGGTACCGTTTCGACTCTGATTCTGCTACTCCATCATCGTTGGCTGAGCGACCACGCTTCTGTGTCTTGGAGACAGGAGGTATCGCTGAAGTGGAGCCAAACAAACGTCCATGGAGCATCGTCGCGAATTGTTCACACAATCCAACCTTATCACCGAAACAATCCATCGTCACACCGGACTGCTCAATTTGGCTCAAAGTGAATCTACACAACAGTTGCACCTCTTCCAAGAGCTTGGTGACCTTGGAAATGAGCTCAAAATAGTCATTGCCGAGCGGGGAGCCGAGAGGCACCGCCCTGGCTTCCTGTCCGAGGGCATTAAGGAGAAGAGAAAGCCGGCTTCTTTGCGCGAAGAAGAATTGATGGTGTTGAAATGCAGTTTGCGCGCGAGTCGTGCGCATTAGAAAATTACGACAGGCTGGGAGGGATGTGGGGACTGGCTGGGCGTGGTCCATCTTTCGCTGCGGTTGGATACCGGATCGGCCTTGTGTCAGATCGACGTAGGAGCTTAGTTCTTTGAAGGGACAAAAGAAGGCAAAATGCCTCGACCCGAGCACCTGGCCATGTTTGCAAGCGATGGCGGTGTGGCTGGGAAACGCGTCAACATTGACTTTCCGGAATGGCAACTCGTACAACGACCTGCCCGCAATCCGATCTAAATTTAGCACCTGGCGATGGCCAGAAGCCTGTAGTTGAAACTATCAACTCTCTACAGGCGTGGGTGTAGTAGTAAATCTATCGGTAAATTTACAATTTACCTGTCAATTTTGGCAGCTGTGATTCGGCGGTCTCCACTCCCATGGCCTGGACGACCCTTTTCAGTCCTTCCATTAGAAACTCTTTCTTGTGGGTAAACACGATCCTGAACCAGCCATCGGCTTCGGACCCAAAGGCCAGTCCGGAAGCCAAGAAAATGCGTTGATCAAGCAGCAGCTTATCGAGTTTTGCACACCCAATATCCTCACTGGATGCGTGTCTCGTCTTGTAGGCCTTACCGAGGTTTACCCATAGAAAGAAAGCCGCGTTGACACCGGGCAAGTACTCAATGTCATTGTCCTTGGCCCAACGTGTCACAATGGCATAGTTCTCAGATAGAAGTTTGCGGTTCTTGATCACGTAGCTCTCCACCCACTGTTCATCCTCAAGCAAGTTGGCAGTCGCTACATCTGTAAGTGACGAGGCACTGCTGTATATAGCAAGCGCACTCAAAGAGGACGCCAACGACGGGTTGTGCTGCGAGATGATAGCTCCGAGGCGAAGACCGTTTGCGCCAAAGTCCTTAGACATACCCCACAGGACATGGATGCGGCTTGCATCAATCAACCCATCCGGGTCAATAGACAGAACAGAAGTAAATGGGTTGGGAGCTGGGTCAGTATCAACCGTGTTCTCCCAGACCGAGAGGGCATAAATCTCATCGCTAATGAGATGGAGGTTATTTCTCTGGCAGAATTTCATGAGCTCTACCAGAGTTTCGCGAGAATAGCATCTTCCAAGGGGGTTATGAGGGTTGCAGAGAAAGAGTCCAACTACTTTGGTACCGGCTTCCCGTGCCTTGGACAGCGAAGCTTCGTACTTTGCTACGCAGTCAACCGACACGGGGTCTACACCAGACCCAAATGGCACCTGGACAAGTTTGGATTCTGTTCGAAAGGTGATATCAGTTTCGAAAGCGCCGTAATGCGGCTGTCCAAGAAGGAAACCTTCACCGGGATTCGAAAATGCCCAAGACATGTGCTCAATGGCCGAGGTGCAGCCATTGGTTACGGTAATATCGTTACGCTTAATTGGAGTAGCTGGCTTAAGGTATTTGGTAAGAAAGCGGGCCATACTGTCACGCAAACGATGGGAACCTGCAGGGCCATCGCCATAGGTAAGCTGTTGGCTTGCGACTTGAAAGTGCTTCGTGATATGATCACAAAGTTCTTCATGCATCAGCGTGTTCTCAGCAACGCCGAGTGATACGTAGCCGCCTGGGTTTGATTTGCTCCACTGGTCGGCAAGAATTTTCCAAATTGTGAGCGAGTTGTTGAGTTCTTCGGCGGAAGAACCACGCTTTGAAAGGCTCATGGCAGTGGAAGAAGACAATATAGCGATCTCTCGATGTCGTCGATCTGATGTCTGACGTAACAGAACCCCGATTCCCGAATTTGGTAAACCGTGTTACTGCCTAATCTGGACATAGCGGACCTTCAGCGTCCTCGTATCGAAATGTTTGAGCTCCAATATAAACTTCACGCACTTTGAGACACCGCGATACGGATCCCTTGATGATGCACAAAAGTGCATGATGGGCAGACAGTTTTAGGATCTTTGCTTATCGTACAAGTATCACCAATGTCAACTACCAATTTTCCTCCCCAAAGCCGTCAGCCGTGCTTCGCGTGTTTTCATGAGGCCCTTTGCAAAATTGGCGAAGATTGGTGCTGGGCTCTCCGTGACGTCTGTGCTCCGCAAGTCCAAAGGCATGATTACTCTAGCCGCCCCTGTTCCGACATTCATTGGTTTCCCCATGATAATGCTTTCACTCACACCCTTGATCTCGTCCTTGGACCTGTGAATGGCGGCTCCAAAAAGGTGTTCTGGCGTTTGTTCAAACGACGCCAGTTGAAGCACAGACTCGCGAGACAAGGCCAGTCCGTGTCGCGTGATGCCTAGTACCTCACCTGTGGTGGTCATTACATCGGCTAGAAGCTGCATGTGTCGAGGATCAATGTCCATGCCGCCCATGACAAGGCTGATTTCGTTAATAATGACAGTCCGAGCCGCTTCAATTCCCAGCACGTTTAATGTTTCAATGACACTGTTCGTCTTGGTGTGATGGCCATCGATGCCTTCAGTAGTCATGCAAAGTTTGAGGCCATACCCTTCGACGTATATACGCAGCGGCTCCTTGCCCGAAGCGTCACACTTGTCATCCTTTTTTAGGATGGCTCGTGAGGCGTCGGGGAAGCCTTTAATGACTACTGAAGGTAGTTGCCGCTTGTACTCCTGCATTTGCACAAAGACTTGGCTGCTCTCGGCCTCCCTCTCGTCTATCGGAACTTTGGAAGACGCAGCTCGCTTCTTACCCCTTGACTTGCTAGTGTTCGGGGAATTACAGTAGAGTCTAATGTGGGATTTTCCGTGTGGAACGGCACGTACATTGCCCGACTTGAATATTTTGGATTGTTGAATTGCTCGAGCAACTTCGTGGATTGTAAGGTGAAGGCCCGAATCTCGAACGCTACGCCAATCGATTCGCAAGTTGAGATAGCCACTGTCTCCTAACCATACGTCGTCGACCTGATCCACGATATCTTCCAGATATGTCTTTTGGATGATGGCTTTGGCAAAGCGGCCGGCAACTTCCTCATATTTGGAATCAAGGTCACAGGTGATAACAGGGGTCAAGATTGTTTTGGAAGCATTGATGATTTCTTTGATGCGCGGCACACCCTGGGTTATCGACATGCCAGCCACACCCGCAAAATGGAAAGTCTTGAGCGTCATCTGAGTACCTGGTTCCCCAATGGATTGGGCACCTACGGCACCTACTGCATGTCCGGCTTCGACTTTGGACTTTTCAAACTTGCGAAGACAGAGGTTCAGAAAGCAGTCGAGCGCGGCCTTTGATATCTTGAATATCGAAGGTTTGCCAGGAAGACCACCTTGAAAGCGACTCTGGGAGTTGATAGCTTCCTTGATCTTCCCAGTTACAAAGGACTGCAGCGTGACCAGAAAGTTACGTACACTCTCGAGCTGATCAGCGCCATCGTCACTGGTATCGTGCAGGTGTAGTTGACTCCCCTTGTCAGAGTATCGAGCCAATTTAGCCCACTCACCCTCCAAAGTCCGAGCCACGATACGCTGGGCTTCGTCTTCGGTCACGATACCTTTTTCTTCATTGCTCCAAGTCGTCGTGACTGCATGCATGAATGTCCGCTCGAAATTGACCGGCTTGGCAGATCCTTCCATATCCAGAGGGTCAAGGCCATCATCGCCAAATTTCAGTTGGACAACCATCTCACTGGAATTGCGTACAGTGCTGTCGTATTGCGCAGACAAGTCCTCTAATGACTTCATCAACCGCCGAGACATGTATCCCGTGTCGGCTGTCTTGACCGCAGTGTCGACAAGACCGTCTCGTCCAGTCATAGCATGGAAAATAAACTCGGACGGGTTTAGGCCACTGAAAAAAGAGTTGTATACGAAACCCTTTGATGGAGGATCCCGGCTCGCCTTGGGGAAGTGTGGTAACGTTCGGTCCTCGAATCCGTTCAATATTCGCATCTGATTTAGAATTTGCTGGCCGACCGTTGCGACCATCTGGGCAACATTGATATTGGAGCCTTTTGAGCCGCATTTGGCCATGGTCGCCGGCGAATTATGTCTGCTCAGTTCCTGGAAACACAGCTCACCGCAGGACTGTCTGACTCTGGACAGAATGCCAGCTATGCGAATTTCCATTGTCTGCTCTTCATCGCAGCCAGGATCACGCTGAAGCTTGCCCTGGTTAAGGAGGGAAATGAGATCGGTACATTGGTCATAACCCTTCTGGACCTCACGCCTCTTTCTGAGACTGAGTGCTGTGGATGGATAGACATCGGAAATCCCGATGGAAAAGGCTTGCTCACTGAGCCAGCGCGCGGAGAGTCTGGCCAGGCGGTTCATCGCGGCCACAGCATAATCTGGGCCAAAATCCCTCATGATGACAAAAAACACGGAATCTTTCTTGCCGTCACCGACTGTGGCCTTGTCCAGTGCGCCGCACATTACTTGGCTGTTCCTCACGACAAGATAAGAGTCATTGAGAGTCATATCCGGAAGGAGGCCGTCTCCAGGATCAGCGTATTGCTTTCCCTTGGCATCAAGATTGACATTGACGGGATATTGTGCATACGGCTTCATAAGCAAGCTCCAAACTTGCTTGCCTGTCCACAACGCCTGCGGTTTGATGATGGAAGGTGGCGGGATCTCAATTGGGTAGGACTCGCGAGTGACTGGATCTGAAACCTCCATGTCAGGAAACATGTACCCGGCAATCTGACAGAATTGCCTGCGGTTGAAAAATTGGTCTTTTTGAGAAATCAAGTACGCGCAGGTAATGAAGTCCTGGATGGCTGCTATGATGGGTGTTCCGTTTTTCGGGGTGGCAAGATTGTGCTTCACGCCCATCAGCTCAATGGCTTCGGTTCGCGCGCTCTCTGTTTGCGGGAGATGCAGGTTCATCTCGTCTCCATCAAAGTCGGCATTGTACGGATTACAGACACATTCATTAAGCCTGAACGTGCGCCATGGTCGAATTTTGGCACGGTGGGCGAGGATAGAGAGCTTGTGTAGCGAGGGCTGGCGGTTGAACAGGACAACATCACCATCTTCCAGGTGACGCTCCACCACATCGCCAACGCGGAGATCAGCAGCAGCCTTGGCCACCATGTTTTCTTTTGTAGAGCCCAAGATGGTGATTCTGCCAGTGCTAGTCTTGACAAGCGAGTTTGCGCCTGGGTGTTTCAAATTCCTGTTTAGTACGCGTTGCCGTAGTTTTTGCAGGTTGTGCTTGGTGACCCTTTCGGGATATGTCAGCGTCATTGCCACCTGGGATGGTACAGCAACCTCGTCAATGCTCAAGTTAGGATCTGGCGAGATGACTGTGCGGCCAGAAAATCCCACACGCTTCCCCGACAGATTACCGCGGAAGCGTCCTTGCTTCCCCTTGAGGCGTTGGCAAAAGCCGCGCATGGCCTTGGTGGATGCATCGCGAGGAACTCCGGGGACATTTCCGTCAATGTAGATGGCTACTTGCACTTGCAGAAATTCCCAGATTTCCATAATCGTCGATAGCGGCTTACCTGCCGTGAGGTTGGCACTGAGAAAGTTACTGGCATAGATGATGTCACCGAGCTTGTTGGTAATGTAGTCTTCGGTGGTAGTTGTCTCCTGCTGGACGCTGGGCCTGATGGCCACCGGTGGTGCTGGGACACAGGTCCAGAGCAGGTTTTCTGGCCTGCCATCTTCATATGGGTTCATGCCGAGAACCTCGACATCTACGTCAGGAATCTTCCGGAAGATGTTGAGCACCCGAAGCGGTGTGAGGTCGTCAACAGCACGTCTCATGTGCTTTTGAATCTCGGGTGAGCTCTTCTTGGCCTCTTCAAACGATTGTTCGAAAGCGACCATCTCATGCGGCTTTTGCTTGTTCTTGGCCGTGCTATTTAGATACGAGGCAAACTTGTTGTGAACCAACTTGAGAGAATGGCCAGGTACCTTCCTGATCGGTCCATTTAAACTCCCGCAATGCGGACACGTTTTGACCTTCTTGCATGCGGCTGTGACCGTCTTACTTGCCTTCTTTAGCCGGGTGGAATCCATTCCTGGCCTACGAAATTGGACCAGATACGCTCGCTTTTCCTGCTCCGACAGCAGCACTTGCGAGCATTCTTTGCACACGCAGCTGAGCACCTCGATGACTTTTTTAAGATATCCGTAATGGAACACTGGCAAACTCAGCTTCACATGCCCAAAGTGGCCGTTGCACTCCATCAGCCCTTGGCCACATGTCTTGCACGTCGCACTTTTGCTGGAAATGCCCAGTCGGTCGTCTATCGGCCCACGCTTGGTAATGGGTCGTGTCCGCTGGCCCGGTTGGGGAGATTCATACGGAT
The DNA here is from genome assembly GCA_010093745.1 of Piedraia hortae CBS 480.64. NCBI lineage: Eukaryota > Fungi > Ascomycota > Dothideomycetes > Capnodiales > Piedraiaceae > Piedraia > Piedraia hortae. The sequence goes on from MU005973.1 coordinate 43,046, forward strand.
CACGATCGTTGACCGTGAGAACCGATTGGGATATAGCATGTTCGGGACTGAGGAGGGCAAATTGTAATGCATTGAGGGATTTGGGCAGAGCCTCGAGAACTTGCTCCTTGACCTCTGGTGCGAACTTCCTTTCCTGCTCGCCCATTGCGCCTGGACTGGGCTGCTAAACTTTTTTCAAAAAGATCTGCGCTAAAACACTTGAGCCCACCGGTTTTGGCGGGTGACCATGTGGGGACGTCAAACCATGTGGGGGAGGTGTCGCCTGCTCGCTAGTGCAACAGGGTTTAGGTAGATCCGCTTTACTCTATTCGACTTAGTGGCCTGACGTCACCTCGAACGTTTGTTCAGCTGCCAAAGTGTCTCCGGTGACGTTGTTAACTTTTGCACCCTGAATCGCCATCAAGCAATGGCCGCGAATAGTGTAGGAAGTTAGTCAGAGCTGCGGGGCACACACAGCTTTATTGGTGCCCCGCTGTAATGTTGGGTTGCTCCTCTACCCCTCATCCCTGATATCCCAACCTAAACCACCACAGTTTTGCACTGTGAGATGCAGGACGGGCTTGCACAGGTTACTCTCACCGAGCTTGACACGTTGAAGCCTCCGAACCATTTCCTCATGTGTGCTGGCAGGAAAATTTCACTTGGGCGTGACACTGCGGACGCCGAAGCCGACTTTTCGTGCTCCAACCGCGTTGTATCACGTACCCATGCTTGCATCAAGTGTCGTACATCTAGTAACTTCGTCATTGAGGATTTAGACAGTTTGCACGGCACCCAACTTAACAATCAGCACTTGAGCCCGTCTCGACAGTACGAGCTCGCAGATGGCGACGTGATCACATTGGGCCACAACTTGCCTCGAGGATCAGGTGAAATCCTCTTCGCCGCTGAAAAGTCGAGAGTTGACAGTTTGCAGTGACACACTTCCCCTCGCGCGTGCAATTCAACGCCGCTGAACCAAGCTCTGCCACGCTAGAGGCCTATAAGCTTAAGGAGCACCCCTTCAAATATTGGTCTGACATTGAGTTCACCGACGACGACACCAGCACGCCGCTTCCCAACCACTCCCAAAGAAACCCTATGGAAATACAGGCACCACATTCGCACTTTACCCATGGCAATAAGCAATGTCTTCACTGGAATGAAGGCGAAGGCGACAACGAGAACGGAGATGGTTCCGATCAGCCCGAAGAGGACAGTCTAGCGGAGCAGAGCGATTCTGAAGACATGGATGATTCCAACACTGTGGGGCTCGTCAAAGAAGATCTCGATACGGAGGAAACGAACTCGGTCAACAGCACCTACAGCCCATCTACAACGCAAGACGATCGGGAGTTTCAGCTCGAATATGCCATTCCAGACCCAGATGTCAACGACGAACCAACCACATTTAGTGACAAGTGTTATGAGCTCTCTCCACGGTGGGAAATGCTAGATGAGAGGTCACTGTATGCTAACTCCAATATGGGAAGGTCTCAACCACCCGCAGAAGACAAGCCAAGAGCATCCCGCATTTCCATATCTAACCTGGTGGCCAAGTCAAGCTCGCCCGCTTCTACAGAGATTAATACCAGTGAGCTTTGCTTCGGTGAAAAGGACAACGATCAAGTGGTTGAGGAGCACCACCCATCGGATAATCGGAACTTCAAGCGTAAAGCAGAGAAGATCTCGGGCGAGTCGGAACTTGAAGAGGCCCAGCAGACTGGCACAATCGTTCCACCACAAGAACTGGAAATGTCTACAGTGCTCCCAGCCAAGAAGTTGAAGATAACACGAGCTGCAGGTTGCAATAGCCGGTGCGCTACCAGGAAGACGACTGTTGTTGGAGCCAGCGCCGTACTGGGCAGCTTCGGCATGTTCGCTTTCCTTGTATCGCCCCTTGCGCAGGCTATAATCGAGTGGGCAGAAAGATAGATTAGGTGAGATGAAAGTGTGAAATCGTGTTGGCCGTATATTCTATAGTTCAAACTCTCGACCATGAGTCACATACCCCATGGGGACATTCTGCAACAACCAGCGCCTCCCACAGAATTCAGTGTAGATGCAGCAGATGGCAAGATAAATGGTGACATGACAAGCTCTTCACTAGAACTGTTCACTAGAATACGAAGTCTTCGGGCATCACCTATCAGCCTAGTGCTTGAACTGATCTTCGGTAACGCCTTTGCCCATGGCGCTGGTACTGCTTACACCACCGCTGACCATACGCAACAGCTCGTCGGCATAATTGGCGCCGCTCCATTTCTGGTGCGTGACGACCTCGACACCCTGCTCCATCTCTGGCTCCTGGATTGTCTCCCCATAGGCGCGCATGCCACGCTTGGCAAAGTCCCGACTGAACGAGTTCGAGATGAGAGCGGTGCTGTGCAAGCCAGCCAGCGTGATGAATTGCCAGCAGTAGCCCAGCTGGCCGAGTCTCTTGATATACGTCTCCTGTTCATGGGCCGGCATAGCCGCTTTCCAATTGAACGATGGCGACAAGTTGTATGCGAGCCTGGTCATTCACCGTTAGCACATCACCAGTCAACAAGATGGGACAATCGACTGACTTCTGCTCGGGCCACGCGGCATGCACTCCATCAGCAAATTCCTTGGCTTGAGCGTAGTCTGGCATTTTGCTTTCCATCCAGATCAAATCAGCGTAAGGGGCGTATGCAATGGCCCGCACAATCGCACAGGGACAGCCGCCCTGATAGCGGAAAAATCCTTCTCGCGTGCGTGGTGCGTCCCAATCAAAGTACACGTCGACGCCCGTCAATCCCTTGGCGATGGCACGAGCCTCGGCATTGCTTTTTCCCTTGGAGCGTTTCAAGAACTCGTCGATGAGACCCTGCTTATTGACATACGAACCAGCCTTGATGGTGTCCACCACGGCTTCGTGAAACAGCTTCAGGTTTGCTTCCTTCACCCAGGCGTCTTCAACCGCCTGAAGCTCCTCGCCTTGCTTGCCAGCGGCTTCGGCAGCGAGCATGAGCTCAATGAGGGGCTTCAGCTTGGGGTTAGTGGATCCTACTACGAATGCATGGTCTCGAGGATCAATGGTGCTTGTTATAAGAGTTGCTGCTTCCGAATCCGTGCGGGCAATAGCCAAAAGATCCGTTCCCATAATGTCTGCTTGGGCACGGATGGCGACCAGCCGATTGATGTGCTCGCTGATTGGCACAAGCACCTTGCCAGCCATGTGGCCGCACTTCTTGGTGCCGGGCATTTGGTCTTCGACGTGGATGCCCGCTGCGCCCTTCTCAATGAAAAGCTGGGTGAGCTTCATCACAGCAGTGAGGCCACCGTGCCCGGTGTCGGCATCGGCAACGATAGGCCGCAAGAAGTCGGTGTTCGCGACTTTAGACCTCTCGGCTGCCGGCGTGCTGAGACGCTCCTCCCGTTGCTTACGATCATGGTACAGCTGAGCCTTGAACAGGTGAGACACCTTGTTAGGCACAGTGGTGTAAGGGTAGTCGGCAAGGTCGGGACCCGGCTCGTCCGTAGACGAGGCCGTGCTTGACGACTGCCAGCCAGAGACATATACAGTGTCCAAGTATTTGGCCATCTGCGTTACCATGACGGGATCAAGGCAGCCATAGGTGAAGCTGGCTTCACGATTCTATACCTGGTTAGTTGTTGCTTCTCGTGTCATCTATCATTTCGATGCCCACCGAAAAACGTTGCTCCAGGATATTCCACAGCTTTTTCGACATTGCATTGCTCGGATATTCAATAGTCAGGTTGCCCCTCTTAGAAGCAATCTGCTCTGCAGTGTAAGGCCTGCGGGTATATCGCCATCGCGGCAATGTCCACCATTGCTTCAATTCCCGTACTTCCTCTTGAAAGCGCTGGTCTTCGGATTTATTCGAGGTGGCCATGTTGTTGGTAAAGCAAGGGATGTGAGCAGAACTTCGAGAACGCCTTGTAAAGGGTTCCGGATGGTGGAAAGGAGTAAGATCAATGCTTCGATAGGCCAAAGCCTATATGTATACCTGCTCCTGCCGACATCTTCCGAGACCTGGCCCCGCATTCAGAGCAATAGCCGTACGCGGTCTTTGAGGTCGTTCTGGCGAATAGCAGTCGGGCAACTGGTGTCGGCTCGGCCCGACAGTAAGCAGACCGAGGTCTCGTTGGTGGCATTTCGCACTGCCACAAGTGGAATAGAGAAGACAACGGTTGGTAGTGAAGCCTCTTGGCTTAAAGGACACCTTGTTAATCAGTTGTTGTGGTCTCAAGTGCAACATCCTCTGATTGGGCGAACTGGGGATCAAGAATCGGGGACCGAGAACTTGATGTAAATGAGAGTCACTCTTTTGTGCTCTTGTAGCTGTCACATGTTCTTCCGAAAAGACTCCCGATGAAGAAACTGTGCACCTCAGTTTCGCCCGTGTGCTCTAGGCTTGCAGTAGGGGTCTTGTGCAGGTTCCTGTCCACAAAGGTCGAATGTTTTCTCTTGCCTTCTTTCTTGAAAAGGTGACCCACCCAACCTACGTCAGTCAAGTCTTGTACCTTGCAGACATAAGCAACGTGGCCAGTGTGCGTAGTGTACAAATTATGGAGAGCGAGATTTTCCACGTAAAATCAACTTCGAAGCCAAGAAGCTCCAGTGCTAGACCTGAACATAGCCTGCGGACTGTACATCCTACATACATATGTATGTATGTGATTACTTGTCATCTCAGCTTCAAGCCTTGTGGAAATCTTGCAGAGAAACATGAAGTCAAGTTGTCATAACTACATTGGGAACGGGCCGGATGTTGTACCCTTGTGTCGGGTCAGGCTACAACTTTGCGTCAACACGTGAAAACATTTGTTGGTGTCTGCAGCTCGGCGAGTCTCGATTTCAATGATAATATGGTATCGGTCTGAGAACCCCACTCCAAAGGTCGGAATTCTACTTTCCGTTAGAGCGAGATCAGATACGGGTCAAGGGGATGCTTTTCTGTGGCCGAAACCTGTGCCAATCCCAATGCATTTGGCAGCCTAGACTGCCTTCTCACCCCGAGATATGATACATTGATGCGCCACCACCACTTTTTAGTGATGCTGAGCAAAACAAAACACAGAATGGCCAGATACATCTAAAAAAAGCTTCAAGCAGTGTCGAGGCATAATGGTTCGCTACACTTGGGGGTGTCAGCGTGTTTGGCGATTGTTTAACATTCATGGTTCCTTAGGTGTACGAACGTTCTACGCCACAACAGGCTGTCATTGCCACGGGTCGAACGTTGGCGTTGAGCCGGTGCGAACGGCCCAGGCCCCGTTGCACGATCCAGCATCCTGAGCGACAACGAAGCCGGAAATTCGCCGATGTTCGACCAGTATCGAATGAAGAATAGGTAAGCGCCCAGCCCCAACAGCCCCACCAGCCACCAATTTGTTTGACATGACCCCTGTCTGCAGCGGCTCGCAGCATGCAGCTCTAGTGCAGGATTGTTTTATTAATAACACCGCGGCGCTGCGGGGTCAGCTTCACCCGGGGGACCAGCCTCGCCCCGCCATTCCAACCACCCCCAAAGCTCATGATGGCTGGATATGAAAGTTGTGGCCTCACGGCTGCATATTGCGTCCTGTTATGTAGAATTGCTAAGCTAAAGTCGCCCACCATTTGCCTTATTCCCCGGCGAACACTCGCACGCCTCCCGAGAACAAACTTTAATTGTTTAGCGGGACCGGGTATATATTCTGTTCCGTCCGACTTTTGCACGTCGATCATTTTGAGAATCACACGCCAAATCGCACATCTGAACATGGCAAGGCTTTTCATCGCCATCACCCTTCTCTCATCTATCGTCGCTTCCTTGCCTACCCAGGCCTGCAATGCGTCACCCACGCTTCCTTTAGGCGAGGTTGCCAATTCGGGCCCATCGCCTTTGCCAACTCTGTCTGGTCCTCCAAAGTTCATTGCACTTGGACTCGGAACTCAGAATTATACCTGCAACTCCACGACAGGAAACTACACGTCAACAGGAGCTCTGGCGCGTCTATTTGATGCCAAACCGTACCTGACCAGGAACAAGAACGAGGTTCAATCATTGCCACGAGCATACCTCGATCGCTACCTCGAGTTTCCTTGCTCTCAGCAACCATCTGACTGCAGCGAGGAAGATGAGCAATGCGAGGAACTTGTAAATGCAAGCTTCCAACCGCTGTCACTCCGTGTCCTTGGCGAGCATTATTTTGACAGTGCAGGGGTCCCCACTTTTGATCTTTACAAAGGCCAAGGCCATCCGCTCCTGCACGGGAAAAAGACTGGCGAGTCTCCCGCACCCAGTAAAGAAGATGTCCATTGGCTCTACTTGACCTGCAACGGTTCTACAGATGACAGAGTCGTTTCGTCCGTCTACCGAGTGGAAACGGCCGGGGGCGTGCCACCTGATAGCTGCTCCGGCGATGGCAGCATCGTGGTGCCTTATGCGGCAGAGTACTGGTTCTACACATGATGATTGAAGGAGGTTTTTTCTGGTGCATCTTTAAGTTTGTGAAGCTTAGCGCGCATTTATGAGATGGGATACAGGACTCACTGGTAGAGTGACAATGTGAATGTTTAATGGTTATGTAATAAGTTCTACGACAATTATTCTTTGCTCAGTGGCTCTTCAAGGCGAGAAGTGTGAAGCTTATCGCTTGGTGTGGGGTAGTTTCAAAACTCTCTTGCGATCTCCTTACGTCTCAGCATCTCAAGCGTGTACCTTTCCAGATCTGCGCTCGAGCTCTTGGCGATTTGCAAGGGGTGACTATTCAGGATTATGCCAACAGGAAGCTGGTGCGCTACTTCGGCGGGCTGCCCTATGCAGAAACGGGGACCACCAGGTTCTGTTGTTGTCAACCATTAACATCGGGCTATCAGCATGGCATCAGGTTCACAGGCTCTACATCATGTTGCCCACAACAAACTTTTTACAACGAGGCGCCTGCGGAAACGGGCGAAGATTGCCTGCAACTAAACATTCACATCCCGGATGAAGAGAAACCGCCCGACGGATGGCCTGTCTTTCCTAAATTAACGGTGGTTTCTTGCAATATGGCAACGCCAACGAAGATCCAGAATTTTGGTGTCGCTTCTAAGCGAACAAGACAGTGTTTTCCGAGCCGTCGTCGTGATACCAGCGTATCGGCTCAACGCGTTCGGCTTCCTAGCGAGCCACGAGCTGCGTGATGAAAGCGGTACGATCGGAAACATGGGCTTCTGGGATCAACGACTAGCTTTAAATTGGACAGCAAAGAACATCGGCAGCTTTGGTGGTGATGCCAGCAAAATCACAGTCGCTGTATACTCTGCCGGTGCGCACTCGACATTCTATCAGCTTGCCCATGAGCTATATTTCGTTCCCGACGACGATGTACTCATTAAGAGGGTGGTTATGTGGTCGGACGGCCCCGGAGGCTAGCCAAAGACGTTGGATGAGCATCAAAAACAGTTTGGCGAGTTGCTGGCTCAGCTAAACATTCCTTCCGATCAAACCCCTGTAGGATGCTTCGGCGGCTGCGGACCACAAGAGCACAAGATCTCATAGCCGCCTAGGATAATATGCAGCTATGCGAGTTTCGGGCGGTGTCAGATGATTTGTTCGTCAGGAAGGATTTGATGGCCCGGATTAACGACGGAGGTTCTTCCGCGAGGATGAAGCGACGAGGTGTTAAGATTATGAATGGTGAGTGTAGGGATGAGCATCATCTCTACCAAGCCTGGCTAATACCGGCATCTTGGTACCAAGCCGTGGCCAACCGCTTACGAGCAGATTATCCCGATGGGGTAGTCGAAAAGGTGATAAAACAGGTCGATAATAACACAAATGACTGGCAAGCTTGCTTTGGCCACTTGTATGCCAACATGCAAGTTCACTGGCTCGAGCATGGCTTCAATAATGCTTTTGCAAAGGGCGGACTGGAACCGGGCAGGGACCTGCTGCGCCACCGCATCGATTGGCGCGCTACCTGCGTCGAATTACCACCAGAATGGGGTGTCACGCATACAAGCGATCTGGCAATCTGGTTGTGGAGTGATGGCTTGACCAATGCAGAAAAGGATCGACTAAGACCCTGGAACGAGGCATTGGCAAAGTTTGTAGGCGGCAAAAAAGCTGAGTGGGACACCCATCATGCCAAGCAGGTGAAGCGGCTGAGAGCAAATGAAATGGACGTTTGGTTGGATGATCAATGGGAGGAAGGTGTGAAGATGTGGAAAGTTTTGACTGCCAATTGAATGTGGCAAGCAAAAAAACTGAAACAAACTGCTTTAAACAACGGAGACTGGATGCGTTTGCTAGTGAGACATAGCCGCAAAGACATGTTGCTTGCCGGGACCAATGAGCGGGTCAAAGCAACCTTTCAATAAGGATGCCCGCACCGTGGTGCCAATTGGAACTTTTTCTTGCATAACTCCTTCAAACGACTTCATAAAACGAACATGGCTCTGGAGGCAATGCCTCTTGGCCATGGTGCCAATATGTTGATACATCCACCGCGCATCCTATATTTTGCATCTCGACCGAATGGCATTCTGGTACCACTTATACCAGCCGATGAATTTCCTCTCGGCGTTCAACTCCAAGGAGTTCCTCGCATGGTCAGGTTGAGCCATACGATCGGCATGCAATACGCCGGCGGCTTGCCCACCTTGGGTATGCCTTTTGATCTGGAGGGAATGGAACACGAATGGCACCTGCCGCCAGGCATGGCACCTCCTCTACCGACGCCGCAATCGTCACCCATCAAGAGACCGTCCCCAGTCACCACCTTGCTCAAGCCCGGTTTGCCTCCGTCGGGTACGCAGCCTGATCAGAACAAGAAGGAGTATTGCACGTACTGGATCCGCACGGGCGAGTGCGACTACATGCAGCAGGGATGTCTGTACAAGCACGAGATGCCAGACAAAGCGACGCTGGATAAAATTGGTTTCCGCAGCGTGCCGCGCTGGTGGAGGGAGCAGGAAGCAGAATCGCGCAGCAAGATGCATCCTCGCCCACCACCACCGCCACCTTCGACCTTGAAATCGTGGAGGATCCCGGAAGACAGAATCGTGATACTCAAGAAGGGAGAACGCAAGGCATCCACGGTCAGCGATTTGATCGATCTCAGCGTGCCGGTGGTTATCCCGCCCACGCCGCCATCGACCTCCTCCGAATCGTTTCCGCCGATTTCGAAGCCCAAGCCCCAGGACACCACACGCAATGTGTTTGTGCCGCGAGGAGAGTCTCCTAATCACCACGTTGCTGAAGCGCTGACCATCAGACGCCGCCAGGCCAACGGTCAAAAGCCTACTAGCATGCCTCGCAAGCAAAAGGAGAAGAAAACCAAATGAAAGCGAACTAGCTATATGTAGTCATGCCAGCTATATGAAGGCTGAGAGAAGCCATGCAGTGAATTAAGACAACTTTTTTTCCATAACTCACTTGACCGCACAATGCAGTGTGCGACAACTCGACCCGAATATCTACATTACTACTGCTCCATCAATTTTTCCCTCGCTCAGTGCTTACTCTACGTGAATTGCCATGCTGCAACCCATCTCTTCTATACTGATAGTTCACGTAAACGGTCAGCTCATGGTAACCCATCATTGATGGTATGATGAGCCGTCCTTCGAACCCCTCTCATTCCCATCATTTGTTCCTCCCGCTCTTCATCCTCTCAACCTCAACCAAAACATCCAAAAGTCCACGAACGCCCTTCTTCCACCCATCCTCTAGCAACCTTAATTCTTCCTCCTCCTGTGCAAAGCGATTGTAGCGAGCATCACTATCACCATTCTTGCGAACATACTCACCCCCCTCGCGTTCCATCTCCTCCACCTCTCCCTCCAACCCCTTTAATATACCCTCTAGTATATAATTTTCTACCAACCAAGCGTTCCGTCCATAAACCTCTAATAAGGAGAGATTAATTTCCCTGGAGGCGAGGTATTCCTTTACAATTCTTGCTTTTTGGAGGCCTTCCGCTGTTGCATCAGGGGAGGGTGATGGCATGTCTTCGTAGCGCGAGGTTTCGATCGACGATAATTTTGATGGGGCGGTGGAGAAGGGTTGTGAAGAGAAGCGGTTCGCGAGGGAAGGATGAATTGTAATAGAGGGGTGTTTGGCAAGCTCTGCTTCGATTAGAGTTTGTGCTGAAGAAGTCATTGTCTGGATTGTTTTGTGTTGACATGCGCTGGTTCAAAGGTGGACCTCATGCCATGCGGCTCGGACCGGACCCTATTTCACCAGGGTGGAGTCATTCATCCAGGCACGCGCTGGCGACAACCATCATTATTTAACATGCGATAACCCCACCAACGCTATAGTCACCCACTGAAACGAAAGCTCAGTAGATAGAGCAGCAGCCGCAAAATCTGATGTGCCCTTTTTTGCGTTGTTCCGTTCGATCAATGGCCTACTAAATGAGGTTTGGGTGAGAATCCTTAAACAGGCCCCGATTTGGTGCTGCAAGAAGATCAGAACTCCTCACGCGAAGTCTCTGCAGACAGAAACAGTCATCTTCTGCAAAGAAGTTGCAGTCATGGCTTGAAAATTGTCTCAATTGCTCCGGCTTCCCTGACCTGCCCCTAATCGAGAGTGCCTGGCAACATTTGGCCAGAACAGGACCTGTCGAATTTTTCAATACAACTTTTTTGGGACAAAATTCAGCGACAATTACCTATTACTAGTGTACACGCAACCATTACTTCAACTTATCCCTCAGCCTGCTGAAAAAGCCCTTCTTCTTCGCTGGAGCCTCGTGACCCGGTGTCGTTGGAGACTTTGGCGTATCCGGCGTGTTGCGAACACGGTCGATAAACGATCCACGCTTGCTGGATGCAGTCATTGACCTGCGAGGCGCGGATGTATTCTTTCCCGACTCCGCAACAGTGGACGAGGTGGCGTCTCCACGACCACCGCTTCGATCCATAGGACTGACGTCACGGCTGATCGGCGTTGGCTTGGTTGAGGATTCAAGCTGGCCATCCTTGTCAGCAGACGTATCTTTGAAGACCGATGCGGTGCCAGCGGTGGCAGACGGCGCAACAGCACTGGTTGCGGCGGTCATCGAAGGCGCGGGAGTACCTAGCACATTAGTCCAGTCCAGTGAATATTCGCATAACATACCGCTAGACTCATCCTCGGGCACTTTGCTGAGTAGCTCGTTCTCCACATTTTCTTTCTCAATGATAGCTTCCTTATTACCGGCAGCTTCAGGACCCACGTTGGCCAGCTTTTGAGATTCAGTTACTTCCTTGGGCACAATTCCAGAGGCCGGGGGTGTGCTGATGCCTGATTGATTCAAGGCCTTTTCGCTAGTAATTGTTGGCTTGTCAGTAAGGCTAAGACCGCTCGTCTTCTTGTTCATCTCGTCAATGTTGCTCTGCACAGACTGGGGGAGCGTGGGATGGGTGCTCTGGGTTGCTGACTGAGCGCCAGGAATATTCTGGGTGGCAGACTGGAGAGTTGAGCCTGCCTTGTCTTTTGCAGCCAATGCAGCGCCACCGAGGGCTGCACCTGCGACGCCCAAACCACCAGCTGCGACTCCAGCAACCTTGCCCACAGTAGATGGAGATTCACTGGTAGGCTTAGCCTCCGGCACCTTGTTCGTCAATTCACGTTCCACCTCATCCTTCTCTTCAACCGCAACCGGATTGGCCGAAGCCTCGGGTCCAACACCAGCAGCACGCTGGCTCTCGATTACGACTGCTGGAGGTTCATGAGTCTCTATTGCCTGTTGGGCTGCCAGCTGATTGGTCGAGCTGGTCGTGCTTACGGAGGAAATGGTCGGATCAGTCGACTTTTGCTTGCCCGGGCTGACCTCGTCTTTTGCGGCGAGAGCAGCCCCACCCAATGCGGCACCTACCGCACCAATTCCACCTGCAGCCACGCCAGCAACCTTGCCAGCGGCTGACGGAGACTCACTGGTCGGCTTAGCCTCAGGTACCTTCTTCGCCAACTCATCTTCCACCTGCTCCTTCTCTTCAACAGCAACAGGGTTGGCGGCAGCCTCTGGACCGACGCCTGCAGCTTTCTGGCTCTCAGTCACCATAGAAGGGGGCTTGTTCGACGAAGACGGCGACAAGCCAGCATCACTAGCATTATTGCGTGACAAAGCAGTATCTCCGACGGTGTTCCGGGCAGATGGATCGCTCGTAGAGCGTTCAGCTGAGTCATTACCAGCCATCTTATCCCGAGCTGCCAAGGCAATACCACCAACGGCAGCACCCACAGCCCCCAGACCGCCCGCCGCGACTCCAGCAATCTTTCCTACAGCAGATGGGGACTCACTGGTAGGCTGAGCCTTGGGAATCTTGCTCTTCAACTCGTGCTCGAGCTGATCCTTCTCCTCGACCGCGACGGGGTTTGAAGCCGCCTCGGGACTGACACCCGCGGCTCGCTGGCTTTCAGTCACAATAGCTGGAGGCTGGTCAGTGTCGGAATGGCCTGCGTATTGGTTTCCAAAACCCGTCATATTCTTTAGCTGGCCGACAGACGGCACAGAAGAGTTGGGATCATTAGCAGCTGCCGCCGTCTTGTCCTTCGCAGCAAGCGCTGCACCGCCCAACGTAGCACCCAAGACACCGATACCACCAGCCGCAACACCAACTATTTTGCCCGCAGCCGAGGGAGATTCGCTGGTGGGCTTGGCCTCGGGAACTTTGCTGGTAAGCTCTCGCTCTAACTGGTCCTTTTCTTCAACAGCGACTGGATTTGCTGACGCTTCAGGGCTAACTCCGGCTGCCCGCTGGCTCTCAGTTACCACCGGGGGTGGCTGCTGGGCATCAGAATGACTACCCGTACTAGAGGTGCCAAACTGCCCGAGACCAGTCTGATTAAAGGTGCCAGTCTGGCCGAGACCAGCCGTATTAGAAGAGTCAGTCTGGCCGAGCCCTGTCATGCTTTTAAGCTGATCAACAGATGGAACGGCAGACTTTGGATCATTGGACGCAGCCACCGTTTTGTCACGGGCAGCCATCGCGAGGCCGCCAACGGTAGCAGTCGCGGCGCCAAGTCCAATAGCAGCAGTACCAGCAATCTTGCCGACGGCTGATGGGGATTCGCTAGTTGGTTTAGCCTCTGGCACCTTACTGGTCAATTCTCGCTCCAGCTGCTCCTTTTCCTCGACCGCCGTGGGATTTGCTGAGGCCTCGGGATATGCATTGACAGCTTTCTGGCTATCAGTCACCACCTGAGGAGGGACATGAGGTTCAATGGGCTGCTGCCCGGCCAGTTGATTGGTGGTGCTGGTAGGACCAACAGAGGACATCATAGGGGTAATTCCAGCCGGAGTATCCTTACCCATGGGCATGCTTGACTCTGGAATCATTTGGCCGGTGACGGGGCCCAGGCCGCTAAAGATTGGCGCCGATCCAAAAGCCTCGCGTTCACTCTGAGGGCTTAGGATGGGGGGAAGGACGGGAGCTCCCGTGTCAGACTTTTCATACGACTCCTTGTCAAGCTTGACGTTGCTGGTGAGGGTGTTTGCCGTGTAGGTGCTTGGATCAGGCACCTTTTCTCCCGGTTGCAAGTGGATGGGATTACCAATGCCACCCGAGGCCGGCAGAGGAGATATACCATACTTCTGCTCAGATGCAGACGGGGGCTCAGACGCCGACGTCGGCTCATGTCTGCCCTTGCTCCCTGCGCGAGAAGGGGCGTCGAAGAAATCTTCCTCGCCGCCGCGACCAGGCGCAGGGGTTTCGGGGAAGGCACCCGGAGGAGAGTCGGGCATTTGGCCAGTCATGGTGGTGGAAGATTGAATGTCTTCGTGGTAGAGGACGTTGTTGATGTTTCCCACGTGATCAGTCTCCGTTTTGGCGGCCTGATCGTGGGTCCAGTTGCCGTCGACAACGAACTGCGAGAGTCAGCAGACATATGACAGCGCTGTCAATCACACGTACCTTGTACCAGATTTTGTTAGAGTTACCTAAGCTGACAGGCACTGTTTTCTCAAAGCCGCCGTTGTTGCGCTGGAGACGGACGGATTGAGCCCAGTTGTCAAAGGAGCCAGTGACAATAACGTCGTTTGCCGGATATGGCCTGGCTGGCGTAAGTACAAAAGGAGTTTATTGTGCGTGTTGCGGGGAAAAATCAGGTTCTGCGTACCAGCGAAAGGTGAAGCTCATGGCGACTTCAGCCACGCGGGGGGATCTCTCTTCGCCGTCACTGGATCGTTCGGGCAGAGCCGGGTGTTAATAATAACCCCGCCTCTAGCGCCACAGCAGGGGGCGAACCAGCGGGAGGAATCTCAATTGTTGGGCGACAACTTTCTGCGGACACCAGAGAGCGGGTGCTCTGGGAGAGTTCTAGGAGGCCGCTTCTCTTGACTTATATCAAACTCTCTGCTATGCTCCTGGCATGGCCATCGTGGAGCTCGGGCCTCTTGCTCTCAACTTAAAGAGTTCGGCCGTTCGCCGCGCTACACTTTACGCTAAGTTTCGATGACGTCGGTCAAAAAGAAAGATGACGCGACCAGCCTCGTGCACAAAGAAAGCGGGCCTCCTAGCGGACTCCGCTAAAGATGCGGTTTCTATTATTATCTGCCTCAAGCGGCCCATGTACAATCCATCTGCCTCTTATCAGCATCTTCTGTAATTATGGTGCTCTTCGTCAGTACGGCAGATAGGGACGGGAGATGTTTTCCCCCGAGTTCAGCCTGCTGAGCCCCTGTATCCTTAAACCGTGCTCGGGTACTCCCTGTCATCTTGTCGATGTGCATGAGCTGGGACCTGTTTCTCACTACTTGCGCTTAAAGGGCTACGAACAACGATGACACCATGAATTCAAGCCAGTTTAAGGCCCAATTCCCATTAGTTGGGGGATATCATTTGGAATGTCCTCATTGTTAGGTTGGAGCGGTGAAGAGTCTTCCCACGGGGTATGATAGGTTTCCCATATGCGTTTGAAGGGCGTGAATAAGGATGGCACTGGCAAGGTAACGTCCCAGATATAACTGCCAGTCATGTTCTTGGACCATTTTGCATTCGTGCGGGTTATAAGATGTCAAGCTAATCACGTAATGTTGTGTCTAAACCGCATGAGACTTCATGAGAGTATCTCAATGAGACATATTCCTGCATGTCTGAGCAAGAATTGAGTCAGCATATGTTTCACAGCCACCGGTGAGTGGTGTGATTGTGTCTGAAATGATGTTTCGTTGAGTTGACCAGGCACGTTGACGCGTTGGAACATTACAGGCAGAGATACCAGACACGGGCTCGGCCCGTTCCTTCTCCAAAGCCCCACGTCGACCTCCGCTCTGGACAAGCTCCCTTTTACCCACATCCCTTATTGCCTACAAGTAGCAGCTCCATCTCCGTTCGATGCTGTGAAACGTTCTAAAACTGCGAGCGGCCGTTACCGCTGTACTGCTGCACGACTTTTACATTCGCAGCCATGTCGGCCTCCAGTTCGCTGCCGAGCGACTATATCAACGAGATCCGCACGCTAGATCGCCTCGTTCGCGAGGACGCGCCGGAAGATATCTTACAGTATTGTGCCAACCATTTCCTACGTCGCCTAGAGAGCCAGCGCAAGGAGTTTCGTCTGTCAGAGAACCACCCAACCAAGAAAATGGCCGACAACAGCTTCCCAGGCAGCAACAACCCATTTGGCGCCGGGCTCGCCAGCTTTGGCATGCACTCCCTGGTTGAAGAAGAGGAAGAGCAGGGCCACGGTCTAACATCGCCCACCGCTGCTGCCTTTCCTGCGAATTCCCGCAGCGGTCGCCCTATCGGGAACGCGCCGCCCGCGTCCCTGGCGGCAGCAACTGTTGGCTCGCTGGAGATTGCGTCGTCCATTCCGCCCAACTTTAACATGGGCCGGCGCACCTCTGTTTCAGCTGAGTCGCTGGCCCCGGCAGCTGCCGACGACGCCGGTTGGAAGGCACCAAATTACCCCAAGACGGCGGAACAGACGGCGCGGCTTCATGAGGCTGTTTCACACAACTTCCTCTTTGCCCATCTTGACGATGAGCAGTCGGCTCAGGTGCTGGGCGCGTTGCAGGAGCGCAAAGTGCCCGCAAAGGACGTTCGTGTGATTGTTCAAGGTGATGCTGGAGATTTTTTCTACGTCGTCGAAAGTGGCAAGTTTGACATTTATGTCAACCCGTCCGGAGCTGCCGAGCCAGGCCCTAATGGACTGGGCAAGAAGGTGGCCGTGTCTGGACCCGGCACATCGTTTGGTGAACTAGCGCTCATGTACAATGCGCCACGTGCTGCGACGGTCGTCTCTACCGAACCGAGCATTTTGTGGCAGCTTGACCGCGTTACCTTTCGCCGCATCCTCATGGACTCGGCCTTTCAGCGTCGCCGCATGTATGAATCGTTTCTGGAGGAGGTGCCGCTACTGGCGTCGCTTACCCCCTACGAGCGCAGCAAGATTGCTGATGCTCTCGAAACTAAAAAATACCCTGCTGGGAGTACCATTATTCGCCAAGGCGATGTCGGCGACAAGTTTTATTTGCTGGAGTCTGGTGAAGCAGAGGCGCAGCAGCGCGGTCGCTCTGCTCCCCTTAAGAAATATACAAAGGGCGACTACTTTGGCGAGCTGGCCCTGCTTGAAGATAAGCCTCGCGCTGCCAGCGTTGTCAGCACAACTCCCGTAAAGGTGGCAACCCTGGGCAAGGACGGCTTCCAGCGCCTTCTCGGCCCCGTCGAAAGCATTATGCGTAGGGACGATCCGAGGAAAGCGTCGTCTTAGAGAGCGCCGCCCCCTCGGAGCCTACGAGTATGGGTATGATGTCGCGAACATGATCCTAGGGTGACTTGGTACCTAGATATGACTTGGAACAGAAAATAGTTTTTGATGAGAAAATGTTGTTCTTTTTTCCTGCTTTCTTCAGACTGTCATTTCTACTAGTATCCAATTCCTTTTGAACTCTCAGCAAAGGTGTACCCGTGTGTTTCACGCAAGTCTGTCACTTCCATTTAAACAACAACCACCTTGCAACCGAAAGTACGGAAGACCCGTCAATCATATACAACCTGGCACGTAATCAGTGCGTAAGCCAAGTTGGCAAATGAAACTAATCAACAGGCCAAGTAGATCGGTGACCTACTCAGAAAGCGTAGCCAAGTTCCTCCTCTCATCAAGGCAAGCAAAACTTACTGACTAGACAGATTTCACCAGACCAGTTCGGGAAAGCTATATTTTTCCTGTAACAAGCGCTGCACCTTCCGCTCATCGCTACATATATCCAATATCCTCTCAGAACACAGTCAATGACATGAAGGTTTGCATGAATGTTTTATTCCAAAGCAGCTTGTTTGATCTTGAGTCGCGTGGGCCAGAGCGTAACTCGAACTTGGTGAGAGCGATGTAAATGCCAAGCTTGATGGGGTGTGCTTGTGGGGACTGATGTTTCCATTGGCAGAACTCACTTTCAGTCCAAATGAATTTTCCATACTTCACAGCAAATTCATAGGGAATGGTTGTGTCCAGACCCTACTATGCGTTATGAGGCCAAAACTAAGAATTTTCACGGGACCACCGCTTTGGTAGGTATTTGACATGGTGTGTAACCTTAAAATCTGCACCCTACATATGTATTACGCTATGGACATCTCCCTAGTCAGAACATACGTCAGAGTCGTAGCCGGGATGACCCACACCTTTTTCTCAGTTGCTAATTAAGGTTCTATATTCCCTCCAGGAAGGGGCGGTGTGTGTGTATATGGTCATCAACTCTACATACCTTCCATAAGTTTATGTTGCGTCTGTGATTTCTCTCACAACAAATTCTTTGCATCCGGCTTTCTTGGACGCGATAATCCCTGTCATTCTTACTCAGAAAAGGTGCCAAACTAAAATTTCCATATTCTTTACATATGGAACCGCGAAGAAGGATGCTACCAGGTTCACAGCAGCGGGATCCACCACAGACGAAAAGATGGAAGAGGCTGCGTTTTCCAGCTGAGATCATGTTGAAGATTGAGGGATATCTCGTCGATGACGAAGGCAAAGATTCACTGCTTAGTCTTCCCCAGGTGTGCCGAGACTGATACGGGCCAGGAATCGAGGTTCTATGGCGAGACATCGAGAGCAAGCGGTTAGAGGCTGTTCCCGCAAATGATCACCAAGTCTTTGCAAATCTTGTGCATACGTTGCATCTGACGCCCAACAGCAACTGGTTGTGGAGCATGAGAACACGCAATCTCCCTCGCTTGAAATCACTGTACGTTTATTGCCGCTGGCAAGATGCTGGTGACGTTTTTCAGGACGTTAGGGGCGTGACCGATGAAGATTTTGCGAGCATCCCCAGCCGCCTGCCTGAGATTTATTTGATTGAGCATCCAGGCGAACTTTCTGTGGTAACAAGACTTCTCGCACGGTTCCCCGATCTGAGATACGTGCTAGTGTGTTGTCCGGTTAGTGGCCTGGCAATGATTAATACCTTGGAGCAACTCGTTCGCAGGGACACCCTGTGGCGATTGGTTGTAACCGATGATACGCACTATACGCTCTTTGCGCGTCTCGTTCCTGCAAACAACCCAGCCTCAGTGGTGGAAGTCTGCAAAATCCACAGCAATATTGCAGTTCTCAACTTCACACCCCGACATCGCTGCGGGATTTTTCTGAGGCAGTCTCGACACTGCAGAGACTGCAGGTCTTGGATCTCTTGATCATTAGCACTGGATTCCATCCGCCGGCAATCAACGATTTCTCCCTCAAACGCCTCGCACAACTTAGAGCCATGCACCAAATGATCTTCCGAGACGGTACGGGTGTGCCTGGCCTCAGCGTATCCTCGGCAAGCAAAAAAACTGTAGGCACCTGTTTCGCTCCCTGTGCGAGCTGCAGATATTCTCTATGCGCTTTGGAGGCGTTGTGGATGTCGAAGCTATCAAAGCTCTGGGATATTATTGCCCTTGCCTGCAATGCTGCCATGTGTTAGACACTCTAGACTTTATGCCGTTGCGAACCGAATCGCGACTCATCTTTCCCAGGCTTGAGAAACTTGTTCTAAATGGCATAACCTTCGCCGGGATGGCGGAGGCGGAAATTCCCGACGAAGTAGTGCAGATTTTGGATGTCGTTGCTCCCCCTCTCCGAACTCTGATGCTTTCCAACACCGACTCGGTTTCTGTATTGATTATGCACTCCCTCTTTGCTAAAGTTGACTGATGAGCGGGATGTAGCGTCGGTTGCTGCAACCATGCGGTTCTTGGGTGCGGTAGTACTTCCATACTGGTCCAGTGCTTTTAGGTATTCATGGTAGGATTTAGACTTGTACGATGAACTTAATTTGATGCTTTACCTCGATACAATTTTTGGTTATTCGAGATCGAATTTTGCGATTCATATCTAGATACTCCCTAGTAGTCTTACTCACTTCATGCACACTTTTGATCCAAAGTCTAGATTACTCACTTTTACAGGTTTGATTCAAGACCGTAAACGCGAAAGGTGCCGCAGGAAGCCATTTATCATAGCTATAAGTTGGGTATTCCATGGCACATGCTTTAAAGTGTCCTATGATACTCTTTTAATTGCGCAAAGTCCCGTTTGCGGCGGGAATATCTTGAATTATTTCAAGATTTATTCTCGCAAGTATAACGAACGTGCACCTCTAGCTCATAGATTTAAGGCATCAAGCTCTAATTGGTTTGATCTCGAAAATATCTCCTTTCGAACGCATTTTGTTGAAGGCGTGCACAAGATTTAGTTGTTATTCTGTCTATCCAAGCCTGATGGGCCGGATTCGTGACTTTAACTTTGCATAAACAATACACAACAACTTCATATCGTGCATGCCTGGAACAAGGTGCACTGCATGATAGCCAAATATTCCAATCAGGAGAATGAGTGTATTAAGGCTGCCCCATATCTCGGCACGAGTCGGACCTGGACCTCGTTTGCCAAGACCACATTATGTGACTTGATGCTGTCCCAAGGGAGTTGAAGTAAAAACCCTCGGAGAGGAAGACTCTGATAGTGGAAGCGAAACCTAGATGAACGACGAGTGTGTGTGTCGAGTCACTCGGCCTTGACAAAAAGGTGCATGTATAATGTCACTGTAAGATGAGGTGAGGTGAAGTGCCGAACATCACTACATGCTGACCCAGGTCCAGCCGATTTCACAAAGACCATGTCAACGAGCACACATAGAGCATTGACGGGACCGTGCCTTGTCCCAGAGAAAACTTCTTCCTCGGAGGTAAACCCCTTGGAAAGCCTTCTAATGAATAAGAAGGTTCTACAGCCAGATCGTCTCTGCAAACGGCTCAAATCACAGAGGGTTTTCACCTCTAAAGAGAAGTTTCCCCTGTGATGAGGATACGTCACCACACATGAATGCGGTCTAGCCTGTAGTGCGAGGTTAGCGCCTTGGCAAGAGGCCACGCCTCACTTTAAATTGTCATGAACACCACGTGCTACACACGTCGTTGCTGGTCCCATCTCTCTGACACTATCCAAAGTGGCCCAACAAATCCTCTGGGAAGTCCGATTCCCTGCCTACATCAAGCAGGCATCTGACGCGCACTTTGGATGCCGCCGGCAGTCATAAGCAGCCGTATTCACCTTGTAGTTAAGACAACGAATCATCAACCAATCAAATACTCAATTAATTGGACAGGCAAACAGTCAATAGCCCTCCTTTCATCTCTTGATTGTCAATACACCTGTAGTTTACTCTTCATTCCCGCTACATCCATAGCCATAGAGAATGGCGAATGAGCGAAAGCAGCATACAAGACCAAAGCATTCTGCAAAAAGCGGCCCTGCCGAACATGAACATCAATGCGGAGACAAAAGAGGAAGAAGACGAGTGTGGAGGAGAGCGGTTCGGAGGGGCCGGGGGAGCCTGGCACGGATGGGAAGAAGAGGAAGGAAGGGATGAAATCGAAGAGAAAGGAGAATGAAGCAAAGGGCGGGGAAAACGCTAAGAAAGCGGAGAAGACGGGGACAACACATGGCAACAACCAACATACCCCGGAGCCATCGTTCCCAGAAAGCGCCTACAAGGATTACGCCACACGCCGACTACAAATCGGGCTGGCTCACGTCAATGAGCTCATCTCCATCTCCCCAGCCACCCCTAGGACCAAGCACTTTTGGGGGATGTGGCGGAAGCCTAATCGCGAGGCATTGGCCGACGGAAAATCAAAGTCTACAGTACAAGAAAGAGGCCGCACCTTTGATGAGGTCTACTCACCCTGTTGGAGCAGCTGAGAGACAGTGGTGCTAATGGCATTAACTTCTCTGTCTCAAATGAGGACCCTCCCGATCCACAAGCAATTGGGAGTATGCACGCTTATCTCCAGCAAGGAATCACGGGTACTTTTCGCACGCAATAGGGAAGACTTGTAGGCAAATTACACTGCCTCCCAGCCTCACTCTCTCCTTAGAGTCACAAATATGCTTGACGCTTACCAACTGTGGGATGTCGAGATTTCACAGCAATAATCAACCTTTACTCCACTGCCACTTTGCTACTGACATGACGAAATCTTCCCAAACATTGATAGGATATTGCAATTATCAAAACCTATCGCTGGCGTTTCGGCACCTGTACGGTCAATCGCCTAACATCTCGCAGCGTCTCGCACAAATCATCGTAGCAATACGTGAAGAGAGTGAAACCGTCTTCTGTCCAGACGCGGAAACAAAAATCGTCGCAAATGAAGAAAACGTTGGTATACATCAACTCATATCTGTCCTAATAAGCCAGAGAGAGGCATTGCAGTTCTTCGCACCCAGTAAGGGCATATGCGAGCCTGAGCAAGAAAGCCGTACTCTCCGCGCCCCAGACCTCAGCCCTTCTAACACTTAGCTCGCAATTTGCAGCGTCGCGCTCCTATCAAGAAAAAGCGCAGCAAGATGGAGAGCGTTCGGCCGTGTGCACTAGGACAAGTGTTTTTTGAGGGCTGATTAGAAGGGATATACGGTACAAATAATTGATACTTGGCGTTCCATCGTCGATGATTGTTACAGATATTCTGACCAGGGGGTTATTCTCAGCCATATTGCAATAAAATCCTGATTAAGATTCCGAGTCCTGTTTAGGAAATACAGACATGGGTATAGCGGACACTGGATACAGCGGAATTCTTTTTATAGCGGATTTTCAGCATCCCGCATTTGTCGCTACTCACACGTAAGTATGATACCCGGATACAGTGAATCCTTGACATAGCGGAAAAAGTTTTCGCGCCAGACCAATTCGTTATAACCTGGTTTGACTGTAGTGGGTTTGCTGTGAATGACAACAATGACGCTTCCATCCAAGTGGTTCGTAGTGTGCCTGAAATTTCCTGTAACACGAATGTTTGTATGCAGCTTTCTTGAGAGCGATACAACCTGTCATTTTTACTCAAACACAGCGTAGGAACCTCTACCCTTCAAAATGAGATTACGAAGTAGAACTATTTCAGGTCCGCAGCCGCGACTTGTACGCGCGAAATGGCCGCAGAGATAGTTCTTCCCAGCTGAGGATGTGCTTCAGATATCGCGTAACCTCTTGGGCGACAATTGTTCATTGCGCAGTTTTTTCCGGGTGTGTCGAGATTGGTGCGGGCCAGGGAGAGAGGTCTCACGGCAAGAGATCGACAGCAAGCGCTTGGAAGCTGTCCCTGATGAGCATCTCCAGAGATTCGCGAATTTTGTCCAGACGTTGTATCTGACGTCCACTTTCAGCTGGGAACAGAGGATGCAGAGGTGCACCATTCCTTACTTGAAGTTTCTGTACCTTTACAGGTTCTCGCGGTATACTTTCTGCTCCCCGCATTCGCCCGACAGATCGTTTGCGAGAATCCCCAGCAGCCTGTCAGTGCTTTATGTGGGTGAATATCCGACCCCCTACTCTGCGTTGAGGGATCTTCTCGCGCAGCTTCCCACTCTGAATTACCTTGAAGTGTGTTTTGAAGCAGGGGACGCTATCAAATTCATGGAGCAGCTCATTCGGCATGACACATTGCCGCAAATGGTAGTGACTAGTAAAACGCACCGCGCGCTCTTTTCGCAATTTGTTTCTCAACCCACTTGGGTCTCTGTGGAGGCATTTCGCAAGATACACAGCAACATTTTATAACTCAACCTCACGCTCGTGCCATCGCTGCGGAAGTTCTTTGAGGTAGTCACGATACTGCAGAAGCTACAGTGCTTGTACCTCTCCATCGTCAATGGTACTGCAGTCCAGACACCGATTATTGACAATTACTCTCTCGAAAGCCTTGCGCCTTTTGCACCTCAGAAATGTTTCCGATGTGTCTGGCCGTAGAGTGTTCTCGACGAGCAAAGAAAGCTGGAGGCGTCTGTTTTTTGCTCCCTGTGTAAGTTGCGAGATTCCCATCTGGACTTTGACGGCGTTATACATGCCGACATGTTCAAAGCCCTGGAAAGTTCTTGCTGCCGCCTGAAACATTGCCAGATCTTAGACACTCTAGACTTCACACCGTTGCAAATTGAGGCGCGACCGATATTTCCCCGGCTTGAGAGGATTGGTGCGAATGTTTTCACCTTCGCTGAGGTGGCGGAGGTGGACAATCCCTATGAGACAGTGTGAGTTTTACAAATCATTGCCCATCCTCTTACCCTTCTGGAGCTCTACGATTCCAACCTTGCTTCGTTGCTGGCTGAAAACCCCTACATCGATGCCATTTTTCGAAGGTCATGGTTGATCGATGAGTGATGTTGCGTGGCGTCGGGTGCTGCTGCACACCAAGCGGTCCGGGTTTGCAAATTCTTGCTTGCCCAGAAAATCAGTCAGTCCAGGCAACAAGAGATAACAGTTCGAGTCAAAGACTAGAATAGCCACCATGGGTATGAAAAGATTAGGGAGGTCCTTCACGTTCCGCGACTCTGACGGAATGGTGAACTAAACCTGTGTGTGAGTGTGAAGCTCAGGTTGCCACTCCATAGAAAGAATGGTCCGTGCGTGGACCACAATACCCACAACTGTATGATACGCTCAGAACTATAACTCTTTTCAGTTACAAGAGCAATCCTCGACTCAACATACATAAAAGTACAGATTCTCACATCCTCGTCAATCGCCACCCCAAACAAACTGCTATCCAATTTGTTTCGCACTAGACGTACTACGTAGAGGTATCAGAACAAGCACATCAACCTCGGGAGTTAATCTTTATGCCAATGCACATCTCATCGACAGGTTGACAGACACCCCGTATACCCACACCCCGCCCCCTAAGACAAGCAGTACCGCAAGGTAGTTCATGATTCTTATCTGCCCCAACCCTCAATCGCCCCGCGTAAAAATCAGGTTCCTCCACCACCATCACACCCACAAAAACCGTCCACTT
The DNA here is from genome assembly GCA_010093745.1 of Piedraia hortae CBS 480.64. Taxonomy (NCBI): domain Eukaryota; kingdom Fungi; phylum Ascomycota; class Dothideomycetes; order Capnodiales; family Piedraiaceae; genus Piedraia; species Piedraia hortae. The sequence continues at coordinate 67,254 of MU005973.1, forward strand.
CACCACCACCCCAGAAAGATATATTTCCGCAAAGATTCAATTACCTATCTCTACCCCTCAAACGCCCATTTCTTATCATACACCCAACAAAAAACTCTAAGACTTCTTCTTCGCCGACCCATTCGCATGGCCATTAACCTTCTGTATATCAAATCAGCAGTTATCCCAAAGGGGTCAACGTCCATCACTTACGCCAGAAGCCTTCTTCTTCGCCTTCGGAACCTCCTCTTCAGCGACATCCTCCATTTCCTCATCCTCATCAACGGGTACGGTTGGAGCGGGCGCGGAGCGCTTCTTACCCGCCGCGTTCCCGCCCGAGTTATTCGCAGAATCACGCATGACGGCTTGGATGAGAGTCGTGCCGCGCCGACTAAGCTCCATTGGCGTACGACTGAGGAAAAACCAATCAAACCGAAACAAGGGCGAAGCGTGGATCTCATCGCGAATGCGATCGTAGAGGTGCTCGCTGTCTAGACCGTACCTGTCCATCATGATGAGGAGGAAGCGGTCTTCTTCGTCCGTGTAGACTTTTTTGTTTGTTTGGGCTACGGCGTGGGTTATTTTCAGTTGTTGGATCGGGCAGCGGTAGGAGCGGATTTTCTTGCGGAGGGTTTCTTTTTGCGATTGGGTGCGTGCGCGGCGGGCATCACCTTCTTCGATGACTTCAATGTGGCGCTCCCAATTGTTGATTTCCTTGTAGCGCTTCCAGAAGACGGTCGCGTATTCTTTGACTTCTTTGGCATCTTTGCTACCGACTTCCTTGGCGATCTCGGTGTAGGCGTTTCGGCCATGCTTGGCTGTGCCGCTGATGAACTGCTGGAAGTCACGCTTGTTCCAGTCGCCAAATCCTGCCTGCGCTAGCTTCTCCTTTTCGGCGACTTCTTTGGGCGTCAAAGGCTCAGCCTCGTCAATAATGCGTTGCTCCTCTTCCTGCTCGCGCGTGCGTTGGGCCAGCGTATCCTCATCTCCATCTGCGAGAGGCGCCTTGATGTTATTTTCCTTACGAAAGTGAGCTGTCTCCCGATCCTGCAGGTCAGCCAGGCGCGAGTCAAAGAACTGATAGTCATGCATGGCCTGCTGCTTCGGGGCACGCGGAAGCTTCGGCTTGGGCTCCGCACGAGGGCCACCAGTGGCCAAGGCCTGGCGATAGTACCTGTCCATGCTGTAACTCTGCTCTTTGCGTTCGCGTTTGGCGGGATTGATCCAACTCGTGCCAAGCTCCTTGGTGGGATTGACAAAACCTTCACCATTCCAGTCGTGTCCACCATACGCTTCAGTGGAGAACTTTTGCAGATCGTCGAGACCAAGCTTCTCATACTTGGCATTCATCTCTCTGGTGCGCTCCTCTCCGCGGCGGAGTATGTTGTCCAAGTCCGACTCTGTCATTTCTGCAGGGTTACCCATGCTCGCGCCCTCGTTTTTACTGAGGATATTCTGTGCGCCATGCTGGATCATGCCGAGCAGCTCATCTTTGGACGCGGCTTGCTTCGCCTGCTGCTGGGCGCGGCCCTGCTGGATGACGAGTTGGTCCAGCCTCAGCTTCTGGGCCGCACGCTCCAGTACCTTCTCCTCGATGGCATTCTCCGTCACGAAGCGGTAGACAACAACCTGCTTCTTCTGGCCGATACGATGGGCACGATCCATGGCCTGCAGATCGGCCTGGGGATTCCAGTCCGAGTCGAACAGCACAACGATGTCGGCCGTTGTGAGATTGATGCCCAAGCCACCGGCACGCGTTGTGAGCAGAAACAAGAACTTTTCCGAGTCGGGCTTGTTGTAGGCATCAATGGCAGCTACACGGTCCTCATGGGCAGTGGAACCGTCGATGCGGCAGTATTCATAGCCACGCATGACGCTGTAGTCCTCGAGAATGTCCAGCACACGGCTCATCTGCGAGAAGATGAGCACGCGCGAGCCCTGGGCCTTCATGCGCTTTAGTAACTTGTCCAGCATCACCATCTTGGCTGCATTATCGACTAGATGCTCGTCAGTAGTGTAGGGCGGGCCGGGCTCAGCGCCGTCGAAGAGATACGGGTGATTACAGCACTTGCGTAGCTGCATGACGATATTGAGGAGACGTGTCTTGCTCTCGCCCTTGGAGGCAGCACCGTTTATAGCGTCAATGTCCTTGTTAAGAATTTTGCGGTACCATGCCACCTGCATCTCGCTCATGCCAATGTAGAGGTTGATCTCCTTCTTCGGCAGAAGACTCTTCTCCACATCGCTTTTCACACGACGCAGCAAGAAAGGCCGGAGCACCCGGTGCAGCTGCTGAACGACTGTATCCTGGTCAGCCGACTGGCTGCTGAACCAGTTGTCAAACGTCTGAGAGTCGCCAAAGACATCTGGCAGCAGGAAATTGAGCAGCGCCCACAACTCGTGCAGGTTGTTCTGCAGCGGCGTGCCGGTGATCAGCAGGCGGTGGCGCGAATTGAAGATGCGCACAATCTGGGCTAGCGACGACTCCTCGTTCTTGATGCGGTGAGCCTCGTCAATGATGATGTACTCCCACGCAAACTTCTTCAGGTGCGCCTTCTCGCGCAGAATCATCTCGTACGACGTAATGCAGACGTCAAATTTGTCATCCACCAGTCGCTCGTTGATCAGCGCATGTCGTTCGTCCTTGGCGCCCTGCAGTACAAGCACATTGATGTCTGGGATCCACTGCGTAAACTCCCGCTTCCAGTTGTCCAGAGTCGACTTGGGCACGACGACAAGGTGAGGACCCGTAATGCCCTGCACATATCGCAAGTAACCAAGGAATGAAATGGTCTGCAACGTCTTGCCGAGCCCCATTTCGTCAGCTAGAATGCCCGAGATGCCGTTCTCATGCAAATCAATCAACCAATTCAATCCTGCTACCTGGTAGTCGCGCATCTCGCCGTGAATGAAGCTGGGACTCTCATGGAAGATGGTCCGACCGTCGCTGCCCTGCTTGCCCTGACGCAGCAACTCAGCGTCCTCCTCCTTCTCCGTCCGCCGTCGCCTCTCTCCACCTGCTCCGCCCTGTCGCTTGCCCGCCACCCTTTTGCCCTGATGCACCGCATCCTGTCGGTCAATCTCAGCAATAATCTCGCGGATCTTGGGGTTCGGGTTTGCGTCGATGAAGTGGCGAAAAAGATCAGTCAGACCAAGCAGGTAGCGGAACCTGCGAATGCTATCGTCCTCCTTGGATTCGCCGAGCCGCTGGTGTTTCTTGCCAAATACGTTCTTGCGCAACTGGTCACCCTCGTGGCGCCGCTTGCGGCCGTCAGGCACATCCCCTGCCACGCTATTGGTCCCTGTCGGTACTGACTCCGTGTCGGTGTAGTCAGGCGTATCGACCATCTGCACATCGTTGTCTGATGCCGCACCGCCGGCTTCTGCTGACGGAACGCTACTCATCTTGCGCCAGGTCACGTCTTCTCGCGCTTCTGCAAGAATCCACGCGTTTTCTCAACCTACAGTGCTGACAGGTGGAAGCTGCTGTCCACGACTAAGGTGCCGGTGACAACGATGATGCCTTGCGGAAAAGCGATGGAGCATCAGCGCGTCGCTGACTCAGCATTTCCGTTATCACGTGCAGCTTGCAGACCCACAGTATCACTCTGTTTTGCTACGGGAACGCTAGCGGTCTGTATCGACCATTTCGTACAATTCTTAGCCACCTTTCTGTCCTGTCAAGTTGGTCCAGCAAGCCATCAAAACCGCTCAAGCTATGCTGACCGATCATTAGACAGCATTCCGACACGAAGAAACCCCTGTCAGACACTTTAGTTACAGTTCTGTAGAAAACGGAACGGGCCGCTAGCGTACCCGTAGCAAAATGCTGTGGTAGTCAAAAAAAAAAAACAGTGACGGATCCTCCCACTGGCGTCGCATCTCTACCGACCAATAGATTCATGAGTTACAAACTTCACCACATCATGTCATGGCTTTGTTCACGATGTCGGCAGCAGCTTCTTTTCCGCTTGCCGCGGAGATGGACACGCCTACAGAGCACGGGTAAGTCGGCCAAGGATAACGCGACATCAACCAACACGAGACTATGCAGCTTCGTTGCCAGAGGTTCCGCTGGGGCTGCTTTCGAGGGCCCAACAACTAGCTGCTGAGCACGACTCTCTCAATAGAAAAATTGCCGAAAAGTATGATGCTGCAGTTGCAAAACGGATAGGCGAGCTTTCCCCGACTGTGTCCGCTGTGCGCGAGTACGAGAAAGCGCGATCGGCATGGGATGAACTCTGCAGCTTGCTGCAGTCGCCGGACCGGGAGCTGAGGAAGATGGCAGAGGATGAAGTTGATATGGCCAAGGAGAGGGTTTCCTTGGCGAGTGCGGCAGTCAAGTCTAGTCTTGTGCCCGTTCATCCTTTTGCGCACCTGCCTTGTCTTATCGAGATTCGGCCGGGGGCAGGTGGGGACGAAGCCGCGCTCTTCGCTGGCGATTTGGTGAACATGTACGAATCCTACTGCGCTTGGGCGGGAATGAAGACAACGAGGCTGCAGTACGAGACGAGAGTGGGATTGGTGGCAGGGACGGGCAACTCGGGGAACAACGCCCATGTGCAAAACGCAGTCATCGAGGTAGATTCACCAGGGGCATATGGGAGACTTCGGTGCGAGGCGGGAGTGCACCGAGTACAGCGTGTGCCGGCGACAGAAAACAAAGGCCGAACACATACCTCGACAGTCAGCGTCATAGTCCTGCCTGCTGTTCCCGTGGACGAGGGCGGGGCGGACAACTTCAACGATCCCAAGAGCGACTACTACGTGGCGCCTGACGAGGTTAAGTTGGAGGTGATGAGGGCGAGCGGTGCGGGTGGACAGCACGTAAACAGGACCGAATCGGCCGTCCGGCTAACGCATCTTCCTACAGGCACCGTCGTGGCCATGCAGGAGACGCGGTCACAGATGCAGAACCGTGAGCGGGCGTGGAAGTTACTGCGCGCGCGGCTGGCTCAGCGTCGACGGGAGGAACGCGAAGAAGAAATGGCAAAGATTAGACGTAGCGCCGGCGCCGGCCAGTCGGGCCGCGAGAGCAAGGTGCGTACATACAATTGGAACCAGCAGCGAGTCAGCGACCATCGGTCCGGTCTGGATGTGCGCGCCCTCGACGCCGTACTGGAGGGCGGCGACGCGCTGGAACGCGTCATGGACAGCGTAAGGGGATGGATGGCTGAACGCGACGTGGCCGAAGAAGTTGATTTTAATCATTAGCCTGCGACAGCAGCCGTCATTTGGTCACACGATCGTATGTAACATTCATTACCATCCCCCCTGACATGGCTGTGCGGACGTGTCGCTTAAATCGCTCCCGGTCTTCTTGTAGATCCCTTGCCGCCGCCTCGTTGAGCGGGTCGTTGGGATTCGGCTCCAAGAAGAGAAACTGGAGGCCGACGATGACAGCATTGAGGTTCAACACCGGTTTCCAGTCCTCGCGCAGAATGTTCAGACACACCTTGCCGGCAAGATCGATGTTGGGGTGGTACATCTTCTCCCGACACTCAACCTTGGGCGGTTCATGAGGGAAATTGGGCCCGATAGTGAAGTCGAATCTAAAGGTGCCGCCTCGGTACATGCCCTCGTCGGGACTGATGGTAAGCATAAAGTGTAGAATATCGTCCTTATTGGGGAAATCCATCTTCATCGTGTGTGGTAGCGAAAGCTCAGCAAGATCTACATCAAGTCAGCCAGCTTCTTCAGACACTGCTCTTCCACCCACATACCTTTTTGTGTCCGCAGTTGCGCAGGCGTTACCTTCTTCTTCTTCGGTCCTGCGCCTTGTTGCGCGGCCTCCTCCTTCTGCTGCTGCTGTTTCATGCTCCATATCTTCAGCATCTTGAGGATATGCCCGTCCTTGTAGCGATTTGGTCTCTTTTTAATTTTCCTGCCTTTATGTTAGGTCTTTTAGGTGGGTGGTGACGTTTAAACCCATGTGCCCCCCCCCCCCCCCACAGGGACCATGTTATGGTTCATGACTCAGCATTTGACACACCGATTTTAGACACAAGTGGGGTTCCTCCGCGTGGGAAACCCCGTGAAGCCTCTGTAGTCAGACATTTTGTTATCAAGAAAGAAGTCTCGTACATTGTCAGCACCCAGATATCCCTGGTGAGAACGCTTCAATTACCAAAAGACATAACCCTCTTTCCAGTTAACCCCCATCCTTGTAGTGTGTACCTCCCGAATCCCCTCCCAGCCAGCCGCCGATAGACCCAAAAGAAACCGCTTATCCTCAAATCATACAGGTATTTTACGCCGTGATACTACCCTGCCAAGTCAGGTGGTCAGAGGGCATCACACCCGCTGAAGATGGTAGCATCGGATGGCCGTAGGCCGGGTAGTGCTGGTTTGCTGCAAAGCTGTTGCTTCGTCCGCTGATTTGAAGCATGTGCCAGTCGCTCATGGGCAAGCCGCCGCCAAGATCATACCAGCTATCGTAGTTTCCGTAAATGTCTGGCACTGTGCGGCTGCGGGCGTAGAGCGATGCATTCTTCGGTGCAGGCACGTACTGCGCGTACGCCGTTGATGAGTCGAACGGCAAGCCAAACGCGCAGGACGTATACGCCATAGAAGCCGCGGGTTGTGTAGGTACAGTTGCCTTCGGTCGCGGTATGTAAGCTGACATTTGTCTAGGTCAGTGTTAGCTACCTGGCCGAAGACGAGAGTGGCGGATGATCGTACTTTGAGGTGGGATTATGCTGGACCGTAGCTGCCGGTGCATCCTTGACAGGGCCGTGTCTAGGTCGTACACGGCGAATTGGACGTTGTGGTGTAGCATCAGCCTTCAAGTCTGTCTCCGACGTCTCACTGGACCCGGTCGAACGCTCTTTGGGCGACTCAAGTGCGACTCTTGGACTGCGGTCAGCAAAGGTGCCCAACAGACGACATGAGGCTCCTTACGAAGAGTGTCGTGTGATGGTATGACGATTCAAAAGATCTTCCCGGTTGAAAGAACGACCACAACCAAAAGCGTCACACGGGTAATTACCCGGCTTGTGGTTCTGTTGATGGCGTCTGTCCTCGTCAGAATTCAGTTGCAGATGGTTGTCCAATTTAACTACCTAAGATGTTCTGCCCGCGTGTACGTCTACCCTCGGTCAGCTATGCCAGGAAGCCTACCCGGATGCATACCTTTCCACAATCATCGCAATAATGCACCCGCCGTCCCTTGGTCGCCTTGCTGACTCGGCCGGTTCGAGTGTATTTTACAGTCTCCAGGTTTCCAGGAGACGACGCCCGCCTCACTGCATCGGAAACTGTGCGTCTGGGTTCCAGCACACGCCAGCATCCAGAAGGCAACATTATCTGTACGGACCGGACAGGTTGAGGACAGCCTTTAGTCGAACGAGATCGCAAACAGTCAGGTTGAATTACGGACGCACTAGCGTTTTGTCTATGCCGAACTGGTGGTTGCGACTCAACAGGGACTGCGGACGCCATATTGCCAGACCCAAAGCCTGCATACCTGGATAGAGAGCCCGAGTATTGTCAGGGTGTCAGTCGGGGATGTCGAACCGGGGACCAATCAAGAACAGGCTGTCAAAGGGTATTGTCTCTGATTTATAATTTGAGGACGGTTGATTTAGCCATTCTGCAATGGTTAATCTTGACGGTGCGGAAATGTCACGGGGTCCAGACGAGATCCATGGAGGGCAAAGCAAAGGCCAAGCAAGCGAATGCACCCCTGGGCCTGTAGGAGATTGAAGCATGTCCGGCACATCAGACCGACGCCAGCCTTGTTCGGGGGAGTCAACCATGCTTGACGCCTCGATTATCGCAGCAACTGCACGTTCCGGCGATCACAAGGCGGGGCATTTTGGCAGGATGCACTTACATGAGCGCTCGTGGCGGTCGGATATTGGCACCGCCGTATATAGCGAACGGACATGAAATCTGGTGGAGTGACATTTTTCTTTTTTCCCCTTATTCATCTTTGAATGATGAGACGCCTCAGCCCTGGCGCGTCATCCCGCATAATTCTTGCCGCGGCATTTCCTTTTGTTGATTTTTTTTTCTGAGAGCGTTGGGCCAGGCGCTGCAAGGCTTCATGGCACGTAATCCGTAAGAAGGCCAAAGATAATGCACGCCTTGTGCAATGGCTTACATGCAGCATGGAGAGGGGAAACCGTCGGTCATCAGTTGGAAAGAGTTTGGTCTGGCAAGCCACACAACAGCTATGGGCAGGCTGGCTCCCTGTCGCTATAATGGTCAATTAATAATATCGTGTTTTGATGCTACTCCGTTGCTCCGTTGCCGGCGCTGGACGGAGATCGTTTGGCGCATGTACGATCGGACAACATCCTTGATGGCGCAAAGAGGCTGCAGCGGGCAGGTTGCCGACCGGGGAAAACCGTTGTGCTGATCCTGGGGAGTGGACTGTCATAACAGAGTTTGGACTACCGTTGCCACCGTACAGTATTGTCCGTGTTTTGCTATTGCGCGAGATCCTGATGCGACGCTATCCTCTCGTTTCTGCCACAACGCCGTCGCACCATGAACACCTAGTTCGTTTAGCCGATGATCGCGTCTATTGCCAGCCAACTTACCAGCTGCGGTTGATGCCGCCATCTCGCTCGTCATTGTACTCTTCAACTGCGGCGCCGACCAGAACCTGTTTCTTCATCTTCATCTTGATCAGGCCACCGATGCCTTCGACTTCTTGGGTCGTATAGCTGTTGCCGTGACGCCGATGGGCAGCCTCGGCTTCGGCCGATACAGCTTCATCGTCCACCTCGATTTCGTGCTCCATGGTCGTGGCAGCCAGACAGTCGCTTCCACGCCCGCATTCGACGCCTACCTGTCTCTCGCCGAGCCCCGTGCCGAAGCCTCCGCATTGTGAGTATTTTGTGCGCCATAGCCAGCCTCGCCAATATTGCCTATCCGCTGTGTTCAAAGCCTGTCCGCACGCCCTGCACAACCAAATTCCACGTTCCACACACATGCACGGCGTTTGTGCAATGTTGGTCTGGATCTGACTAGTTTCTGACCTTGATAACCGTTCCAGTGGCGCTTTCAAGCATGTTCGACACAGACGTCGATAGCGGCCGTTGAGGTCCGACTTTGTCGTCTTAACCACGCAATTCTGATTCAAGTCAGACTGCATCATTAGAACTAACATAGCAACATACCCTGCAAACCACCGTCCCGCACTTGCGACATTCGCCAACAAGGTCCCTGGCACATACCATTCCCCGAGAGTTGGCTGTATCATTCTCACAGCGCAATGCCTGACGAACCAGTAGGCGTCGATTCTGAAGCAACGCTTCTCGGATTTGACGGCAAGTCCTTGATAGTTCGTGAAGGGAATTTAGGTCTAGATGCTTTGCTATGGCGGAAATGGTTCTGGCGAATGTTAAAATAGTTTGATTCTCAGTCGGATTGACTCACGGATAGCATGCCAGTATCGTAGTGAGATTCGCAATATTCGGATCGTACCGTGCTTGTTTGGCTTCATCTATGCAGGGCTGTTTGTCTTCTTCCTCTTGGTCCAGATCAACCAGCCTAGCCATGGTGAACGCTCTGGGACAGGATTTTGTCGGTTTACTGCAGAGATTTAAGGTGTTCTCGTGCAGTAGGCGGCGGAAGCTTCCGGGTCAACCTCGACCCGTTGACAAGCGGCAGTGAATTTATCATCGACAGAAAACGCTTGCTCAACGTTTTATGTGGTACCGAGGCGTGTGCAAAATGATATCCTACATTGCAGCTTTCTTGATACGGAACTCGAGTAGTTTGGTTATGAGAATGCGTGTCACGGCCGTGTAAACCGACTGGCTATCATTTCCTCCCTTTCTGTGCTTTCTTGTTCCGGTAGTTGTCTCTTGGCACGACGTCAATTTCTTTTCGTGCCTTCCCAATTCGGGTGATGATGATATGTACGATTCTACATATATGCGTCTACAGTGCGTGCGCTTGGCAGACGAGACTCGGCCAATGAAGCATTAAAGATTAGGCAGGTAGCCGAAGCGCAGTTCTGTGTAGAGGCAGCCTCTTCAGCAAGACCTTGCGATCCGCACACTGGCGAAGCTATCATAGTCAAGATGTGGCCAGACAGATATTCCAGAGCCGTCTTGCGCCTTGCCCATAGACTATTTCACTAAACTGCGGCACACATTGAACACTCGGAAGGTCCTGTTCGTCGTGTGTACATGATGTCACACAGCAACTTGGCAGTATCTCACAGATGAAACGCTGGCATTGAGAGAAGAGACGGGCTACACGGCCAAAGAATCCATTTGCACATCTGAACATCATGGGCCGATCGACAGTAAATCTATGAGCGAAAGATGGGGACGAAAAGTGTATATACGGATGGCTTGAGTTTCCCCTGGATCGCACACGGCACCTGTCGCGTGGCAGCAATTCCACGCCGTTTTCTGACGCGCCTCCAACGGCCCCTTGCAGGCCACGACAACCAACAGCTCCCAACACCATGACAGCATTGGGAGGGCCGCACGCGGCCGGCATCTTCGCCGACATGACGGTCGACGGCCCGGAGATCGGCACGCTGGTGCTGGTCGTCGACCGGGCCAAGAACCTGCCGAACCGCAAGACCATGGGCAAGCAGAACCCGTACTGCGCCGCACGACTGGGCAAGGAGGCCAAGAAGACTGAGACAGACAAGCGCGGAGGCCAAACGCCACGATGGTACGGCCCATATAATCCGAAATTAACAGGAACTGACGATCACAGGGACCAGGAACTGCGCTTCACTGTGCACGACTCGCCCGACTACCACAACCTCAAAGTGTCAGTGTTTCGCGAGGACAAGAAGACGGATCTTATCGGCGAGACGTGGGTTGGCCTGACCGATGTTGTCGTACCGGGCGGCGGTAAGAGCGACCTCTGGCAAGGCCTGACGTGCAAGGGCAAGTATGCAGGCGAGATACGCATCGAGCTGACCTTCTACGACTCGCGGCCAAAGCCGGAGGAGCCGCTGAACAAAAGTGTCGGTGGTGGCAGTCGTGTGAAGCGAAGACCGGTGCCGTCGAGCAGCGGCATTACGCCAGACACAATCCCCGAACCAGCGCCTCCGGGAAGGGCCAGACATGGACCGCGAGACTTTAGCTCGCCTGCGCGCACAAGATCCACTCCACAGGACGCCATGGACTTCCACCGTTCGCAGATGCATTCTCTCTACGGCAACACGCCGCCCGCCCATTTGCAAGAGGAGCAGCCAGAGCCCGATCTGCCTCAGTTGCTGCCGAAGCGGCCGTCAGTTCAGTCCCAGCAGCGGTCAATGCAGCCAGCTCCTCTCCGAACAAGACCGCCTGTCCATGCCCTCCCGCACGCCTACTCTGCTCCTGTAGTACCTCAGCAGCAGCAGCAGCAGCAGCACGTAGCACTCACTTATCAAGACGTAGCACCCACCTACCAAGACGAATACGACTATCCCGAGCCGGAGCCGGAGCAGGAAATGTACGAAGAGTACGAGTCTCCTTCGGAAATGGACGAGGCACCACCACCTCCACCGCCAATCCACCACAGCCACAGCGCGCCTCCGGATCAGCTTCCCCACTACGGACGCAGTCCAGCTCAATACGCCTCACCACAAGCAACTCCGCCGCGCAGCCACCACGGATCGGTAGATCTGTACTCCAGTCCCCCTCCGAGCCTGATCCCAGGCCCACCCTCATCACCTTACGCCCGACCCTCCCCCACGGGACGTGTAACGAACCACCGCCACAGCATGATCGAACCCCGTCCACACCCTCTGTCTCAAGAAGTCGCTCCCCCGCAAGGGTACTACCCCGATCAACCGCAATACTCCCCGCAGGCATACGAGCGAAGCTATCCCTACCAACACTCTCAGGCCTCCTACTCACAAGAACGCTTCCCCTCGCCGCAGGGCTCCTACCAAGAACCCACCTACGCGGAGCAAGCCTACCCCCGGGCAGACCACTACACCCACCCAATCTCCCAAGGCCAAGCAACCCGCTCCCCAAGCCCCCTCCCCCACGAAGTCATCCCCCCTCGGTCTCGCAGCCCCATGCCGCGCCACCAACGAATGCAAAGCTCCCCGATCAACACCCTCCCCACGGGGGGAACCACTATCTACCGCCCCGTCCCGCGCAGCGTCCCCTCTCCCGTTCGCTCAAACACAAATCTCCCAGCGCGAAGCATCCCTCCCAGCATCCCTAGCATCCAACCTACCTCTCGCCCCTCATCCGTCGACCACCGCCCACTACCGCGAAAATCCATCCCCATCGAACCCCCAGCCACCAAATCACCCTCGACATCCTCGGTGCCTTTCTCGCCGGATAGCTTCTCCTCCCCCGCGGAAACCGCCGCCCCATCAACAATTGTAGGCTGGCATGGCCAAGAAATTGATCCGTCGGATCACCTGCCCGTGAATTCTTGGGCGCCGGAGCCGGAGAAGAAGGGTCCCGAGAAGAAATATGGGGCTGGGAGGGAGAGGGATTTCGGACCCAGGAGGGATTATGCGGTTGTGAGGAAGAAGGATGATACCGAGGCGTTGGCGAGGGAGATTAGGAGTATTACGCTTAATGGGGAGGGGAGAAGGAGGAGGTTTTAAATCGAGAATGAATGGGATAGACGATGGGAGCGTTAGTTTAATGGTTTATGGGGGAGTTGGGTGTGGATAGATTGTCACTGGAGTGGTTAGAGATTAACAAAATGTCCATATCATGCCCATTATATATCCTGCCTACTTCTATCCCATTCGCCGTGACTAAACCCCCTCGTAAACCCATTAGATCATTCCATGTCTTTTCGATTAAACACAAAAGATCCCCCCCCACCCCCAAATAATTACACTTCATCACAGCCAAATCGCAAAAATAAACGAGGCAAGGGCAGCGGCCACGACGCTAATTTGCACCGCTGCGTCTTTGACGGCAATGCCTTGTACTTCGGTGGTGCCGGTTACCCGTGCCGGGAAGAGGGTTTCTTTGGATGACCCGCCACCGATTGTTGAGACGTCCAAAAGGGTTGCCTCGGGCTCGAGTGAAATTACGTAGCCTTTTCCGTCAATTGTCACAGTCTCGGTGTCGCCAGGCGTCAGCGTCTTGCCGTCAATGACATATGTCGCGCCATTGTTGATGGCAGTAAAATTTCGCTTGCCGATGCTGAGGATAGGCGCCGCCGTAGGTACGATGCCGTATGCGCCCGAGATGGTAGACGTGATGGTGTGGTCTGACGAGATGGTTATGACTGCCGTGCCGGCGCCGTCAAGGGAAACTGTCTGTCCAGAAACGGCGATGGCTCCACCTCGCGTCAGCGTCTGTCCGTTGACGAGATATGTTGGTCCGGCACCTAAGTCGTACATTGCCGCCTCGTACGTCGTTCCCGCTATAGTGAGAACGGGCGCTCCCGTAGACATGGCGCCAATCATACCGATGGGAGATGTCATTGTCTTGGAGCCGACGATGGAGTAAAGCACGTTGGCGTCCTTGTTGAGAGATACCGTCTCAACCCCGTTAGGGCCACTCATCGTGACGGCGCCTCCCGGCGTCAAAGACTGTTCACCAATGACATATGTTGTTCCACCGTTGCCGCCATAAACTTGCCCATCAACGGTCAGGATTGGAGGTGCAGTGATGGTAGCAATAACATGTCCAGTGGCCGTGGCGCCGAGTTGTGTGGTCTTACCATTGATCACCACATAAGAAGCATCCGGGCTAAGAGATATAGTTGTCCCCGATACGACAGCAACACCGCCAGGCGCGAATATCGTCCCGCCTACATCAAAAGTGGATCCGGCATTGGGTTGATACACGGTCTTGCCAAGTGTCAGACAAGGCATGGGGGTGACGGCAGCCGGATTCAACCCTTGGGTTTTGCCGTCAACAACAATTGCAGTAGCCTCATCTGCAAGACTAATTGTAGTGCCGTCAATCGTAACCACGCCACCCGGGGTCAAAGTTGCTCCTGGACCCAGGCTAAACTGCGTTGCTGCGTTGGCTGTATACGTGACCTGGCCAAGGGTGATCAAGGGGATATTGGCGGCAGCTCCTGGTGTAGCATGACCAATAGACTGAGTATTGCCATTGATGACAACTGCCGAAGCGCCAGGCACAAGGCTGATTGTCGACCCGTCCATGGTTACCACCTCGCCAGCAGTTAATGTTGCTCCGCCCCACTGGAAGTTTCCTGCCGTGTCTGCTGACAGTGTAGCAGAACCAACCGTGATAACGGGATCTGCATGGCCAACTGCCTGAGTGTGTCCGTTCACGACGATTTCCGAAGCGTCTGGTGACAGGCTAATTGTAGTGCCATCTGCCGTGACAACGCCGCCAGGGGTCAATGTCGCTCCTCCCAAGTGAAACCCAGATGAGGCACCAGCAGTTACTGTAGCAGAGCCCACCGTGATAACAGGGCTGGCGCCAATAGCTTGTGTGTGTCCGTTGATGACGACCTCTGAGGCGCCTTGAGCAAGACTAACGGTTGTGCCGTCAATTGTGACAACACCACCCGGTGCTACTGTTGATGCACCGAAATGATAGTTGCTTCCTGCACCGGCGGTCAACGTAGCAAAGCCGACGGTCATCATCGGTTGGTGTGCCGGAGTTGCATGATGTACAGCAGCTGTTGAGCCGCCTATGATGACAGCCGACCCTTGGGGAACCATACTGACAGGTGTACCGTCAACAGTGAGGGCGGGCTTGCCTGGTGCTAGATCCTGGCCTCCAATATTGAAACCGGGAGCTGACTGAGCTGTGAGGGCAACACCATTGACATTGGCAGTTGATGCCGCCGGAGCGAGCCAGTGATACGAAGAGCCATCCACTACAATCGTATTTCCTCCTGCAAGAGCCGAAATGGTTCTGCCGTCCACTGTTAACGCGGGACCGCCAGGCCGTGCTGTTTGCCCTCCAGCAACATAGGCAGGCGTTGGCTGAGCGGTGATGATGGAGCCACCCAAGGTGAGAACAGGCCAAGTTTGTCCTCCGCTCCCAGCATTGGAGCCGTCCTGCCCATTACTTGAACCATCGGGTCCATAACCTTGACCGTGGTTCCACGACCAACCGTCACCTGCAGAGCCTGAGTTGGATCCTGATGAGCCAGAGCCGGACGATCCTGAACCACCTCCTGATCCGCCATACTGAGAGCCACCATTCGCGCCAGTTATTCCATTGGAGCCCGACCCAGAGCCTGCGCCAGATCCTTGGGAACCACCAGAATTCGATGACCCCAAGACTCCACCTCCATTTGATGATCCAGAGCCGGAAGAGCCGGAGCCGGAGCCGGAACCAGAGTTGGACGATCCGGAACCTGTACCTCCAATGGAGCCTGATAGCCCAGACTCTACACCCGATGGTCCTGAGTGTCCACCTGATGATCCAGTATGTCCATCTGATGACCCAGAGCCTCCGTTTCCTGAGCCAGAGTTCCCGTTTCCTGAACTAGACCCACCACTTCCCGACCCTGAGCCTCCATTGTTTGAGCCAGAGTTCCCACTGTCAGAGCCAGAGCCTCCACTGTCAGAGCCAGAGCCTCCAGATGACCCAGAGCTTCCTGACGATCCAGATGATCCAGAGCCGCCAGAACCACCAGACGATCCGGAGCTGCCAGATGATCCAGACCCCCCAGAACCCCCGGAGCTTCCAGACGACCCAAAGCTTCCAGAATCACCGGACGACCCGGAAGACCCAGATCCTCCAGACGAGCCAGACGAGCCTGAGCCTCCCGAACCTCCCGAACCGCCAGATGACCCAGACCCCGACCCTCCATTGCCTGAGCCTGAGTCACTTCCCTCCCCACCACCATTCGACCCACCCGACCCAATAACAGTCCCAACAACAGTAGCATCGCCATACCTCGTCGTAACAACAATCGCAGAGCTAGGAACATCAACCTTCATCGTGATGATATTCCCATTATCAGCCGCAACAAAGGTCTTTATACCGTGTGGATCCTCAGGCTGGGCCTTTGTCGGTGTAGGCGAGGGTTTATTATTCCCTGGCGACGGCAAATCTAATGACTTCGCAGAGGCTTGAACAGACGGCGTTGCCTTGACGGTATACGTCCCTGGAGCTGTCGGGTGGGTGACACCCGGAGGAAGGGTCGCTGTGGGTTTATCAAGCCCGTAAAGCGAAGCAGATTTCCCACCGGCAACGACCTTTTGGACCACGACGACGACTGTAGGCGTTGCGACCCATGTACCTGCGATGACGGCGTTGGGGAGGTCGATGTCATCGAGGAAAGATCGGTCGATTGTTCCCGTGACTTTGGCTGCGGTGGGGGTTGGGTCTCGGACGACGTGGGGCCCGTAGTAGCGAAAACTGTAGGGGGTTGACATGTTGTGGATTCTGGTCGTGCGCTCGCAGATGGGAGGGCCTTCGGCTGGTGTGACGTTGTGAGCGTACATGACCTCGTAGGCGGAGAAATAAACGAAGGGAGCCCCGGCGGTGAAGGCACTGGTTGTATCGTTGCCGATGGTTATAGCCGGTGGAGTTGGGGCGACGGCTACGCTGGGGATATCTCCCGTTCCGCTGGATTTGTGGATTGGGGTAAAGGCTGTTTGTGTCACAACTGTTGTGCCGGCGGCGACTGGCGTGGGAGTGCTCTCGCATACGCCGACCCAGTACTGGTACGATGGGGCAGCGGAACTGTTGGAAGAAGAGTACGCAGTTGCGGTGACGAGAGATGACCAGGTACAGGTCGGTTGGGTTAGAGCCGTACTGACGTTGAATGAAGTTGATGCGGGCACAACAGTCCAGCCGGTGGATGTACCATTAGGGGCAATCTTCGGGGAGAAGGTGGAAGCGGTGTAAGTGTATGTTTGATGATACCACCAATCCAGTGTTGCGTCCATTACGTTGACTGTGGGAAGTGGATCGCAGGATATACTCCCTCGGCTGGTCTCATTGGAAGTCAGTGGCTCTGCGAATGGATAGATATTTGACGGTTGAGGTACAGGTGCGAATGCAGGACCAGAGACATCATAAGGACTCGTGTTGGAGCCGTGGGAACTTGATGGAGTTGTGTAGTTCGGGTATGGGTACCCAGTCCCCGGTAGCAAAGAAACTCCGGCAGTGGAGGCATTCTGCAAGGATCCTCCAGTTCCTGTCCATATTGGAATTGCATAGAGGCTTGACGAGCCATTTGATGAGATTGAAGTGTTTGCCGAGGTGGGAAAAGCGGTTGAAGCAAGAGACAGATTTGCTGAGCCATGCCCACTGCCCGTGCCAAATATACTTGGTGCTGGGCCAGTAGACATCACTATTGGTGCGGTTCCTGACGAATTCACCGACACAAGCCCAGTGCCAGTAGACAGTATTATTGATGCCGTGCCTACTGATGCATTTGCTGATACAAGTCCAGTGCCAGTGGATAGCACGACTAGCACTGTTCCTGACACATTCGCCGACACGACTCCAGTACCAGTAGACAGCATTATCGGTGCTGTTCTTGATGCATTTGCCAATGTGAATCCTGTGCCGGTAGACAGCACCATTGATGATGTCCCGGACGCATTCACCGATACGATGCCGGTGCCAGAAGAAAACACGGTTGGTGCTATCCCTGACGCGTTCATCGATACGAGTCCGGTCCCAATTGATAGTGCTATCGACGAGTATGCGTCGGATGCATTTGCTGAGTTAGTCCCAATACCAGCTGATGGATCAAGAGAAGGGCTGTAGTCTGTGCTGGTGGAGTTGTCTGGCAGCAGTACAGAGCCAGTCGACGGCATCTGAGACACTGATGCGCGTGATGTGCTTGTATATCCATCAGTCGATAGCCCTGTGCCAGCATCGGACCGAGAGGAATTGCCCGAACCAACTCCATTATCTGTCGAAGAATGCACTGGTGGAGACTCGGTTTCCGCGCCAGATGAGTTCGATGCGACCCCGGTTCCCATCAATGTTTGTCTGCTTGGATCCCCTGTGCCTGTGCTGGACAGGTTGGCTGATGAGGCCCCACCATAAGTTGACCATACCAGCAAAGACCCCCCAGTTCCCGGCCCAGATGTGATGACAGAACTTCCCACTCCCGTAGGTGATAATAATGATGATGTCCCTGACTGGGTGGTGGAGTTTAGTGTGGAGTATGGTGTGTTTGAGTCTGTCCATGACTCGCTTGCAGAACTTAGTGAGGTAGATTCGACATTACGTGATGTTTCTGAGCCTGTAGTCAAGGCTATTGGCGTGGATGTTGATGCTGCAGATGTTACCGTATCTGGCCACTGCGAAGTGCTGGACGAGGTGGAGGATGAATTTGAGACACTGGCGGATGTAAGATTGCGAGGGTATATCGGTGGAGACGCAGCAGCGAATGCTTGGCTGAGGCAATAGAAAAGGACACAAGGATGGAGCATGGCTGCATCACCTCATGGCGATGTTGGTATTGACAGATACCGTTGTTCAAGAGGATAAGCGAGTGAGAGAAACGGGCTGTAATGGAAAAAGAGTCGGAGGCACAAAGAGTGAGAGCCCTGCTCATGCACCCTCGCCTGTGTGGCCAGGCTAGCGAGGCGGGAGCCCCGGGAGGCGTACTGCCCGGACGGGAGGGCCGTGACGTATTGCGATTGGCTGAAGGAACGAAAAGCGGGCGATCCCTTGCAGGGGCGTTGGGTTTGGGGCGATTTGATGGACGATTGGTCAAATTTGCTACATCTATTTCATTGAAAGAGCAACAAATTGATTGGATGCACAGCCACGAATTGTCTCTGATCATTGATGGCCAACCGTCAATCACGTGGTATGACAAATGCAATATCAATCCCGAGGCCTTTCGCTTCACGACACTTGACACCGAACAGGTACAGTACAGATCCAGGCACATGGCAAGTAATCAGACAGCCCGGCCTGCGCTCTTGTACTACACCGTAAACCAGACATTGCACGCTTCCTAGACATTCAAAGACCTTGCTCCAACCAGCTTCGCAAGTAAAACTAAATCACTGCACAAAGGCCACGTGCCATAATAACAGCACTCAAAGGTGCATTGGGCCACTCAACCACACGCTCACCTTCTCACTGCCAGAGAAGTATGTTACAGAGATCCACCCTGAGCCCAACCTTGGCGCCTTCACCGTTGTTCCTCGCATTCGTTGGGTTGAAGATTATGATCATCTGAAGGTACAAAAACTGGTCCGAATTGCAAACTAACCTGTTTGCACATTTCCACCTCGCCTATGTGAGTTCGCGATAGGAATGATCGTCCACCACCATCCGAAAACAAGAACGTTGTTACGACGGTGACTACTTAACCTTGAAGAAACCTCATCTCCCACCGTATCTCCCATGACCCCGCTCATGCCGGTGCACATTTCATAAGGATCCTCATCGACGCACCGACTGCATGCCCGCTTGTTTGGGTTTGTCAGAATTCAGAACCGAAAAAGTAGATCTCCACTAACGGCGCACATGGCGCAGGCTGTGATACAGTATTCGGTACTCTCAACATGTTTCTTTTTTTGATCACTACACGTTGTAGGCAGGATCTCCGATGCCGGCGCCTGCACAACGGTCAGACAAGCAATTCATAGGCTGCCTATTACAGCGGTATTGTTAGCTGATTAGCGTCTAACCATAGCAATAACCTTGCCGATCGAATCATCGGCAATTTCTTTAATCCTGACAACGGCTGGCCGGGGAGCAGCTAGTGGCTTCTTAACTCAGAAGTTGCCCAAAGTGCCCAACTATGCCTGGTTGACAATTCTTCGCAGCTCAAAATAACTGGCCATCTCTATGGACGATATGAACAAGCGATAGGCTTTCCTATACTTTTGCACGCCTTTAAAGGCGACCAAGTCGAGTCAGACAATCTGGACAACAGGGCCTGCTGAGATTAGTCAGTAATGTTATCATTTCAAATGCTTCCAGCTGAATGAGACAAAGTTGCAACAATGTGAGGGTTTGCAAAGAACCCTGTCAAATATCTTGGCAATCATCGGCCTGTGTAGATTGCTTGTTTTGAAACCCGACACTGTTGGCTAGTCCACGGTAATCATGGAGATCGGATTTTTGTGTGGAGGCTGGAAAAAATTAGGAACGTCATACGGCGTAAGCAGTTGAATCTAGATGGTTCCGTCTCTATCAGATGAGAAGCTGATACAATGGATGAGTATGCTGCAAGATATGGCACGCTGCAGTAAGATCCTGATTCAGATCAACCGCAATCTGAACTCGAGATTCAGGGATGGTTCGGACTGTAGCCATGGCGTACGTTTAGATGGTGCTAGGTTGATCAATCTCGCTTCATGATATGTAGAGATAAGTAAATTGATCGAGGAAAAATCAGATGATATGAACCTCAATTTGACTGGGGAAAGTGGAGTGACAAGTCGGGAAGGAAGCGGTTCAGCTCGTTTTACGTCTCAAAATACAAGGCAGACAGCGTAGTAGGCACGGTGTTGCCCGAGGGTTGGGAACCAAAATTGACACATGAA
Organism: Piedraia hortae CBS 480.64; assembly: GCA_010093745.1. Taxonomy (NCBI): domain Eukaryota; kingdom Fungi; phylum Ascomycota; class Dothideomycetes; order Capnodiales; family Piedraiaceae; genus Piedraia; species Piedraia hortae. The sequence continues at coordinate 87,586 of MU005973.1, forward strand.
TGCGATTGGCCACAGTTGAAACTTTCGTTCCTGTTTATCGCAATATACGAGTCCGGCTCGGTCCGTATGCGCCGATCTTCCTCGTGACGTCTGGTGGCCATCATCTCCGCAATTTGATGTTCGCAGAGAGCAAAAACATGACAGCATGAGAGGTCGAGAATCATGACTTCTGCAGTCGCGATATCGCCGGCGAATCGCTGGGATGGCATTGATGGCAATTGGTCGTCGTTCAACGTAGGCATTGGCCAACCTGCCCAGCGCATTCGTGCACTTGTCAGTTTCAAAGCCTATCAGACATGGGCCGTCGTGCCCGAAGGGTGCGCGTCAGCGGCCGATGTTGGCAGCTGTCAGCAAGCGCGTGGGGGTGTTTATGACAGCTCAAAGTCTTCATCCTACCGGTCTGTCGGCATCTTCGAGCTAGGCGTAGATGATGCGCTGGGCTACACCGGCAATGCAGAATTCGGGTACGATGCCGTCGCGTTACCCTCCGCAGTCAAGGTCGCCAATACTACCGTTGCAGGATATGCGCTCGACAACTTTTACCAGGGCATGATAGGTCTCAACCCAAAGCCGACGAACTTCACGTCCAAAGACCAGTCCCCAAGCTTCATGACCCTTTTGAAGCGTCAAGGGTCAATCGCAAGCCTATCAGCTGCCTATACGGCCGGTGCGCACTACCGCTCTGGCGGCGAGTATGCTGCACTGACATTAGGGGGCTACGATGCCGCTCAAGCAGTCGCAAATAATGTCTCGTTTTCCTTGACTGATGGTGAAGTTGTCGTTGGGATTCAAAATATCACAACCCCTTCAGTCATCAGTGATAGCCCTCACGCAACTGAATTGCTCCCCGATCCCATGACTGCTGTGCTCGACCCTACGGTGCCCCATCTGTGGTTACCGCGCGAGGCTTGTCAAGCCTTTGAGATCGTATTCGGGATCGTCCATGACCAAGTAACGGACCTATACCTGGTTAATACGACCCAGCACGCTAAGCTCAGTCGCCAAAACCCAAACATCACCTTCACCCTTTCGCCCGGTCTCCAGTCGGGCCCAACGGTCGACGTCGTTCTACCCTATGCCGCTTTTGATCTCACAGCCGGTGCCGGCTACCGCGATCTAACCAACGATACCCTCTACTTTCCTCTGCGTCGAGCCAACGATTCGACCCAATACACTCTTGGAAGGACCTTCTTCCAGGAAGCATATGTTTCCGTAAACTGGGAAGCGCAGCAGTTCAACGTTTCGCAACGAAATTGGAACCAGAACGTCCCCTCACAACTCGTCACGATCCCTCCTGGCGACCATGTGCCGATTAATATCACCGGCCAAGCCCATACTCCTCACGGCTTAAGCAAAGGCGCAATTGCCGGAATCGTCATTGGAGTTTTGGCCGCCCTAGCCATTCCAATACTATCATTACTCTGTCTACGTCGTCGCCGCAACCGACGAAGACGTGCACGAGAAGCAGCACAACGAAAAGCTTCAAAAGAAGCATCAATAGCAAAGGAAACCGAGTACGAGCAATCAGAGGATGGACTCGTCTTCCCCAAAGCCGAGCTAGACGGAGCATTCACCGAGCCGGGGACGCCCGTAACAGCTTGCATGACGCCCGTAACTCCATACGCCCCCTCAAGCATCGGCAACCGCGGCCACTGGTGCCGATCAAGCGATGCCGAATCGCCACGCACACCCACCGTGGGCGAGGGTACATATTCCAGCTCCACAACCGTCACGAACCCGTTCACGCCCACCGTCAGCGAGGCTGATGGGAAAGAGCGCCACATTTACGAAATGCCGGGCGACATGCCCGACATTTGGGAAAAGGATGGGAAATCCTTAAGTGAAAAGGAAGCGATGCAGTTTAGGGAGATGAAGTATAACGGTGTCCCAGAGCCGAGGAGGGCTTTTTCTTTTGAAGGGAAGCCTGGAGAGAAGTGAGCGAATCGAAGCCAGCATGGCTTTGTAACGACTGATGACGGCTGGGAAGGTGTCAAATACGACATGCGGATTCTTTTTAGAAAATGTCTAGTAGATAGTTAATGAGTACCATTCTCGAGGGAGGGATCAAGCTGTGCTATAAGTTGAACAATACCCACGCTTACACGAAGGTTGTCCTAGATGGTTACGAGTAACACTCTCGGTGGTCGTGAAACCCCTGTACACAGCACGTCAACCATAATGCAGGGACTGGATGCACCGCTGTCCCCAACCTCGTGGCGTGGTGACATTGCAGATCACGATTTTCGTGTCCCTGCCTCATCCTCGCAGATTGCCTTCCAAAATGGGTTAAATACCCTAGCTTTTTAGGCCTGGGGTACTCCATTAGCGCCTGTTCTACTTCCGCGAATCGCAGACTCTCATCCCATGCGAGACCATCTCTGTCCACCATCGAACCTGTCGTTCGCTAGAGAAATTATCATCCAATGTCTTCCAAGACGTGTTTCGTAACCATCGGCGCAACAGCGCAGTTTCCCGCTTTAATCACCGCCGCAACCTCACACCAGTTTCTCTCGGCGCTGCGCGACCTTTCCTACTCGGAACTCATGATACAATTCGGTCAAGAAGGGGAAGCGTTCTTTCTTGAAAAACTGAGTAACGCATTGAGGGAGGATAGCAACGACGATGAGAGCGCGGATAGGATCGTGAAAGAGATCGTAAGCAGGGACGACAGCCCTACGCTGGGAGACAATAGGCCGTACGATGAAGAGATCGAAATCTACAGTGTAACCATTGCAAGGCTGCGGGTAAGAGGCTTCAATCTAGACCGGAGCGGGATGGAGAAATATATGTGCACGGCGAGGGATTCCGGGGGGGCCGTTATCTCGCATGCTGGTGCAGGAACGGTGCTAGAGGCTTTGATTAGTCGCTGTCCCTTGATCGTGGTGCCAAATTCTGCGCTGCTGGACAATCACCAGGTCGAGCTTGCGGAGGCATTGGCGGAGAAGGGTATGCTTGTGCATGGTTCGTGCGAGGGCCTGGCGGGAGATTTGGGGAGAATAGAGGCTTTGGGGAAGAAGAAGCAGATAACTTGGCCTCCGGAGGACTTTGGGGGAGGAGGACTTAAGGGGATTCTGGATAGGGAGATGGGATTGTCGTGATGCGGAATCGTTCCGTCTTGACTTCACGCGGAGAGTTGTGACGAGAGTGCCATTTCCAATGCCTCCCACCGCGCGACGCCTCATAGCTAGCGTTGTACCGCAATGCAAGACCCTGTCTCCGTCTGTGCAAATTCGCACGTTTGCGTCTCAGCAACAACAACAACCGGACAAGGAGCCCGAATATGACCTCACCGACATCTCGACTCTCGGCCACTATGAGCTCGCGCAACACCGTGAGCTGCGCGAGATGATCCGCGTTGCGGCCTGGGACATGCCTCTTCTCAGCTCCTTGGCAAAGCCCTTTGAACGCGACCCCTCACATTTCCTTCGCTGGCGCTACACGACCTACATGGGCGAGGCGCATCCCGGCGCGGCCAAAGTTGTCGTTGAGTTCCGCCCTGATGAACTGCCCGGCCTGAACAAAGATGAACTTCATGCGCTGCTCCTCATCGCCGCTCAGAGATATAATCCCGTAAAGGGCGTGATCAAGATGTCGAGCGATACATATCCAGAAGCGGCGCAGAATAAGAGATACCTGGGCGATACGATTGGGAAGTTAATAGCCGAAGCTAAAGCGAATGCAGAGAAGTTCAAAGATATGCCCCTGGATACGAGACATGTGCGGAAGCCCAAATACGTGAAAAGAAGGTTCCCAGAGCATTGGAGATTAACGGAGCAGAGGAGGGAGCAACTGCTGGCGGAGAGGAAGGAACAGGAATTGGAGGAGGGGAAGAGAGTCGATCATTCAAGGATCGTGGGCGGCTTGAGCGAACAGTTGGTCAAGTTGCCAGATGTCTCGAGGGAGCCTGATGTGGTCAAAGAGACTCGGAGAGAGGAGTCAAAAGAGGCTGTTTTGTTGAAAAGACGAAAGTAGATCCTAAAAGTGTGCATTAATTGTCTAAATCAAGTATCGTCTCAGTCATGGATGGAGGTAGCGTCCCACGAAGGCACCTTAGAAATCTTCACCTCTCTCAGGCCACAGCGACAAATCGTGTTATCACGGACCCTGATTATACACGTATACCCATCGGGCTCGATGACAACCCCACCTTTACCGCTATGCTCCCGCGTGGGCAGTCAAGAACTGTCCCAATGCCGCTGGGTTGCGTGTTTGCATGTAGACTGTTCCAGGGCCTAGCATTTTATTCAGCATGGTTGCAACACATCAACGAATCCACGTACCCGTGAACTTACACACCAGCCCTTCCGAGGCGGCGAGATTTGACAGTATGCCGCCGCTGGCGACCCTCTCCATGATATATGGACAGTTCCACGCGACTAGATGGTTATTGTCAATGATGTATCTTTCCCCGGGCTGCAAATGTTTGACCAGAATGGCGCCCACAGATGCGATCCAGACAAGTCCGACCCCGGATACTTTCAAAGTAAAGAGTCCCTCTCCAGAGAACATGGCTTTGCTCAGGCTTTGAGCTTTGTAGTCCTTGCTCACGCCCTGTGTGCAGGCGAGGAAAGCGTCCTTGGACATTGTCCATTCGGGCACGCCCTCGCCGACTTTGATAGTTGCTATATCCCCCAGCCCCGTGGGTGCAAGCAAGAGTTCGCCCGGACCGGTAAATGTGCTAAATGCCATTTCAGAGCCGACAACAAACTTTTTGATCCCGAATTTGAAAGAGCCTTTCAGGGTTATTGTTGGTGACATGGCGATCATCACGCCCGGCTTCACGGTCAAGGGGCAGCCAATGGCTAATTGAAGGGTCAAAAGCGAGTTTGTGTCTCGGTGGCTGATACGGTAAGATCCGCCGTTGAATGTGCCGACATCATCAGTCGTAGATCCGGTCCCGGTGAAGTTCACGGGCGCTTGCTGGAAGGATTGGTGGTGGGATACAGATGGTCTTTGAGAGCCTGGCGACCAGGGTGTAGTTGCTTCACTGTGTTCGTCATAGCCGCCTGAGGGGTATGACTGGTTGTGCGGGTCTTGACGGTGTTAGCTTTGCTTCTCTTGCCTTTTCATTACTAAATTTACCCTGAGGAGGAGCTAACTCGTCAGTGGTTGAACTTCTAATCAGAAAGATGACTTACGAGCAAAATATGGCACTTGATTCTGATTTTGAGACATTATGAATGGTGTAGGTAGATGGGAGTGAAGATAGTAAGAGGGAAGAATGAGTGTCTAAGTCATCTCACAAGTCCTGGTCGCTCATATGCGGCCTGTAAGCGTGGGCGCGTCTGCAGGCGCTTAAGATGCATGATGACAGCCACTATATCTACAGGGCTGACAACCACGTGAGTAGATCAAGCGTAGCCTGGTATCAGAGTCTACATCTAAACTTTCATGATCAGGCAGCGGGTGTCAGCTCAACCTACTGCCTATTCTGGCGGATGACATGTCACGTCGTCCATCAAAGGTGACACTTGGTTAGGGTTAGGATCCTGACAGCTGCCACCAGCGCCATGCAGCACCCATAGGCCACGGACAATGTCCACACCAGGCCCACTCGATCTAGTGGATCCCGCCGACGACGTGTCTACAATAGACTCCCTTCCTTCACCAACCACCACATTTTCCTCATCAGGATCAGAATCAGACGCCGATGCAGAATGGACAGAGAGCATTCGCCAGTTGGAGCTTCTACTTACTATGGTGCTTGTTCCTCTTGTTGGAAAATACTATGGTCGAAAGGTAGCCTACTGGGGTATGTTGTACCGCATTGTATATGCCTTGGGCTGACAAAGAGCTATGTAGGCTGGGCTAAGTTCATGGAATGGAAATTCCCCGTTACAGTGGAAATCGCCAATCCGAAATCATTCAAAGCCGTGGGCGCGGTCGAAGCTGCTGCATCCTTGTAATACTCTGTGGACACAATGCTGCGGGAAGCCAGAGACGCGAATGCAGTCGCGGGGTACAGTACACGGGAGGAACATGACTTTTCCATGCTGAAGTGGACGGTAGCAGCGACTAGTGTGTTGAGATTGGCCTCCATTGCCTCGATGCCATTCGTCTCCTATTATAAAGTCGCAACTAGGACAAATTGGCGCTAAACTGCAATTACTAACGCTTGGAACTGGCGCCTGGGATTTATGCAACGCAATTAGCGGTCCAGATTGTCATCTAGTTTGATCAATGTCTCTTTCCAAACTTAGCCTGTAATGTGGCACCCGAATAAAAATTTTTGGAATGCCAGATACCGTCAACTGCTCAAGGGTGACTGGCTTGGCATTTTGCTAAGGACTTTTGTCCTTCTGAGAAAAAGTAGGCTGACAAAGAGTTACCTGTACAGCATCGCCAGGCATTTCATTCGCTAATGCCTCCATTAACATCTGCCAGGACAGGATGCAAGGCTGCTGGCATTAGCTGTTTCTCCGCGCCGGTACAAGTTTGGAAACGCTGAGGTCGACTTGAGTGGGCATTTTGGTTACTCAACTGCAAACATGGAAATGTATCCTGCTTTCCATGTTTTGCTTCTTTCGCAACGATGAAATAATCTACAGGTTCTCGGCTATTGAACGGTGAACCTCAAAGCTCTTCGCTTGCGTCGTCAAAGGCGCCTGCTGGAGCTTGCAAAACGGATCCCATGGGCTAGGATGAAGCTGCAAACTGACTTTACCAGTCAATACTGCTGACAAGAAAATCTGGCCTTCGACTCATCTCCTCTGTTATCAATCGCAAGTTATGCAGGTGGCTGACCGTTGCGATTGAAGCAGATGCATGACTGCCTATTAAGATTGTCTGCCCAAGAGAACCTCAATTCTGATCAGACAGATCAGAATTGAATTTCCTAGTGCTGTTACATTCCGAAGAACTTGCACGCAATATAAGGGCGACATAAACTGACAAAACTCACGCAATGAATCCCGCCGTATGTCATTACTCCATCAAGCTCGGGACAACATGTACGCAATGAATGTATCAGCACATCTAAACGAGGAATGTGCACGAATGGTCCAGCAACTCAGCAAAGTAGAGAACTACTGTGAAACTTCTCTGCATGCGTTTCTTGCCTTCAACAGCTGACGGGACAGAACGGGTCATCACCAATTTACCAAGTCAGTCCTCCTGTTTCATACTCTAGTTCACCAAACTCGGCAAGAAGCAGAGCAAGTGGTGCATTCCACGACATGACAACCTTCTTGACTTTCGGTAGGCCGAGTTTAAGAAGTCGCCCCAATTCCGACCATGCATCCTCTGGCCTCACTCCAGTTAGGCCGAGGCCAAGGATCGTGAAGCTTAGGAGTTGAGGGAACAGGACCTTATCATCGTTGAGCTGCAGCTGCGAGATGTCAATGGAGTCATAAACTATAAGCCCTTTCAGCTGGCGGCAACGGAGCCCCAGCTGCCTAAGGATTGTAGCGTTGAGGACACCGAGTGTCCCGATTAAGAATCGCTCAAGCTTGGGCAACCCGTCGAAAAGTTGCTGCCAGTCCATGGTGCGAACAGGAAAATTGGTAGATGATCCGTTTTGAGAAATGTCAAGTACAAGCGTGGTCAGGTTAGACAACTTGGCAATCGAGGAAAATGCAAGACTATCCAGGGTGGTGGACGGGGGCTGGAATTGAAACCCGTGGAGTTTGCCCCTGAGGTTCAGGTCCAACCTGTCCAGCTTTTTAAAGGTTGAAATGGCTTCTAGGACAACAGGGGCCGGCTTGCGAAGCGATAACGCCAGTTGCCCGTCTATAGTCGCGATTTTCTGCACTTCCTCGATAGAAATGTGTATATGTGGCGAATTAGAAAGATGCTCGAGCAAAGTCTCACACACGTCGCGGCAGAGGTACATGCTCACGAGCTTGTCACGGCACAGGAGGTTGGGCAGGGTGTTGATAATAACTTCGTTCTCCAGATACCTGGTTATCATGACCTTCTCCAAGTTGACGAGGCGGTTGAGGAGGTCGCCCAACACATCCATGCTGTTTGGCTGATGCATCGACACACTTAACGTGCGTACGGTGCTGGGAATGCAGCGGTACACATTACGACCCAGCCGCTGTTGCATGTTTTTCTTGTTGCATGAGATATTCAAGAGTTTAAGGCGTGGCAATGATAAATTTCGCATCTTCTGATCCCATCGATTACTAGGCTCGAGATCCAATACCCTTACAAAGTTTGCGAAGTCCTGGCGGTGTTCGTCCGGCACAGCTTCCAACATGCGGCTTTGTGTTTCTTGCCATAAAACTTCCCTTCCCGGCCCTGCCCACTCTTTGCAGACTTGAAAAAAGCTCCGCAGAGAGGTGTGGTCCGAGTACAGGTTCTCTGCAATTTTGCGCAGAACCTCGTCTGGCTGGTGCAAGTACTGAATCGGCATGGAGTCCGTTTTGGAAAAGGGGCAGTTTGTGGGTTAATAGACACTTCTCTGGGGTAAAATATATCTTCAGTGTCGTACGGTTCATGTTATGAAAGGTGCTCGGCGGGCGAAGTTTGACAAAGGACTTTGCCAACCGCGGTCGTCAAGATTTTGGCAGAATTCCAGATTAGTCTGGCACTTGCAGCGAGTGAGATGCCGAAACTATCTGATCAAAGGATTGTCGAAGCTGAAGTTGAAGTTGGGGCTGACTTTGAAAGGGTGGGGACCGTCCTCGACTCACTTTACCTATTCTCATGATTCCCAGCACCCCAACTCGCCCATGACATTATCTTACGTGGCGCGGGGCCTGAGTCCCTAGGGAGAGAACCCTGTTATTGATGTTTACAAGCTCTAGTGCGTTCTGAGGGCACATCTCATCCGATACGTGTTACCTTCTCGGAGGGATTACATATCTACACGCCTTGCAACATCAGCTATTCAAAAGACACCACCGCTCCCTCCACCATCCTACTTGTTGAGCATGGTGAGTATCTTCCAATCGGACTTGAAAAGCAAACAAAAGGACATTCATTCTGCCACAGAGCCATCAAGCTTGCAACGATGTAAACGAGGGCATTCGCAGACGCCCTCAAGGACGTGCATACGTGGCTGAATGTCTTGCCAACGTTCATAGGAAACTGTCAAACGATATCTTGTACATGCTCTGCATCTCCAATCTTGACAGGGCAAGTCAGGTATTTACCGCTTCGCCAAGTCGCTTGCCTGGTATGAAAAGCATTTCCCCCCCCCTCCCTTATGATCTTTCAAGATACAGATACCATAACCTCATTTGGAGATCGAGTGCGATAAAATTAAGATTCGTCATAAACCTGCTGTAAAGAGGGACGTTGGAAGTAACGCACAGACCCAGATTTGAGCAAGATATAATTTAGCATGGAAGTTATAGCCGAACAGAGGGACTACCATGTTCTCGTTGGCTCCTACACCGGAACACCCGGTAGATATATGTAGTGCGTCCCTGGCGAACCGGATCCATGGTTCGGATACGAAACGAGGGACTTGACCCATAGCACCTGCAGGAATGTCCTATGGCTTCGTACCCGTCAGATCGAAGCTTTTCACGGTGAAGGCCAGGAGGATAGGGGGCAATTTTGATTGCAGACTTGTGGAAAATCATGAGCTAGATCCGTGGAGGACAATGGAGAGTCCAAGGTTGCCTAAGTTTTTGCAGAGCTAGCCGACAACCCAAGGACAAATTGCTTCGACCTGGTGAGTTCTGCATATGTATCGCACTGCAGGTATCGCGTTCTTTGGCTCAAATCTCATCAAGACTCACGAAGCTCGGCCCCTAGGTTGCATAGGCATATATGGATGATAGATGGGATATCTTTCTATCTTTCTACATACCTCTCACACAGTTTCTCTGTCAAAAAGGGCGACTGACTGGCAAACACGCAGACAAACGGCTCGGCCATACACCACACAAAGCGTTGCATACAATCACCACTAAGGCGATTGCCTTCGACAGACCCTATTGCAAGATTGTTCACGCAACACCTTTGGTGAAAGTCGGTCAGGAATGTCATGATGATGCCCTTTTGCAGAGGCATGGGACTCAATAAGACCCCTCAAAAGCTAACATCCTGTGAGCCGGGCCTTACTTTCCAAAGTTATATGTCATTTTCGCACAAGGCGTCACCCGAGCTGTCAGGCGGGTGGTATCTCGCGTTCCCCTTGCGGAGCGCTACGAGGATGCACCACCGTAGGAAGAGTTCTGAGACTGCATTCCGTCCTCGGTAACGTCTCGGCGAATACGGCAGGAGCGCAGGGATCACTGCCCCACATTCAAGCAGGGACGATACTTAAAAGCTTCGCACCACAAAGCAAACTCATTCACTCTGTCCTCTCTCTCTCTCCTCCACACATGCGCATACATCACACCCTGTCCGATCCGTGCAATTCGACGCGGTGCACTGCTCGTCCCAAACACCTATGTCTGCATCTAGCATAGCTAGCCTTGGCTGGAGGTCTGATACCACCCTGTCGGGGAAACTGGGAGACTGAGGGCTTCTCCGCTGATCCTAATGCGACATGGAATGTATTTCGAATGTTTCTGGGATGTACTGTAAGGTGAAAGTTTTGTATGAGCAGAATGGGCAATTTGGGGAGGAAAAGCTGAGAAACCTCCGAGGTTTTTAGTGAATTCTGGGAAAATCGTCGAGTTAACCTGGAAAGGGTCGCTCGTTAAGACGCGCCCTATATAGTAGCAGGATTGGCAAATATGAGCCAGAGGTGGAGCAGGTGCGACCTTCTAGACAATCGTACCTTTGACGCGTATGAACACCATGATGGATAATGATGAACTGAGTTGAACGATGGATGACAAGTCACTCAGAAAGTGTCAACATTCCAGCGGCCCGGAAGTCTCTTAAGCTTCAAAACTTTAAGACTTCGATGACGGGGACACATGACTAATGTTCTTTTTGTAGCTTTGGTCTTGCAAGATACAGGGCTCAGCCATTTTAAGCGAGTTTTTAGCTACAATAGGTGCCCTGACAAGCCCCATCTCACACCCGGTCTTCTCACTCAATTCGTGCGCATTATGTCTACATCGTTAATCTTCTCACCCTCATCAACGACATTATTTCAAGAGGGTATTAGGCGGCTTGGCGGCAGTAGCCTTGTTCACAAAAATGGCAGTCGGTCAACAAAGATCAACGCCAGCTGTAGTCCTTGCCAAGGAGCTTGAAAAAGAGAGCGACAAAGTTCAAACCGTGGAAGATACTTTGACGCAGCGTGAAAAAGCAATGAAAGAATGTGAAGACTCAGCTTATACACAACGTCGCGCCGTCTCAGATAAAGAAACATGCAGTTACAGTGAGGGATCACCTCCTGGGGAAGGAATTGGACAGAGTAGAAGACAAGAGGACCGGTTTAACTGCAAAAGCACCCAAATTGGCGAAGAATGATTACTGGCGTTCAAATATCTGGAGCGATGCCGCGTTTGAAAGAAGATGTGCACACAAGGTAATACGACATTATGAAGAAATGCAGGACCACGCGAATGAGCAAGTGTGCCGCACTATGAAAGCCGTAGAGGAGGCCATGGCGATATGGAAACGCGCGGCATGGGCAAGGGACCTTGCAGCCAGAGCAAGAAAATATACGGTGGAGCAGAGGAAGCATGCTGTGAAGGAAATCGAGCACACCATAACGCTGGAATTGAACACAATAGGCGCAAAGCGCGCGATGGAAGAAGTCAAGCTCGCGATTGATAGCATTAAGTGCGTCAACAAGGCTTCTGAGCGCGCGCTGGCACGTTAGAGGCTTGTCAGTGTCTGGAGGATATTGACCTTTCGATCTCTAGGAGCATCCCGAGGACTCCATAGCTGTATATGGGCATCTGTACCCTTACCAACCGTATAGACGGCCATTAGTTCTACACATCCTGCTCCGTCCCCATCCAACGAGGTGTGGGAAAAGTAAATGACTCCTTTGACACCTCGGTGGCGATGGATACACAACTAATTTCTCTGTGATACCTTTAGTTATCAAAGAAGCATGACTCTACCTAGCTCTTGAGCGGTGGCTAAGCCACTTTAAGTAGGTTGCCAGTTACTTTAAGGGCTTTAGTAGACCCCTAATTCAAAGCCTGTTCTTCTTACTCAATTTGTGCGCATAACAGCACCGCGCATATCTTCGTCCTCATCAACATCCAAGAAAAAGACAAGAGAAATATTTTAGGATGGATGTGATAATATCAGCCGTGCTCATGACGACGGATTGGATGAATGAGAATCAAGGCCAGCTGTACCTCGAGCCAAAACGACCGGCACAGACATAATCAGGTTTCAAAGCGAGGAACAAATCTTGATGTGAGCGTGAGAAGGAATTGAAAGAACGTGAAGGTGCATTTAGATGCAATGAAAAAGCATCGCTGCAAAGGAGTATGCAGCTATAACAAGGACCCTCGCTTTGAGAAACGATCTGCGCACAATTGAAGCGAAGGAAAGGGACTTGATGGCAGCAAAACCCACATCAGTGATGAAAGAAGGGTGGTGCGGAAAGGTCTGGAACCGTGCTGCGGTAGAAAGCCAGCGGGCAGAAGAGACATTACGATGCCATAACGAAGCGTCTGAACACGCAGATGAGCGAGAGTGATGCATGATTGAGGCTTGGGCTGAGACCATGAAAGTATGGAAGAGCGCGGCGTGGATGCAGGGAACGTGTAGCCGAAGGAGGAAAGTATACTTTGGAGGAAAGGAAACATGAGGTGGATGTGAGGGAATATGCCGTGAAAATAGCGGAAAATGCGATGAAGCTAAGACTAGCCAGGCTAAGGTCAAGGGAGAAGGTTATAGAGGAGCGTAGGCGCGAGATCAAGAGCATTCAGCAGGCTGTTAAGGCTAACGAGCGTGCACTGGCATCTCAGGGGATCGTGAGCGCCTGGATGATGATGATTACTTGTTTCCGATAGGAAAATTCGGAGACTACATAGCTGCAAAAAGGATAGCTGTACCTATCCCAATCATATTTATGATTGTGTTCTGAGATTTTTCAACTTCGTTTCTTGAGGAACCCTCTCCTATCTTTGTGCTTCTGACGACGTCGAAAAACATATTTGAAAGAATATTATTTTAGCCCGTGCTTTGACGTGATATAATGTTTCCGCAGGAGGCGGATCATTGAGGAGACCTGTCGTGTCAGTTTACCCTAACAGCGTAACCATGAATTGCAATGATCCAATACATCTTAAGGATCATGTCGAAAATGAGGTGTTCGGTGTGTAGCGCCGTGTACGATTGGGCACGGAAGGTGTTAATGAAAACAGTGTGGAACGCAGTATCTGGAACTAAGGCCTATTATATATGATATGTAATCGGTAACTCACCGACAGGATCTTAACCACAGTTCGGGGACCGAGTAGGGTTGTTACTATCGAGCTTCGATCATGCTCCCCACGGTACCGGAAAGACTGAGGAGATATCCATGTCCATGCTCCACACTCGTTTTCCCAAGTTGGGTTGACAGCTGAATGACAGATCCATGACACCTGTCACAGGGGGCGCGTTCGTAATGCCCCAAGTGTCATCCAGAACATTACGGAAAATCTCACTCAGGGGAGATTTTAAAAACCCACGACGTGATTCGATGACCGCGGGAAAAGAAAAGTGAGAAGTAGATCTGTGTGCCAAGGCCGCCCCAACCCCGGCACGAATCGGGCCGCATTCGCCGTGACAGTATTCTAAGCCGATGTATCCAGTGCCTGCTACGACTAAATTTGATGGAACATCGCAATTCGTCAAGGGAATGGAGAGAATCATCATCCAAGATCAAGAAGTGTTGAAGAAACAGAGGGGTTGGAAAAAGGAGAGATAATCTGCAAAACCTGCATTGCCTCATCGTGTCTTTCCGCATGCGCCATATCTGTGAATGTAATGCCCTTCAGTCCAAGTGTCCGAAGACGGGGAAAAATTCATCGGGCCTTATTTTGCAACAGCCCGAAGTTCAAAGTGTTCAGAATTCGGCAGTATTCCAAACGGCGACGATTACGTCCCAGTGCCTTGAACGTTTCGGCATCTATAATGCCTTAGAAGTCCATGATGAACTCTTGCAGCATGGGCAGGGAACGAAATAGGCACTCCCAGTTCTCCTTGCTTGTCTAAAACCCGATAGGGCCAGATGCACTAGCACCATCTCGGAAGCATATAGAGCGCATGACCTAAGCTGCGCGAGGCTTTGAAGGGAAAAATTATCAATTACCGGCAGTTGAGCCTCAGTGCGAGAAAAAATCGACAGGACCAAGTTCTGCAGCGTCTGTAGCGTCGTTAATACCTCAAAAACTCTCCACGACGATGACCTGAGCACGACTCTGAGACGTGTGATATTGCTGAGTATCTTGCAAAACGGCGCCACAGAGATCGAGGTTTTTACAGAAAAAAGACGCTCAAAGAGCACGGCGTGCGTATTATCAGCTACCTTCATTCGCTCCAACCTGTCACGTCGAATGAATTGCTCTAAGAGGCAGAGCATCGTTGGGTTAGTCGTTCAAAAACGCACTTCCAGGAATTTCAGAGCGGTTAACTGTACAAGGAGGCGCATGGCCGCAAGGTCGCCCGGACGCTCAACCAGATGAATTTCTGACAGGCCGCTAGGGGTGCTTGCAAATGCTGCGGCGGGCAATCGCTGGGCGCGGTCGATGATTCCGTCGGGATCCTGCCCGATGCCGTAGACGTATAGCGACTTCAAGCGAGGAAGTTCGCGCGTTCTCATGCTTCGCACCCAGCTACGTCTACGTGTGAAATGCAACGTCTGCACAAAATCCTGGCGATGCTCTGCGGGGACCGCCTCTAAACACTTGCTGTCGATCTCTTGCCATAGGATCTCCGGTTCCGGCCCACAGCAGTCTCGACACACCTGGGAAAAACTGCGCAGCGAATCTTTTGTCACCCAGGAGGTAGCTCGCGACATTTGACAGAATCTCCGCTGGGAAGCGCTGCCTATGTGGCCCATTCGTGCGTGTATATCGGGTGTATGAGGTTTGTAAAGTTCTGATTTGTAGTTGCATATTCAGAAGGTTAAGATTTGTTGGGTTGGCAATGTTCTTCGGTAGAATTGACAGGCGAAATCACTGTCAAGAAAGCTGGATACAAACATTCGTCCAGAAAGAGGTCACAGACGCACTATGAATAACATATAAATGATGCCACAAACGCGCTCCTTTCCAAACTGGAAACAAACCCGTAATCAGACATTTGCGTTACATGGCTATGGATAAACGCCTCCCTCACCAGCATGTCTCTCAGAGTTACAATTGGGATACTTCACACTTTGTTGTCAAGTACCTCATTAGTAACGACGACACAGGCAATCTGATTCCATGAACAGAGTTTTAAACAAGGGTTATAGTATCGTGGAGGCTGCCGATGCCTGCCAAAGGGCCTGACAATTCTGCTCGGCTTCCACCTGCTGCCTCTAATTTGGCGCTGATCTGTCCCAGGGCGACCAACACTTAAAGTTTCAGATATCTCAATATTGCCCTCGAAAGCCTTCTCTCATCGGTTGTATACTTGTGCTCAGTTCTTGCTTGCTCCTCCGCGACTTCAATAAAGACGTTTAAATGAAAGTGCTAGTCACATCGAGTATTGCGTGGAGCTAATGACGTAACATTTTAGCTCCGACTGCCCCGCATTTGCCAAGACCACACCATCACGCCCATAAAAATGTAGGAATGTCCGATACTTTATTTCATCACACACTGTATGCCTGTTACAGCGAGATTGTGAGTGCGCGCGTGGCGACCCGCGTCGCCAAGCGCACAATGAATTTGACACACCGACGCGCTCTGCTGGTTATCCATAGCTACGCTCGCTACCGCGCGCGTATGGATGGCGCTTCTGGATTGGTTCGTAGTATCCTAGCTTGGTTCGGATTGTCCTCGTTATTGGGACTTATTAAACCATTTCCTCTGAGCACCGTAACGATGCCGACGTCTGGCGTCTGACAGCCTGTCACCCATTCCCTGCACTTGCAAGTCTGCTCTAAAGGTCTGCTACCCAGTGTGCGTCAACTTCAAGCTGAGACGGCTGGTCCTAGTGATCCTTCCCATTAGGGTAGTCACATCAAAGTCTCATGCCTCGTACGATCCTCATCGCTGTGGGATCCATGCTGCTCACCATGACTCATTTCCTCCTGATGGTCAACACCGGACTAATCCAGACAGCATCGATGATATTTGCGTGTGTGGCAGCTCAGTCCAGAACGTCTGCTCACCCCGCCCCGACCACATGTCCTCTCCTTTCGACCGCCTTTCCGACATCTCCATCGTCTCCGGTTCCGTTCTCTTGTGTCGTTCCACTCCCCGGCACTCCCCGAGCCCTCCCAACATCCCTTCAAGTAGAACACGGAGGGCGTGAAGGGAGCATCTGTGGCGTCAACCCGCATTGGCCTCCTGAACGCGGTCATCTTCTTTGTCATTGATGGCAATGAGAGCCAGATCGACAGAGAAGTTATCCCCCACCATTGCAACCACACCCTGGGTAGATGCTTGTGGCAGAGCGGCTGGCCTGAATCCAGACAGGAGCCCCACCATCAATCGTCACGTATCCCACACGAAGAAGGACACATGACCCTCTGGGAGACGATTGTCGCTGCCTCTGTTCATCAAGGACGCAATCTACCAGGCGCGAAGACCCCTCTCACACAACTCCCCACTCATCCAGAGGCACCGTTACCACAATCATTACGGGCCTATCTAACCTCGGTCAGACGCCGCACCCCTGCGAAGTAGCCCCAGCCCACGGCCATTCTGCTCAAGCAGAGCATCCCGTGGATGATCAACAAAATGGCCACGCCCACAGGAGCCGGACGTAGACGCAGCAACACAGGTACCAGCAGCCCAGGCGCAAGCAGCTCACAAAGTGGTACTGATGAACGCGTGCCATAGCCTCGAGTATGTCGCGCTCGCAGGCCCTTGCCTTTTCAACGGGATTGGAAGTCCAAGGGGGTGGAGTGAACCACAGGATTTGGGGGGGGGGGGGGGGGCTCTGCAAGGGAAACCATGCTGAAGGAATAGACACATCAAACGCATTACTAGACATCCATTGGGACTCGTCGGCAAAGGTAGACGAGCATATTGCCGATTATATAGGAGGGGGGGGGTTACTTGATCAATCAAATAGATAGGGAGTTGATACACCCTAACACACTATGAATGCAAATAGCACCACACACCATTGTTACGCTATCCCCAACACTAAAAAGAATCACATCAACCCAAACCCACGTAGTGTCCATAACTATCCAAAGATCAATACAACTCCCACCTATCAACACTCCATGCAAAACAAAACCCAACCATGCAAACTAACCCCCTACCCAACTCCCCCAACTACCCCCTACCCCGGCCTCACAAATCCCCTCCCCTCAAGCGCCAACTGCGCAAACACGCCCCCGATGACGGGTCTAGTAATAAACGAAATTCCCGCCGGCAACTCCGCAGTATCAGTCTCATAGAGGTCCGGAAATCCAAAACCCACCTTCGTCTCAGCCACATACTTCCTCAACGTCTGCATAAACATCTTACTCGTTGACTCGCTCGCCACGGCAGCAGCATGCAACTCCCAATCGATCTTTGTGTACCCATGTCTCGTATCGAGGGGGACGCCGTATGTGTTGAAGAGTGTAGGGTAGAAGTTACTTTGCATTGAGAAGACCTCGCGCGGAACGAGGTTGAGGCCGAGGAGAGCGTCGTGGTAGAGAGAGTAGAGGATTCCGTGGGATTGGGGGTCGTTGTAGTTTAGTCTTGAGTGGGCGAGGGTGGTTGGGGTGGAATCTGTGAAGCCATATTGGCGCCATTTGGAGATATAGTTGTGTGCAATTTTTGTGAAGTTGGCCGCATCGGAGGCATGGTTGGTTAGGTTGGCGATGCGGGACATGGCTTCGATTCCGATGATGCCTTTAAGGGCGAGGTTGGTTTGGTTGACTAGGGGACCGGCAAAGTCGTCGGTGCTGAGTTGGTTGTTGGGGATGAGGGTGTCTTCGACGAGGTATTCGTTCCATTGTTTAAGGATGTTGTAGTGTTGGGAAAGGTAGCTGTTGTCGTTGGTGCGTTGGGCGTGCGCGAGCATCATGATGATCATGTCGCCGCATTCTTCTACAGGCATGTCCTCGGCTGGGATCGTTAATATGATACTGGGAAGGTGATGGGAAAACTTACAGTTTCCATCGGGATGGCCGGTGGCATTGGGGAATTGGCTGCCAATGTCGTGGACAGCATATTTCTTGGGCCAATGGCCATTTTCCTGCTGGATAAAGAGGGGATCCAAGAGGAGCTTGAGAATTGTGGCATTCATATACAAGGACATGACGTGGAAGGGGAAAATAACATCCACCGTGTTCATGTTTCCGTCAGAGGCGATTTCCTTCATGAAAAGGTATGGCGTGCCTGGGGTATTGGTCCATTCCAGAGAAGCAAAGGCCTGACGCGTGGCTAGAGACGTCATGCTCAGATAGTCTTGACCGTCTGCTGCGATCGAGTCTTTGGAGATTTGGGAGTCAACTTGGGTTGCAATGACGCTCTCCTGCTGGTATTCCCCGAAGAAGTAGGAGACGGCATCAACGTCGTTGCTAAAGTAGCTCTTCCAGAGACACGGAAGAGGCGTATAATCCTTTGCGCCTTGAAACTGGATGCACTGGTCTTGATGCAAGCTGAGCTGGAAAACAGTGTTGACGGATGACTTTGCTACGCGGCCAAGATCAACAGCAAAGCCCATTACAGGCCATCTGTTGTTAATGGCGCGGTATTTGGTGTCAGCCGAGTTGTCGAGGATGCCCTTGTTGATGAATTGCCCGCGTACATCGGTATCCGCACCAGATCGATGCGTCACCTTGTTTGTATTGGCAGTGGTATAGTACCAATTACCCCAATTGGCTTGATCATCAGTTTCGGAAAATTGAAGTTGTTGTTGGCGATAGACTTTGTGATAGGCAATGTTACCGCTGGTGTGATAATTCCACTCGGCAATAGCACCATGGTCACCCGATACCCACTCGGCAGAAATGTCAGTATAGAGATGAACTTGGTGTTCCTTGCCATCTAACGAGCGCACGGCAACATCTAGGTAAGATACGGGGAGAGATGCGCGCTTCATGTCATCTGCATGGACGGGAGAGAGAAAGGTGGCAGTCAGCTCGACTGGTCCTGCTGTCAGAGTAAAAATGCTGCGAGTAGAAGTGTACTCGGCCCGGGTCTGATTTGCGAGGTCAACATTCTCGGGTGCCTTTCCCAACCAAGTGTAGGTAGTGTTATCGACAGAAACGAGTCCCTGCCATCCAACAATCTGACCATGCCAGAAAATGGGCCATTCACCAGCCAAGTAGCCGCCATTTCCCTGGTCGGAGCCTGCTGGTAACCACGTGTGAAAGTAGGGGCTGCGTACTGCCAGAGGAAACGATGGAGGTCTCAAGGGCACAAAATCTGCTTGAACCACAGCGAGTCCAGCCGCGTAAACAAGAGATGAGAGACGCATGCTGAAGATGCGGGCTCAAGCAGACGGACGAGAACATATATAATAGCCATGGTAGAGCACGCGCTGCCATGTTGTGACATGGTTTGCGCCATGCTTTGTGCCATGCTTCACCCATGCAGTTAACGATGCAGGTACAAGGTACGGCCGTGCAGAGGCTCGTGAACGTTCCGGTCCAGTCACGTTAGCTGCAGAAAACGGCCGAGTTTAATTACATGGGCATATTTGCCCGAACAATTTGGTTAACAATCACCTTGTGATCCGAGTGCGGTCAGGCGGTCGGATGAAGTACTTTGACGAATGGGGCAGGCACGCAGCTTGTGCGCCTCAAACAAAAAACTTGATTGGTGTGAATTGTCTAATGCACAAAAGCTTATATTTAAACATCCGAACGTTCCCTGCAGCGAGATTATTCGACCAGGAGGCTCTGCAGACGCGCTTCCGTCGCCATAACCTGCAAATATTAGTCGCGGTCCAATAAGGGGATGTTATCCAATAAGGGGACAATGCACTTACGTCGACGGCCTGTCGCACCTCGAGCACGCGTCGGCATTCGCCAACCCAGTCGCGGCTAAGTACACCCGCCCATCCCTTTAGGCTGTTCATCTCGCGCGCGGCAGCGTCCAGGTTGCCCTCTTCGAGGAACGCGTCGGTACGCGCCAGCGTCGCCTCGACGTCGTCGCCCTCGGGCAAGCCACGTTCAGTCTTCTTGGCGAACATGAGACGGCTTAGCACCGCCGAGGCGGCATGTGCTGCCACTCCCGCGTCTTCCGGCAACAGACTTGCCTTGCGCACTTCCGCAGCCACTCGTCGGAATCGATCAATCAGTGACGCCGCTGACGGAATGCCGCGCTGGTACGCCACTGGGTTGATGGACGCAATTGCGGCCTCGACTACAGAATCGCCGCCGCCGGCTGCCTTCAACGCCACGAGTTCGTCGACGAATGGCGTAGGCTGCTCGGCTTCGAGAACCTTTGCGCGCACCGCCTCCACGGCTACTTGTAGATGTTGTGTCCGTAGCGCGGCGTCAACAACGTTGTTCCATCCGCTCATCACGTCGCGTATTTCCTCCATACTGTGACTCAGTTCTTCCAACTTGCCAAGTCGGCCGTCGCGCTCCTCCTCAACCTTGGACCGCACATTGGCCATGTAGCGCTGCTGGAGGGATATCTCCTGTTGCAGCAGCGCATTCTTGCCCTTTTCTTCTGACACTTTGCGTGCAGCTTCCAGCTCGGCCGACAGTTTGTTCTCGTAGCTTTGCCGTAGCTTCTCCTGCTCTTTTTCGTACTCTTCCCGCCACTTGCTTTCTTGGTCCTTCATTTCCAACTCCAGCCGCTTGACCAGCTCCTGCGCAGCCTTGTCAAACTCGCTATGCGCATTGTTGATCTGTCCTTGGGCGTCTTTTGTCATTGACTCTTTGAGCGAGCCAAGCTGGCCGACGATGCGGTCGAGGTCGCTCTTCAGCGTCTGAACCGTCGACGCCAACTTGGGTGCGTCGGCCGAAGCATTGACAGCGGTAATGACATTGTTTACCATTTTGACCAAGTCTTGCACAACCTGCTCCGAGTCGTGTGACAGCGCCAGATGATCCACTGCAGCCGCCGCCTTCGGCACTTCGCTCGTCTTTGCAGCTTTAGGTGCAGCCACCGCCGGAACAGCAGCGGCATCCTCCTTGGGCGGCTTGAACTGCCCACTGCTTGAAGCTGGCTTGTCTGCCGAGTCCGATGATGAAACCTCGGCCACGCGTGGCTTGACGCCGCTGTTCGGTGCGATTGTTACCTTGGGCTCGCCCGTGCTCTTGCCCCAGATCTGCGTGTCCTGCCTCTTCAGCGGGAATCGCTTCCGGTGCGCGCGCTCTTGGAAATAGGCAACGACTTCCTCGCCAAAAGGAATGTACTCAGTGAAGAAATCGTGGTAGTTGTCATTGATTAGAGCCAAGTAGACACTTCCGCCGTAACCCAGCGCCGAGAAGAGTACGAGGAGGATCAGAAAGCGCCGGAAACGGTGTCGGGGACGGGAAGGCGGCGGCGACGACAAATTAGAAGCTGGAGAGGTTGGAGGCGGCGGCGGCTTGCTGGCCACTTCGGAGGGCGAAGGGGGAGCTTTTGGGATTGCATTGGAGATTTCGGGTTTGGGGCCGTCGAGGCCGGGAGTGCGACCTTGGGGGACGCCGGATGAGATATTGCTGGGCGAATCAGGTGGAATGGGCATGCGATGATCGGCAAAAGTGCGCTGTCTTCTGTCAAATTGAGTCCTGGACGTCTGTAAACGTCTTACCTTTAACGGAGCTCCAGCGATCCATTGAGCGCGAGCGGTGCGCAGCGGAAAACTTATATCGACCCTCCTCGCGCTGCGAGCCACAGCTTGACGCAGCATTGTATCGGCCGTAGGAAGCGATGCCACGCAAAACTGGGCGTGAAGTCGAACGGAGGCGGGAGCTTCCACGTCGGGTTAGACCGGTACAGAATGGTACAGTATTTTACAGTATTAAATAACTACAACTTCCCTCCCGTCAGCACTTCGGCAATGCGCTTTAAGCGGTCTTGCTTCAGCTTCTCCGTCTCTGCTATACCGCCGAGGGCCGTATTCGACTCTAATTGTCTGCTCTGGTTCAGCATGTCTTGTACACCGGCCGGTCGCCCATATGCCCAGACGCTAGCGGCATCATCATCACGACCATGGCCAAAGGTGACTGGCTTCTCTGCACTGCCAAATGCCTCATCAATAGCTGCATCCAGCTGTTGCGGTGTGACTATAAATTTCCGAGCATTAATGTGTAAATCGTTCAAATGTCCAAGTCGTTCGTCTCGCTTGTAGTTGGCATGCATGGCAACCATGAGTTCCTTGTGGGCAATGCGATCAGCACGCGTAGGGTCATTTGTATGTGCCTGGTGTATAGTTTCCAGGTCAATGTTGTGCGAAGGGGTTGTGAGCCGATCGTCTTCTCGCTCTGGCGCATTCAGTCGCCGCTCACGCTCTTCTCTATTCCTCTGGCTTTCTTCCGCCCGTCTTTGCATTTCTCGTGTTGCCTTCTCTCTCAGTTCGACCACACTTGAGCGTAAATCTTGCCGCCGAGACTCGGCCATGGCCGCTCTCCATTCCCGTCTGCTGCCGGGTTTTAACCGTCTGTGTTTGGTGGGAGTCTGGGTGACTTGTGCAAGCCATTCTTCGCTGGTTTTGTCTTTTCCCTTTGATATGGCCAGTACATTACGTGGAAGTGGAAGCTTTCCCTTGACGACTGGCGTCTCCACAGCGTCTGGCTGCGGGGGTTCAGGCACCGGGATGAAGCGCGGATCCTCGGGCCTGATTGCACAACGTACTGTAGCAGCAGAGAAGCTGCGCAATGAGGGACAGCGGCGTGGGCGTAGGCGGAGGGCCATGGCAGCAGTCTGGGGTGAAATTCTTTCCGCCAAAAGTGACGTGGTCTGTGCACCTGATGTCAAAATTTTGGCATAGCACGCTCGGCCGCACACAACCGCATAAAAATGGGCAACGCGAAGAAAGAAGCGAGTCGTAAACAGCGCGAGGGAAAGACAGGCGATGGAATGGGAAATGTTCGCACCAAAGGTAAGTGGTTTGCCCATTTTGGCACATGTCTAACATGCAGAAACAGGCGAGAACCATTACCGGTCTGCCAAGAAGGTCAAACAGCTGGGAATTCTAAAAGAAGGAAAGCCGCAGCGCAACTCGCAGGGCAAAATCACCCAGGCCGCGTCTTATCAAGGCCGTGAGAAACCGAACGCACGCATAGAGCCGCACAGGAAGTGGTTTACAAACTCCAGAGTCATCAGCCAGGATGCGCTATCCAAATTCCAAAAGGCGATTGATGCGCAGAGCAAAGACCCTTATAGTTATGTGCTGAAGCAGAACAAGCTTCCGATGAGCCTCATCCACGATAATAAAGACAAGGAAAGGGTGGATGGTCTGCTGCAGCACCGTGCCAAGATTCTTGTGGAGACTCAACCGTATGCCGACACATTTGGTCCAAAGGCACGGCGAAAGCGGCCAACTTTGGCTGTGAGTAGCGTTGAGGAAATGGCCGCCGCAACGGACAACGACTACAAGACCTTTCTGGACAGGCAGACGGAGGCAAAGTACTTGGCTGGGCAGAGTACCCACGAGGAAGACGACTCAGCCACGGCAGCTATAGCCCGAGAGCCAGTCTTCTCCAAGGGCCAGAGCAAGCGCATCTGGAACGAGCTGTACAAGGTCATTGACTCGAGCGACGTCATCATCCACGTACTCGATGCTCGAGATCCTCTTGGAACAAGATGTCGAAGCGTGGAGAAATATATGCGGCAAGAGGCGCCTCACAAGCACCTTGTTTTCTTGCTCAACAAATGCGACCTCGTCCCTAACAGCATTGCGGTAAGTTCTTTCTTATTATCTTCTGTCTTATTCCAAGGCTTAAGTCAAGGTTTTTCTCCTTTTTCCATGAGAGTCACCTGTTACAGCCTTGGGAGATTAAAGAAGCCTCGCCGATCCTCTGCTGTCCTGGTATGATCTCTGAGGCAGGAGTCCTGTTTGAGTGGCCATCTTGACCATCTGATAGAAAGCCTAGTAATGGGACATACACTAACACTTGATAGGCAAAATGGGTCAAATATCTGAGTCAAGAATACCCAACGCTCGCCTTTCATGCCAGCATAAACAACAGCTTCGGCAAAGGTACATTGATCTCACTACTGCGACAGTTTTCGTCGCTACACTCCAACCGAAAGCAGATCTCGGTCGGCTTCATCGGCTACCCAAACACGGGTAAGTCGTCCATCATCAACACGCTCCGCAAGAAGAAAGTGTGCACGACAGCGCCCATTCCGGGCGAAACAAAAGTTTGGCAATACATAACGCTGATGAAGCGCATCTATCTTATCGACTGTCCGGGCATCGTCCCGCCCAGCATGAACGACAGCCCAGAAGACATTCTCCTCCGCGGCGTTGTGCGTGTCGAGAACGTGGAAAACCCGGCACAGTATATCCCGGCCGTCCTGGCTCGATGTCGTCGCGAGCATTTGGAAAAGACGTATGACGTCAAGCTCGGAAGCGCAGCGGCTACCGTCGAGCTTGGTGAAACCAATGTAGTTGGTACGCCGGCGACGCTGAGCGATAAAGAGCGTCTTCAAGAGGCCATCCACTTCCTAGACTGCCTCGCGCGCAAGAGCGGGAGACTGCTCAAAGGCGGCGAGGCTGACATGGACGGTGTTGCGAAGCTGGTGCTAAACGATTTCCTCCGCGGGAAGATTCCGTGGTATACGCCGCTGCCAGAGGATGTTCACGTGGATGGCAAGTCGAGGGGTGAACAACTGGGTTTTACGCATAAGAGGAAGAGAGAATTGGAAGCGAGGGAGGACACAAGTAAGAAGCAAAAGATGGAGTCTGACGACCAAGATGATGATGATGATATCGAATATGACAGCCAAGGGGACGATGTTGAAGATGATAGCCAAGGGGACAATGTTGAATACGACAGCCAAGAGGGGGAGTTTGAGGGCTTTGATTGAGTAGCGTAATGACAGATACCCAAAACAATTCATCCCATTCCAAACTCTTCATAGGCCTGTATCATACAATCTATACATTAAAACCGCATCACACGTAACCATAACCATGATGATAACCATATCCTACTCTCCCGTCCCGTCCTTCCTGTCCGCCGCCTTACCAACGCTCCAACCGTGTAAGCTCCTCCTAACGCCTAACGTCCTCCTTCCCGTCGATCCCTTCCTCGCGAGGGAAATCGTCGTAATCCCAGGTCGAACCATGGGCGTCGTAATCGGCCTGCGACTAAATTGTACTCCTTGCGCCTCGCCATTACCAAACCCGCCATCAAAATCACCCTCATCTCTATCGAGAATCGAAACTCTCTGTGCAGCAAAATGCTTCTCCTCCCGTCCCAAAATCGAGGTTGTCTTCTGTAAAGCCTCCACGCTCTTCTCTTTCTTATGAGGTTCGGAGACTTGAATATTGCGATTCACATCCCCAGTCCCGAGAGGAGACTTGAAGAACGAAGTAATGCAGCCCTGCGTAGCCTTCTTTTTGATCTTCGGCTTGAGATCCTCTTCCAACTTTCGTTTCCCTTTCCGCAGGCTTTGCTTCTCTTCCTCCTTCTGTAACGCGACGATTTCATCGTACTTTGACGCAACACTTACGAATCCACCACCAAGCCCACCGCAGTGATCATCCCACGCGCTGCCGAACCCCCGGGAGGACGGATGATAAACCGGCCGTGAACCCTCATATACGTCCGCATAGAAACCTTTCTCCTCCACCTCCCACCCACACCCCTCTCTCACCTCCCCCCCATCCTCAGGCCAATAATTATCCTCACAACACTCATCCCCTTCCTCAGGCGGGTCCCTTCCAAGTAACCCCCCCAAAGCCCTCCTCTCCCATTTCCCTATACTCGGCCCCCGTTTCCCAAACATCCCCTCAACGCCCTTGACAGTCAAAAAATTCGAAACCGTCGTCTCCTCCCCCTGAGAATTCTTCATCGGAACAGAAAGATACAGCATTACTTTCGCCCTCGTCATCGCAACGTAGAGGAGCCTGCGTTCTTCATCTGTATCTTCGCTTCGCGAGTGGGGGATTGAGCCGACATAGCACCCTGGGATAAAGACGATGGGGTATTCCAGTCCCTTTGAAGCGTGGATCGTAGATATCGTGACGACCGCCTGCTGCTCAGCGGATTGGGATTCGCCTTCTCCTGACGGGGTAGGGTCCGAGGAGGATGTCAGTGCAACTTGTGCGAGGAAGGACGCTAGGCGGTCGGTGAGGGAGGCTTCCTCCGTAGATTCTCCACCTACTTCATCGTCCTCGCGTAGGGCCGCTTCCCCCCCTTGGAACAAACAAGCTTCCCCCGCCTGCGCAGCCACCTCCTCCACATTCCTCCACCTCGCCTCCGCATCTTGGGGGAATTTCTTCCCCAAAAACCCCCTCAACCCAATCCTCTTAACCAAAATATCAACAACGCCCTTTATATCCCCCTCCCCCTCCACCAATCTCTTCCTCGCAGTCAGAATAACATTCACAAACGCACCCAAACCCTTTTGCACCTGTCCTGTCACACTCCCCTTTCCCTGCGCATTGTCCATTACCAGCCTCCAAAGCGAAGTCTTCCTCTCCCTCGCCTCTTTAAGCAACTTCTCAACCGTCGCCTCCCCGATTCGGCGCGGAGGGGTATTTATAATCCGTGCGACAGCCTCACTATTCTCCGGCTGGTTCACAACCCTTAGGTAATCAAGAATAAGCTTCACCTCAACGCGGTCATAGAACCTCGTCCCGCCGACCATCCGGTACGGAATTCCAGCCTCGCCGAATGCACTTTCAATCGCTCGAGAGAGGAACGCAGAGCGGAGGAGGATGGCAATGTCGTTGTTGGTGATTAGCCCACCCGTGACGGATTGGATTCGCTTGATTTCTGATACGAGCCAGCGTGATTCTGCGGCTGCGGTGGGGAGACGACGGAGAACGGGACGCAGGCCTTGGGCGTGGGTCGCTTGGAGGGTTTTTCGCGGACGGCTGGAGTCTTGTTCGATGATTAGCTGCGCGGCGGTTAGGATCGAGGCGGAGGAGCGGTAATTTTCTTGGAGGGTGATTGTGATGGTTTCTTTCCAGTGGGATTTCATTCGGCTGAGGTTTTTGATTTCGGCGGAGCGGAAGCCGTATATGCTTTGGTCGGGGTCGCCGACGATGGTGATTTGGTTGCGATATTGGGAGAAGAGACCCATGAGGTCATATTGGATGCAGTTGGTGTCTTGGAATTCGTCGATTAAGAGGGCTTCGATCTTGGAGACGCATAGCGGGTGTTGTCGGAGTAAAGTGCAGCATTTGAGTAAGAGGTCGTCGTAGTCGAGCAGGTTGGCGGATTCCAGGGCTGCTTCGTATTGGAGGTATATCTGGATAAAGTCTTGGGTTTCCGCTTTTTTGGCGGTGCGGAGATATTTTTCTGCCGTGATTCCTTTGGCTTTGAGGTGGGAGATTCGATTCCGTGCTTGGTTGGGGTCTATGTTGACTTGGGATTGTTTGATTATGCGTTTGACGACGGCTTTGCTGTCTGCCGTGTCAGCTACATCGAATTTATTGTCGAGGCCAATGTGATGTCCGTGTTGCTTGAGGTAGCGTAATGCGATTGAGTGAAAGGTTCCAAGTTGTAATTTTCCCGCTACGTCACCTCCAATGAACCCACAGATGCGCTCCTTCATCTCGTTGGCCGCCTTGTTGGTGAACGTGCAGACGATGATGTTCCATGGTTTCAATCCGCGATGTGCGATGAGATATGCAACTCTGGCGGTCAAAGTCTTGGTTTTGCCGGATCCAGGCGGCGCAAGGACTTGGACAACCCCCGCTGGACATGTTACTGCTTCCTTTTGAGCGCTGTTCAATCCCTCCAGGATATTGTCCATGCCCATCTGTTTGTATGACGCGACGTAAATACGCGCTAGCGAGGCGCTAGTGACACGCTACAACGGGTGTGCATGTGACCAACTTTCATCCCGCTGCAACACAGTGATCAAGATGAAGTTTGCCTCGGTTTTTGCTCTGCTCGTGGTGGCTGTGGCTGCCCTGGATAAACCGCTGGATATTCAGGTTACGAACAAAGTAGAATGTACCCGGAAGACGAAGAGAGGTGGGGCATGTGATCTGACAGCATACGACAAGACTGACAGTGAAAGGCGACCGGGTTGACGTGCACTACCGTGGCACCTTGGAAAAGGATGGCAGCGAATTCGATGCCTCGTACAATCGTGGCCAACCTCTTTCTTTCCATGTTGGCAAGGGCCAGGTCATCAAGGGCTGGGACGAGGGCCTTCTTGACATGTGCATTGGAGAGAAGCGGAAGCTGACCATCCAGCCAGAATGGTTTGTTCTGTAAGCAGCTTGGAACCTTGCTAATTCCAAAAACAGGGGCTACGGTGCATCCGGCATGGGTCCTATCCCAGCCAACAGCGTGCTGATTTTTGACACGGAACTCGTCGGCATTTCCGGCGTCAAAAAGGACGAGTTGTAGTGTAGAATATCTACGATACGAGGAATGACAGCTACAGTATGATGAAACGGCAGTCTACAATTGTGATGTTAGTGGCGACACCCCACTTTGACCTTCATCTCATTTCAATCGTCGTAGATGGCTCTCTACTTAGGCTTTGATCTGTCGACTCAGCAGCTGAAGTGCGTCTGCGTAGATTCAAAGTTCGTGGTTCAATATGAAGCCAAAGTCGACTTTGATGATGACCTGGCCAAGTACGGCATTGAAAAGGGCGTACTGAGCCATGCAGCAGAGGGAGAAGTCTTTGCGCCTCCGGCCATGTGGCTCGAGGCGGTGGACCTCGTGCTCGACCGGTTACATCAAGAGGGCCTTGACTTTGGCAAAATTAAAGGCCTTTCTGGTGCCGGTATGCAACACGGAACCGTCTTCTGGAATTCAAACGCAGAGCATCTCTTGTCCAATCTCGATCCCGAGCAATCTCTAGTTCAACAGCTCAGCTCAAGTGAAGAGTCCAAGAACGCATTTGCCCACCCAATGAGCCCTAATTGGCAAGACGCCAGCACCCAAACCGAAGTTGAAGCTTTTGACTCTTGCCTAGGCGACGCAGCAACCCTCGCGAAAGTAACAGGCAGCAAAGCCCACCACCGCTTCAGCGGCCCGCAAATCCTACGCTATCGAAAAAAGTACCCAGAGCACTATTACAACACAGCCCGAATCTCTCTCGTATCATCCTTCTTCGCCTCAATCTTCCTCGGAACAATCGCCCCAATCGACATCTCCGATGTTACGGGTATGAACCTATGGGACATTCATTCCAGTAAATGGCATGGCTCTCTCCTCGAGCTCACGGCGGGGGGCAAGTCCTCCATCCCATCCCTCATAAGCAAACTATCCCAACCAAACCAAACCCCCGAAACCCCTCTAGGAACTATAAACCCCTACTTCATCACCCGCTTCGGCTTCCCACCAGACTGTCAAGTCCAGCCCTTCACAGGCGACAACCCATCCACAATCCTCTCCCTACCTCTCCTCCCAGGTGACGCAGTCATATCCCTCGGCACGAGCACGACCTTTCTCATGAGCACGCCAACCTACCTTCCAAGCCCAGAATATCACCTCATGAACCACCCCGCAACAAAGAATCTATACATGTTCATGCTCTGCTATAAAAATGGGGGGTTAGCCCGCGAACTTGTTCGCGATCAATTGAACAACATTATCACTGACTACAGAATCACCCCCAACAGCACCAGCGATCCAACCGACCCCTGGGCGAAATTCAACTCCCTCGCCCTATCCACACCCCCCCTTTCCCAGCCTACCCCCGGCGGGGCGATGCGGATGGGGTTATACTTTCCGAAACCGGAAATCGTCCCTCCATTACGAGCTTGTCAGTATCGATTTCTCTATACCCCGGCCGCATCACCATCCAAAAACCCACCGGCTAGGGGCTCCCCATCATACCCCTCCAAGGCAAGGGGATCTCTAGACCCCCTCCCCCCAACTCCCCATCCAACCGACGCACTCACAATCCTCGAATCGCAATTCCTCTCCATCCGGCAGCGGAGCAACTCCCCCCCTAAAAAGATCTACCTCGTGGGAGGGGGGAGTTCCAACCCCGCCATCGCGAGGGTTTGTGGGGATGTGCTTAGCCCGGAGGAGGGTGTGTTTACGTTGAAGTTGGGGGGGAATGCGTGCGCTTTGGGGTCTGCGTATAGAGCGGTTTGGGCGGGGGAGGGGGGGCAGGGGTGGGAGGAGTTTATTGACCAGAGGTGGAGGGGGGAGGTGAGGGGCGTTGAGAGGGAGGAGGGGAGAGGTGAGTTTTCTTGTGGGGGGGAGGGGTTCGCTGCCAACGGCGCAGGAGATCTGTTTGAGCTTTATGGAATTGCTGCGCAGGGGTTCAGGGAGATGGAGAGGTTGGTTGTTGAGGAGCAGAAGAGGGCGAGTTGAGGATAGGGGGGTTTGGATGGATTTATGAGAGGGCTACGATGCATCCAGCCCAATACTAACCATAGGTGATAAATTCCTGGCCAAGCTTCTGTCATCCTGCCTCCATCAAAGCCAGGTATCCATCTTACATCACTGACATCATCACATCATCACATCATCACATCATGTTGCAGTCTTAATCGCCACAAACCAGAGGTCGATCATGAATATTGATAAATACCCAGCAAAGCTGAACGCACCTGAGCTATGTGGTCGGGCTAGATCTGCAAAATGACAACAATACAGATCCAAGCTGAATCAGATGAGGCGGTGAGATGAATGGGACGATGACCTGAACTAATGTCGTCCCAGTGAGAGATCTTCTCCCAAGGCCCAGCCTGAAAGGAACCCACTAGCATGTCCCACTGATGAGGATATGGACTCTTGGGGAAGCATTATCTGTCAAATAATAAGGTAGACTCGGCGCGGAAAGTATCACCAAACTTGATTTTCAACGCCTCTGCGGTGAAGGAGGATCGCATGGTGCCTCAGAGCTGTAGTATATGAGTCCAAGATGATGGGGTACATCCGTGTAGTCGCCAAGTCAAGGCGTTTACATTTGCCGGCTAGTTTTGGAGACGGATGGGTCGATCTGTGGTCTTGAATGTCAAGTGGTTGTTGAACTTGATTTGCTGAGGACGAGTTCGTAGCAAGAAGGTTGTTACATGGCGTGGGGCTGTTTGTGATGCTGTGGTTGATGGGTTGGAGATGGATTGTGGAAGATGCGTTATATCCGGTCGTGTGGAATTTGACAAACACTGGATACCGTGGATGAGCCGGTTGTTTTCCATAGGGCTTGCCTTTGAGTAGGTCATTCCAAACAGTCTTGCATACTGCGTCTGATTGTGCCAAGAGACAGACGCGCCAAACTTGTAATGGGCAAATTCACCTGACGTGGCACGAACGGACGAGCGCCAGGAGGAGGGATGTCGGTTGGTTGAACGATGAATGTCCCGGACATGGCATGAAGTTTCTAGAAAACATGCTTACTTACATATCCAGCTGTCAGAGGGGTGAGCGTCCGAGGACTAAAGGGGAGCGGATATCGACGACAAATGGTTTCACTCAACTTTGACTGAAAAAGTGAATGTAGATGTCTATGTCTATATCAGGTGAGGTTCGAAACCTTCCCCACGCTACCTCAGTCTAATCGCATTCGCCAGGACAACTTCAGCGAACCATGCCCTTAAGCATGAACGAGACAATGATCCATCCCAGGGAAAACTTCCTCTATAGTGGTAAAAACCCTGAAAAGTTTCGACTTCTACCCACAGTTCTGGTCATGGTAGGTGCCACATTCTTCTGACACCAGCAGCCTTCCTTTCCATGAATGTGGCTACATGCAGTAATCCTGCTGTATTTTTCCGACGTCTGCTCTCGTAGCGTGATTTACGTATCCACGATCTGCATCGTTCCAAACATTCAGAACAGGAACGACACATTGCATGCACTCTGTCATTCACGAATCAACGATGCACCACTCTCTTGTGCTATAAGCTCAACAAGGTTAAAAATGAAGAAATTCTCTTGACAGCTTCTCGGCATTCAATCGAAGTGCTTTCTTGCGCATTTGCAAAAGAGGCAGCCAGCCATCCACTTGCTTTTTCAGGGAACTTAAGTCTGGAAGAGTCTTGATCTCTTCACGGGCTTCTGGCATATTGAAAACTTCAATCATGCTCTTGTAATGGCGCTGTGAAACACCCATGTCCCGACACAGGCACTTAGATCTGGAGACATTTTTGACCCGCCATCACCGTCCACAAAGGTTGGGGATAGCTCCATGAGTTATCATGATCGAACGTCTGCTGGGTTGGTATCGAGTCGAGAGCGCCTTCAAGGGTCCTCAGACGGGATCATTGTAATGCTGTTCCAAACTGCATTCCACCCGATCCTCAAGATTGAATCCGCTGCCACATCTCCTGCCATATCGATATCATCTTCAATGGCATGAGTTCGACATTGGAGATTTCATAAAGAGCCCTTTCGCCCATGCTCAGAGCTGTCATTCTCACGGGACGTCTCGTAGGATTCGAACTCAGTGAACTTGTTGATGTCGTTGCAACTGTTGGAATCTGATTCCGTGTCCAAGATCCATGAGTTCACTAGATCAGTGACTTCGTTATTCTCTATCCTCCAGTTGCCAGACAAACAGCCGCAACTGTGCCATGCTGGCGGTCTTTTCACGTTTCTGTCTATTTTCGACAGGATGTCTGGCACGACGTTTGGCAACCTCACTTCATATGATTCCTCGAAGATGAGATAGGTGCTGGCATGGTATACTCGGAGATATCAGAGGATGGACAAGAATATCCAGAGGTAAGGGTGATGGTCTTGTCTTCTTCTACAGGAATGTTTGCTACGAGGTGTTTGCACCTCGCAACCGGCACCGGTTCGATCTGTTTGTAATGTCACCCAACGATCCCATTGGAAGTTGGTCATGACGATGTTTATCTGAAATGCTTGGCGTACTCCCGCAATTATATCGTCAAGATGACCGTTACATGGTGCGGGTGATGGTCCCATTCCCAGTGCGACCAGTGGCGTCTGACTGGTTGGCACCCAGAATTCGCTTTGGTGATTGGTTTCCACTTCTAACAAGTTAGATGCTTCGACCTCTCCAATCCTTATCTTCTTCCCCATCTCCGTGCACCACTGCTCCATATCCTGTATTTCTCGCTCCTTGGTGGCCTTCTGTGTGGGCTGCTTTTCAGCAGGAACTCCGACTTGCCGCTTGTAGGCCCTTCGCAACATCAGGCGTCTCTTGCCCCCAAATTCCCTGCAGATGCCGAATAATTTCGGCACTCTGCTTTGCCAGCAGCCTGGCAAGCCCAGCTGGGATTTTCTCTGCCTGCTCCACCGGAGGCTGGGTGATGTTCGTCAGTAACGGCGCAGCATTCCCGGCCGCCACAACGGCACGCAACGGTGCTTGCGACCGTGGTGCCCAAGGGGCGACCTTCGGGGAGGCAGCTTCGATGGTGCTGGTTGGAGCAACTCTATCAAACTGGCCGTCAGCTCGAAAGGGTTCGTAACACGCGCCAGATCTGGAACATTCTGATAGGTCGTCCAGTGCTCCATAAACCCTCCGGCGCGAATGATGTGTGTTGTCGCGGGTGATGCTCATCAGCTCCGTCCCCCGGGCAGCCTGACCTGATCGCAGGTGCGCTAAGACCATTACTGGGACAGGCAGCTTGCGTTTGACTTTTGAAGACCCATCGCCCCATGATGGTGCTAGCTTTCGGTGGCGGTATGGCCAGTTTCAATGTATCGTTCCCTCTTAGGCTTCGTGATTCGTCCTCGCATGCTTGGTGCCATTGAATCGCTTGTGGTGTTTGCATGGCCTCTCTGTAGGCATTTGGGGTGAAAAGCTTGCTGCTGCAGTGAACGTGAAGAACGTTATCGCCGACAGCTGGCAATCACTCATCAGGCCGGTGAACCATAGCATCTCTGCGGCTTCTTCGTGTTGTCGTTAAGCAGCACTCTACAGCCTGTTTCGGCAAGATCTACGTGGATGTGTGGTTTTGTCAATTCCACTCGCTTGGAGTCATCTCCATCCACTGTCATCAACATGGGCCGGAAAAGTAGCTTTGTTGGCGCCAGCTTTGTCTACGAGGAAATTTTCCTGGTTGGGGTCACAGAATTTCGCGCCAATGGCTGCAGTATCTGCTTGGCGGAGCGGGACATCGGGATTATGGTGTGGCTCGTGTCGTCCAAACGCATGGCAAGTTCTGGATCAACCTTGCGGACTTCCTTTATGACTTTACCCATGTCCGCGTCGATGTCTCGATCTTTTGCGGCGATGGCCGTGGTACAACGCAGCAGATGGCTTCAATGTATACAGTCGCTTATATAGTAACATCATCATTATATTGAGGACTGGGTTGAGATTGCGTGGTGGCTTTAGGTTGCGTTCGGTTGTTGCTGCTGCGATGCGACTGCCAGGAAGACTTGCTGGTCTTGCTGTGAGTGGCGTTGTACGCGGTAGCGGTCGACGGGTTGGCTGTGTTGTGATTGGCCTTGACGTCTAAGAGAGTCGCTTGAGTCTCGACAAACGACATCGTACCGCGGTGGCTATATTATCAACTACTGTATTTAGGAATTCGACCATTGTGATGAGGAGAACCGCTCCCTTTAAATCATCAGTGGAGGGGAGGGGGGCGGGGGGGGGGGGGGGAAGCTTTTAGCCAGAGCTTGGTCTGAGGTCTGCGCTCGCTTGTGCAACTGTATCCGCTTGTGGTGGAACGTTTCGAGGTGCGAGCGAATGGATGCAGACTCAGATATGAAGGGTAAGGAGGGATTTGAGCTTTCGCATTGTGAAGGATGCGGTTCCCCGTCCCATCTTCGTTACCGGAAGTGGGATCAGGGTCTTCATCAAAAATCAGTGGCTCCAATTCAGTAGGGATTGGAAGTTTTCCCGCATTTTTGGTCTGCTGTTGATGTGTCTTCGCTTGCTCAGAACCACTTGCGGACTGGTTGCTTGATAGAGCCATGGTTGTTTGCGCAAGTTAGTCCTGGCTGAGACCATGCCAGTGTTCTGTGGTCAACGAAAACAGCAAACGGAACTGGTTGACCAAGAAAAGTTGATACGCACTCAGGGAGTAGAATGACATGCCACGGCTGCACAACCCCTTCTGGCATCTCGACAAGAGTTCCACATCTACGACCGAGGATCTTAATCAGCACTGATGTACCAACGAGGTCAATGGGTTACGGTAAGATTTTTTCGAGTCGAAGAAAAAAAAATCGTTGTGCGTCAGTCACCCGTGCACGAACCACTAACGCACTAGCGTAAGCACCCTTTTCGGAGGACTCCTATATTAAATTGCTTGAGGTTTCTCACTTTCTTGTCTGCGATATGTCAGACTGAGCATTCATTGAAGCTCATGTGAGGCATGACAATGATTGCTGGTCGGCTCCTTTTCAAGCTACTATCCGACAATTCTTATTTGCATTGGGCATATCCCTTCCTTTCCCCTGCTACAGGTAGAGAGTTGGAGGGCTGACCCTGGGCCAGATGAATAGGTAAATACTGCACGCTAAGCGTCTGATGTGCCTCGAGCACTGATAGGTCGTCTCAATCCATTCATGTCTGAATAGACATGGCTTTTGCCTTGACGTTGTCAATTCCACCCACCCAAGCCTGTCTTGTCATCTAGTTCTTGGCGAACGGATAAGTCTTCAGTTGAAATAGGTTAAAATTTCGATAGGTGACAAAGTAAAGCTAGTTCGCCACAGTATCCATACCCATATCCCAACCTGAACCGGATACCTCTGCCCCTAAGAAGAACTGTATGCCGCCAGCCTTGTCCTCGAGTCGAAAGAATACAATACACCACCCCACCCAACTTATTGCCCTCCTTCCTCGGGAGTATGACCCTCCCTACCCATTCTCCCAACAATAGGCGCGAGCAGGAACCTGAGCTTCTCATCCGCATTGTACGCGTACATCATTGGAAATATCGACTGGCGCTTTAAAAGCCCTTCGAACTGATTAACTCGGGTATAGCGAGGACGTCGGGGAAACGACGTACTGTTTTCCTCTGACCGTGATGGGAGCCTTATGGGTGCAGCGTAGCTTGTTGAGAGGAAGCAGACTGCTGCCAAGAGGATTGATGGCTTCATTGTAGATGTTTTTGGCAAGCTGTGAGAGTTGATATTTTGAAGTGTGCGGAGGAGGAATGTAAGCGGAGCAAAGGGGTTGAGGAATCTTAAAAATATGGGATGGTTCCGTTTGACAGCTTGTGGTTAAGCTGTCGTTGTGGGGTGGATTTGAGCGTACACCTATGGGGGTTATCTTCGTTGGGGGGTTGATGCTTGAGCTTCGTGGGAGGGTTTGCGGTGTAGTGTACGCTTACATAGTGAACGTCTGCCTCTGTTGTGTTGCCTTGAAGAGTTCTACATGATGACTGATGGAACCGAGTCTGAGCTCATGATTCGCGGTGGGCCTTTCCAGATTTGTGGAATTATGGATGATGGACCGCAAGGGAAGGAGGTATTGACATAAGTTTTCGCGGGCAGGGTGCTCATCTGCAAGAGGGCGGTACTTTCATCCGTCAACGCAGCGGACGCGACAAGGCCTCTGTTTGGACCAAGAGAAGCTGATGGAAAATACTTTCAAGTTAGGGCACAGGGGCCAGGTAATGCAAACTCTAATCATCACGTTAATCAAAGTGCTGGTAAGTCATTGCCTGCTGCTGTTTCATTGGTCCTTTGAATCCAATTGGTCAACGTATACACGTCCTGCCCCATGGAGGCAAAAGGTCTTCCCATCATTGGTTGGACAAAAAAGCAAGACCAAACCACAACGAGTTAGCGCTGACTAAGTCGATGACGGACCCGTTGCGGCTTCTCAACACACCACCCAGGTGGACTTTATTTGCTTCCAGTCATGTTCTTCCCCACGGCGGATTATCCACTTGCAGACATCAATAACACTGCTCTCTGACCAGAATCTGTTCCACGCGCAGAAGCGTGACGGAGAATGTCGTGACAGCCGCTGACAACACACCACACAGCAATTCATCATTTTGCCTCCAGTTTGCATTTTGCTGATTCCCACCACACCAATCATGTACCAGCGTCGGCCTGCAGCCCGTAGCGGCGCCGGCTCTTCGCGCATCACGCCGCCTCAGCGCAAGGTGGTCAACTGCATCGCTGACGACACTGCTCTGGTGGCCGGCATCAAGAGTACGACGCGCAACGGCATCAGGCAGTGGGTGGCCCGGGGCCACATGCGTCTGTTTGTGCCGCTGCATGCCATCCAGCAGCTGCAGCGCCAGAAGACGATCGGTCCGCACAGCCGTGACGCTGACGATACGCTCACCTGGCTGGACGATGCCATAACCCGCTATCCGTGGGCCGTAGCCCTACAGGGCGGCGACGACCACTACGAGAGCTGGGCAGACGTCGAGCGCTATGCGGTCCCCCGCCCGCTGCTGTCCGAGACAGACGCCAACGGCTCGGGACCGCGCGTCTCCACGAGCCTGCCGTCGCCCCCGACCAGCCCCGTACAGCAGCCCGCCGCCTCCCCTCCGCGTACCACGACACCAGTGAGCTTGCGGCCGCTCTTCAACTACATCATTTGGCGCGTGCACCAGGAAGCCAACCTCGTCGCCGCGCTAGACTCGTTCATCTTCCTCTGCAACGACGAGCACAAAGTCAAGGTTGCCAAAGGCTTTGATGTCAAGTGCAAGCGTTTGGAGGAGCTCCGCGAAGCCATCAACCGCGAGGAGCGCGAACACGGCGTCGGTGATACCGTCCAGCCCGAGCAAGTTACGGCAGATGAGTCCGACAACGATGAAGACGATGACGACGAAAACGACGAGGAAATCATTCTTTTCAAGCCGCGCAACTGCCAGAACGCCCTCATGGATCCGAACGACTTTGACCGCACCACTCGTTCGCCTGCCGTCAATCCCCGTGGAGACGTACGTCATGCGACTTCTCGTCGTGGCGCGCGCCCTATCACTCCCCGCGGAAATGCACGTCCCGTGACCCCTCGCGGAGGCTGTCGCGGAGGTGGCCGTGGAGACTTTCACAAAAGCCCACGCGGTCGCGGCACTGGCGGACGTGGCGGCAACCGCGGCGGAGGATTCGACTTTAGGAGGAACCGCATCGTCACGAATAACGGCCGCGTTGCCAACGCCGGCCAGGTTGATCCCGATAGCTTCTCCCGTCCCAAGGGCGGCGCTACCGCCGGTAAGCTGTGGGAGCCAACGTAACTATTGTACTGCAAAAGCGCTAGATCCGGATGAACGAAGCCATGATGGTCATGGACTGCGGAAGCAGACGATGCTATTCAAATGCCATTCAAGCACTGGAAAAAAATCAACCAAGAATCATGGCAAATTGCAAGTGGAAATGCTGCAGGAGATTCACAAGTTCAGACTGGGATGATGCGAACCGAGATGGGGATGAAGAGCATTCAGATTGTCCGTGTCCTTCCTTTAGGTTAGATGCTATTGATTCTTGTCCCTTTTTTGAGTATTGGTATATGTGCAAAGTTGTCTTTTGCCCTCGGGGAAGGCTAGGGACAATTTCAACCCTCTGTGGTCGTGCCCACAAGAAGAGTTGGCTCGAAGCCAAGATCTGGTACCCATCGGCTCGGCGAGGCTTGCGTAGATCGTATCCTACGGTGACTTCACCGTCGTTCCATCATCCAGCATGTTGTCTATCAGCCGCATCAACAACATTCTGCAGCAGCATCGCAACTGTCATAGGCCCAACACCACCCGGCACGGGGGTAATCAACGATGCAACCTCCATCGCCTCGCCGAATTCCACATCCCCCACCAATCTCTGCCCCGACTTCTTACTCTCGTCCGGCACGAAATTCGTGCCCACATCGATAACCACCGCGCCAGGTTTAATCCAATCACCCTTAACCAAACCCGCCTCCCCCACCGCCGAGATGAGAATATCCCCCATCCTCGCCAACTCCCTCACCCCCTTAGTCTTCGAATGACACACCGTGACCGTAGCATCCGCATTCCCCAACAGAAAACTGACCGGCGCGCCCACAATATTACTCCGTCCGAGGACAACAGCATGCTTACCCGCAATCTCCACCTCACTCTCTTCAAGTAGTGTCATAACGCCCTTGGGCGTACACGGTACGAAGAGCGGCCGCCCGCCTTTCTTCGCAACCTCCCCGAAATTCGCACTCCCGAACCCATCCACGTCTTTCTCCTGGGCTACTGCCGCGGTGACTCTGTCTTCATCCACATGCTCTGGCAGGGGAAGCTGGACGAGGATCCCATGTATGCTGGGGTCGCGGTTGAAAGCCTCGATGGAGCGTACGAGCTCCGATTCGGGGACACTGGAGGGGTATGTTTGTAGATTACACGCTATGCCCGCTTCGCTGGCAGCTTTGAACTTCATGCGGATGTATGTGCTACTATCGCTGCGGTCGCCGACCTGTATTATGACGAGGTTGGGTTTATAGGCTGGATTTGAGGCCTGTTTGGTCGCGATCTTGGTGTTGAGGCGTTGTCGGATGGACGACGCGATTGATGTCCCGTCGATTCTCTTTGCGGGCATTTTTGTTGAGAAGGAGCGGAGGGTTTGGGGATTTATTCGGACGGTTTTAGAGGTGGTTTGGTAAATAGTTTTGAGTGGGACATGCGAGCCCATGGTACCCGGTAGTCTGGTGTGGGTCCAGGTGGAGGGTCTTGGCGGGGGAGACACTGTGACTTTTTCCAGAGGGCTTGGCTTGGCTGCAACAATGAGACCGATTCTGCTTTCTGGGCACGAGCGCGCGCTCACACAGGTCAAATTCAGCAAGGAGGGGGATTTTATCTTCTCGGTTAGCAAGGATCCCACGCCGTGCGCGTGGTACAGCCATAATGGCGAGCGGTTTGGCACGTACAAGGGCCATCAAGGAGCGCTTTGGACGGTTGATGTCGATCCGACGACGACGCTGTTGGTAACGGGCGGCGCTGATAATACGATGCGGCTATGGGAGATCAAGGCTGGGCGACAGCTGAAACAATGGGAGTTTCCGACGAGTATTCGAAGGGCGGAGTTTTCAGAGGATGGCAAGCTGCTGCTGGGCGTGACGGAGAAGCGGACAGGACACCTGAGCAATATCTACGTCTATGACATTGTGCCTGATGTCGAGGCCGAGCAGGCGTCGGAGCCGACGCTGCGCATCGAGGTTACCGACCTGCCGCGCGTGACTGTCGCCGGATTCTCCTGCCTCAACGACTACATAATCACCGGACACGAGAACGGGTGCGTTGCGCAGTGGGACGCCAGGACGGGAGAGCTGCTAAAGGAGACGTACCCGCACGAGGACGGTGCGGTGGTGACCGATCTGCAGTGGAGTACGGACCGCACATATTTCATCACAGCTTCAAAAGACAAGACGGCGAAACTGATAGATTCCAAGACGCTCGATGTTCTGAAAACCTATGTCGCAGATACACCGCTCAACAGCGCGGCCATCACGCCGACGCCAGACTTTGTCATCCTGGGAGGTGGTCAGGCGGCCATGGACGTGACAACCACATCGGCACGACAAGGCAAGTTTGAGGCGAGGTTTTACCACAAGATCTTTGAGGAGGAGATTGGGCGTGTGCGCGGCCACTTTGGCCCTCTCAACTACGTCGCCGTGTCACCCGACGGAAAGTGCTACTGCTCGGGCAGCGAGGACGGATACGTCCGAGTGCACCATTTCGACCCGCCGTACTTTGATTTCAAATACGAGGTCGAGCGGGAAAGGGAGCAGGACGCCAGGTTGTAGAGTAGCTATAATGTTCTGAAAACAGATGAAGTCAAGAAGGGGACGGCCCGTCCCGTCCCGTCGTCTAGAGTGCCACGTGAATACCGTAACTGACAGTTCGTAATGCGGGTTTGAACCAAGATGGACGGTGAATGCGCGCTGGGCTTGTGCCTGCACCGCCCCTCCAAAACACCTTAACCTGCTGTAAGACCTCAACAATCCGACCATCTCCCCTACCATGACACGCAACCCGCGCCTGCGGGCCTCGTCCAACGTTATCCTCTCCCGCCGTCAAATCCAGCAAAGCGATGCGCCCATGGGGACTTCAACCTCCAACGCCGGCGGTGGCCCCGGCCAAGACGGCGGTCTCTCGCAAAACGAAACGCTAATCAACTATTACTTGGTCTTTCTATGTCTCCTCCTCCTAGTTGCGGGTATGATTGTGTTTTTTATCTGGAATCGGAGACGCAAAGTCGCCCAGCGGGCTGCTCTAAGCAGACTGTTGGCTCAGCAGCAGGCAGACGCCGCCGTTTGGGGCCCGGGTCCGCCGCAAATGGAAGTCAGGAGGGAAGAAGGTCTGAATGAACTGGGAGAGGCCCCGCCGGTTTATGCCCCAAAGAGGACTGAGGATACGGACGCGGTGCCTCTGGAAGAGCTGGGGAAGCCGCCGGATTATTCGCCTACGGGGGAAGGGGGGAGTCGTCAGGGGCAGCCTACGGCGCGGCCTACCACAGCTGGGAGCACCACTGCGGGGAATGCTGCAATGGAAGATGCTCTAACGGGGAATACTGCAGCGGGACAGTCAGCGGGACAGTCAGCGGGGCCTCCGCCTCCCACAGGAGAGAATGCTAGGGAGGCTGACGTGGTGCCTCCGGAGTCTCAGGCCGGACCTACCACGGCGCCTAGAGCAGGGCCACCGCAGCCTACGGTTGAAGA
Organism: Piedraia hortae CBS 480.64; assembly: GCA_010093745.1. NCBI lineage: Eukaryota > Fungi > Ascomycota > Dothideomycetes > Capnodiales > Piedraiaceae > Piedraia > Piedraia hortae. The sequence continues at coordinate 129,099 of MU005973.1, forward strand.
TGTTAGGGAAGGCGACGTTGGACTAGCGAGGACGATGCATCGATGAATTATTTCCACGAGCGGTCATGAGAGATACTGTAATGTTCCTTTTTCGGCGAAACCGGTACCATTCATAGCATGCTTCCCAATTTATACGACAGTTTTGTCTCATACTCACAACCAAGTCTATCCCTCAAACCCATGACCATCCCCCACAACAAATCTCTTTCCCTCAACCATTTTCCCCCATCATCAATTTTTAACCTATCCAACTCCCTCATAAATCCCTCCAACGCCTCCCTCGTCCTCTTAGCCTTGCTTCCCTCACTCCCCTCCAACGATGCCGCAAACTTCCACATAACGGCCCTGCAAACTTTTTATAGCCATGGCTGCCTTTTTATCCCTCTTGTCATTATCCCCCTCCCCTCTGGTGTCCTACCCCTCAAATTCATAAACCGTCCCAAGCGGCAACTTGAACAAACTCCCCACGGGCGCCTTATCGAACCCCTCTTCATCCAACGCAGGAATGTCTTCCTCCTCTTCCTTCCTCTTCCTCTTCAAACCCCTAAAAACACTCTTCATACAGAACCGGGACGGCAGTCCCTACGATGGGGAGGTTGTCAGTGTAGAGGTAGTAAGGGGCTTTGATGGATGGGTTGGCGAGGGTTGGTTTTTTTGTTTGATTGAGGGGGCGGTGGGTTTGAATTCGAACGAGTGGATGGTGGGTTTGAGACTGAGGGTGTTTGGTTTGAGGCAGAGGGCGTTGCCCTGAGTGGGGGGATTGTCTGTTCTAAGGGAGGGATTATCCACCCTGCCGGAAGCACGTAGGAATTGATCTACCCGGTCGTAGATCGAGATTGAGAGCTTGTTCACACCGCGGGGGGAGGGGTTGGTGGTGTTAACTATCCGGTAGGGGCGGGTCGTCGAGGTGTTACCTACCCGGGAGGTTGAATTATCCACCCTGCTTGGCGATCCACCAACCCGAGAGGCTAAGGGACCATCCACCCGCCCCAAGGATCGTCCCACCTGGATAAGCATGTATCGTTGAGGCAGTCGATACTGCAGGCCTCTTAAGCATGCTGGCGCCCCGCATGTGCGACAAAGAGGCGATATTGCAATCACGATGTAGAACTCTGCGCGGGGCATATGGTCTCTGCCCTTCGTGCTGATTTGGGGGTGCCATTCTCTTGTGATTGGGATGATGGGTAGATAGTTATTCCCACCAATCGTTTGGACGGAATTTTCATCCATTTGTCCCTGTTAAGCCGGAGGCGATGGATAAAGGGTTTGGTTGGTTTCGTTTTGGGGCATTGTTCTTTGAGGAGATTAACAATGGATGGATTGTCACCGACTGGCAAGCTGCTTGCCGACGATTCGTATCAAACATAAATCATGCCTAAGTACCGCATTTAAAAAATCCCATTAACAATATTCGCGCCAATGGACGCACCTGCGCCAAATATGGCTGCATTTCCCAATTTCTTTCCAAACTTCTTCCCCATCTCTTGTCCTTTACTTGGGGCTTCCCCACCTGCTGGTCCGCTGCTCTGACCAGCTACCTCCATCGGCATGTTTCCATAGCTTGACTTCTCCTCCACGCGGACGTAAGACCTGGGGAAGATGCCTGCTTGTCCCGTCCGGGTATTCCGTCCCGTCCACCACTCCGAGTTGGTATACTCTGTCACTGAGATGACATCGCCGGGGTGCAGGGTCAAGTCACCTGCGTCAGCACCGGAGTAGGCATACAGCGCTGAGGCCTGGCATAGGGTTGTAGGGCCCACAGCTTGAGGGGCGTAGTAGCCCTGCTGCGGGGCAGAGTTGGCATAAGATGGAGGGGGGTCGGCTTTGGAATCTTTCTCGGGCTCTTTGGTCTGTGCCTGGAGGGATTGCGAAGGAGGAGCTACGGCTCCGACGGAGATGGGTGCATGGAGAGCTGTTTGCTCGGGCAAGCGGCTCAAAAGGTCGGAGAGGGTAGCGGGCGTGATGACGCTAGCGTCACAGAGGTATTCCAGTTCCTAGGGTTCTGGTGTTAGGGGGGTTGGGGGGGAGGGGAGGGGTAACGGACGGCCTTGATGGTGCGGATTGAACGGTTCGTTTGCGCAACGTGGAAGGCTTCCATTTTGGATGTTTGGTAGGGATTGGTGGCTGCTCTGTTGGCTGAGGAGGAGGAGTCACCCAGCGGAACTGCTCCGCGAGAGTTTGAAGACGGGAAATGGGTCAGCCACCAACGTAACGTCTCTGCTGCCGAGGGACGGGGTATGATACACTGTTTGGGATCATGGTTCGTATATGGGTTTGTTGCTAGGCTACGTTGATTGCTCCAGGTATACGAAGAAATGTCCACTGTGACCACGACTGCTGTACAAACAAACAATTCTTGCGTGCTACCGATTCAATCGAGAACATCGACCTGCTCGTTGAATTGAGATTGTCCGTCCAAAAGCAGTAAAGAACTGCTCGTCCATGAAGCAAAGACAGTTTCTCCATAACAAGCAGCGAAGAGTAATCTTCACTAATGACTATCCAGGAAGAGATGTTCGGAGAAGGCGCATTTCGAAAGTCTGATGCATTTGCAAAGGTTTGATGTTAGCGATCTACCATGATAATGTGCGCAAACTCTCCCGCCCCTGCCCGGCAAGGAAAGGTTCCATTTGGTTACGTGCAAAGGACGAAACCGCGGTGACCAAAGCCTTGGCCAAGTGAGTGCGAAACTAATGAGATAAACACTGCCGAAATCAGAGATGTCGGGGCAATAATTATTCAGGACGTCGTCGAAACACAGCCTGATAGAATCCCCTGACAGCGTTGCTCAGGATGATAACCTCGCCGTCAACGCAGTTATGAATATAGATGCAGCCCTCTATGCAGAGGCCATTATCAAGAGCCCAGCGGCGGGTAGTGCCTCGAAGGCCGCCTGCGGCTTCGCTTGGCGTGATCCAACAATTATTCCTCCAAAAGTAAGGGGTGGCAATTGAACCGTCAAATATCAGTCCTTGTCGGTCGTACAAGAGTACCTCTCGTGGATCCGAGGGCGAGTGAATGCCAGCCGCAAGGCGAGCGCGTTCATAACAGACGCGATCAGCAGTCTTGAACTTCGTGGCTAGACTTGTTCTAGTCGGGCCGTTGTCGGGGACCACTGTCCATCCCGGCTCGCTAACTGACGGAGGGAAGGTGGCCGGGAAGAGACCGGTAGCGGACACATGCGTGACACGCGTCACTTCACACGTCAATTCACCCGTTTCGAACACCTTCAGCTTGACACGGTAAGGGCTATTTTGATCATGGTTAATTTTGGTTGTGATCAAGTCAAGGACCTCCAGAGGACTATGTGGAAAGGGGAAGTCACAATACTGGCTAGCCTTGCGCAGACGTTCATAGTGGTGATCAAAAAGGTACAACGCACTGTTCCTGGCGCCAACCAGAGCCGGGTCCCAGCGCAAAGTGGTAAAGACGAACGGATACATGCGGAAGACTTCTGGAAGGTGGCATGTGATTCTATTCCAGTCCCTATCGGTCGTCGCACCCAATCAGTGACCACGGCTGTCTATTTGCTGTTGTAAACAACTCGCTCAACACATGCATCAATCTTACATATTTACAAACTCTCCATGTCATGTTCGCTCCTTTGCGCACTTTCACTGGTTCCTCTTATCTCTGGGCGCCAGGGTTACGGGCAAAGTCGGGGGAGGGGTCCAGGCTGGCGGGGTAACCTGTGAGCTTGTCTTCAACGTGTGTGTTTAAATGTGGCAGGTACCCAAGAATCCCACACGTAAAACAATTGCCGTCTCGGTTGTAATTTGTCTGTTCAAGTGTTATCTTTTGAGCTTGCAACCGAGTCTGCATTGTTCAGAAAGAAAGGTGTCCAATTAGGTGAACTAAATTTGGCGACGCTTCGGCCAAAGCACGGACCCACTCTTTCTCTTGTCTCCAAATATTGATAAAGAGCTGACGTCTGCTGGCGACTACATTCGCATTCACAAGATGGTAAGTGCTAGGTGATTGTCCCAGCAGAGCGTTGGTGTTCATGTCCATCAGGATCCGTATCTCTCCAACACCACTACCCTCCAAAAGTACCTTGCACTCCCTCAAAGGGGTCAGGTTATCGCCGAATACGTTTGGATAGATTCAACCGGTTCGACTCGATCAAAATGCAAAACGCTCCCAAAGGCACCTTCATCGATCAAGGATCTGCCGCACTGGAATTTTGACGGATCCTCGACCGGTCAGGCCATGGGTGACGACTCCGATGTATATCTGCGGCCCGTGGCCATGTACGCAGACCCATTCCGTCAGGGCGACAACATTCTCGTCCTGTGCGACACATGGATGGCCAGTGACAAGCCCAATGCCTTCAACTTCCGCCATGACGCTGCCATTCTCATGGAAAAGCACGCCAAGCACGAGGTCTGGTTTGGCTTGGAGCAAGAGTACACCCTGCTCGATCCCAGTGGCTGGCCATATGGTTGGCCCAAGAACGGCTTCCCGGCTCCCCAGGGCCCTTATTACTGCGCCAACGGCACCGGTCGTGTGTTTGGCCGAGATATCGTCGAGGCCCACTACAAGGCCTGTATTTATGCCGGCATCAACATTTCCGGTACGAATGCCGAGGTGATGCCCGGCCAGTGGGAGTACCAGGTTGGCCCCTGCACCGGAATTGAGCTCGGTGATCAGATGTGGATGTCCCGTTTCCTTCTGCACCGTGTGGCAGAAGATTTCGGGATCACTGTCACTTTCGCCCCCAAGCCAATCCCGGGTGATTGGAACGGCGCTGGTCTGCACACCAACGTCAGTACCAAGGAGATGCGGGCCGAAGGTGGTATCAAGGCCATTGAGCAGGCTATGCAGGCCTTGTCCAAACGTCATGCCGAGCACATGCGCGTCTATGGTGAGGGCAACGAGGCGCGCATGACTGGCCGACATGAGACGGCTTCATATGATAAGTTCTCTTGGGGCGTCGCGAACCGTGGTGCGTCTGTTCGCATCAACCGTGCGGTGGCAGAGGAGAAGAAGGGATACTTTGAGGATCGCCGGCCCGCGTCCAATGCCGATCCGTATCAGATTACCGGCATGATTGTTGAAACGGTAAGCCAGCCACAGGTTGTTCAATCATGACCAAAGCTGATGTTTGCAGATTTGTGGAAAGGCGGAAGGCGCAGACATGTTTGGTCGCGCTACAGATGATGCATAAACTGTATTTCGCTATGGGTTGCATGGTAGGGTGGAGGACTAGGCTGTAGTCGTATTCAATTGTCTCCGGGGAAATTGCTATTTTTACAGTGTGCCGTAAATCGATGAAAGCAAAGACGTTCGTGGTACAGGCGTCGGTGAGGAAGTGACATGAAAGTGATAGCTTCAAGTGGTTTGAATCGTGATTCCAGTAATGACAAAGGCCTCTATTCAAGCCTCCCTTTTCCGCCAACTCGCCGGACTGCTGCCGTTCTACATACAGCCTTCAAATGCATAGGCAATCTGCTTCCAGGAGAAATGCTCTAGAAACCTTCGAATTGAAAGAAGTCCGCAACATGAAGAGGCAAGTTGCGCTTCGACCGACCCGAAAAGATCGAAATCCCCAACGGGTAGGCCCAACACTCTCCGTTCACCATAAAAATCTTGCCTGGTCGTGATCCCTGCAGAGATTGGATTGTTGATGTAGAAGTGGGAAGCTCGTAGATATGGGGGCATAGCGGTCTGGACGGCAGACGGTTGGGATGAACCTTAAACAACCCGTGCCAGTTCTGATTGACATTGCTAGGTCGACTGTCGTTCAGGGTTGCTGGCATCCCGGGCCCATTACCTGCGAGCTTCGTTATCCGCCTCCACAAGCCGACCAAGCCTCGCCAGATGGCACAGCGCGGTCATCGGGGTGTCGATGGGGCATGTGTTAGTCGCAGAGAAATTCTGATAGCGGAACCCCCAAGAGATCCCACCAACAATTTTCGGACGGACATTGCGACTGCCCTTGAGCCATCATGTCTTGGCCCCTTTGACCAGCTGTTCCGTCGGGTCGGGGGCACGGTCATCGTTCTCAAAATTGGGCTGCTTTGCCGGCTAGCTGTACCGGATTGGCACACCGGCACAAAAGTCCTTGGTGAATGTACACCACAAAGTGCTCCATGGTCTCCACTATCGATAATTACTTCCTGGGCGCATGGCGCTTGAAGTTGTTGCCCAGCGATTCTTGGGCATTGGTGTCTGTCGACGTCCTCGCCTTCAAATTGCCAGCCATTGCTGGGAAGATGTTCTCCCCTCGATTGATATGCCAATCGAGGCATGGCTTGGCGTTTGGATACGTGCGCGCGATCTCGAGAACAATGTCCAGGGATTTTTTTTTTGGCGGTCATAGGCTGTAAAAGTTTGATGACGGTGGCTTCAAATGATTTCTGCCATTGCCGGCGGAATGATATTGCCACCACGAGCGCATCAGCGGATAAATCACCGTGAATCCACATCATGATCAGCAGGGAAGCCGCAATGTTTGCGGATCGCTTGCTCAAACCCTACCCTCTCGGCATCCGAAAAGTCGCAAGTGTTGCCGGGGGATGGACTTTCACCGTTTTCCCAGTCATCAAGATTTCTCGACGTTTTCAAACTGTCGAACAAGACAGTAAAGTGGCGTTCGTAGTGGTCGGCAGACTTTCCCAGTAAGATCGTCACCACCAGGGGGGTTGAACGCTTGATGAACGAACAGTAGCCTGAAGTGATAGCGATGTTCACTAGACAGTTCTTATCCACCATGAAGTTCTCCAGCGAATCTGTTCTTAGAATTAAGATTCCCTGACATCAGTCTGGCTCCGCATGTATGCAATCTGCAAGGATATGTGGTCGTTCGAAGGATCCAGGCTCGTGCTGACCATGGTCGTCTCCCCACTGTTGTCTTGAGATGTTACCAGACTAGCAAATGTGGAGTTGACACAGGTGGCCTGCAGTGCCTTGTAACGAATGTGTTGTACTCGTGAGAGGATTTCAAAGGCATCGTGCTCATCGACCAAAGGCTTCCGGTAAAGTGTTCCCATCTGAAGGTGACGAGGTGCCCTGAGCCCGTTGCCTGCCAAGTTTACGACTATTGCCCACAAATGATTGAGTTGGTGATTAGCAGGCATGAATCGGACGGGACCGTCTGGTATCTAGGTGAGCTATCTTGTAGACGGTATTGCCAGATTGCAAGCGTGGAAGAGCAATGTGACACCATGAGCTTGATCGAGCCCCTTTCGTGCTCTGCCCTATCCCGAGATCCGGTTTAGATGCGCACACTACTCTTGCCATACGGCCTTATGGTACTCGTATTTCGATTTGACCTTGGTCGCTGAGAATTTAAAGTTGAAATCGAAGCAAATCAATCGGCAAACGCTTCTGCCAGTCATTGGCGCTAATGGTGATGTTGTCACCTGAGCAGCCTGAGGAGTTCAAGTCCGCAAGCCACTCTTTGCCTTGCTCGTCTTTTTAGGTATGAGCCGGCCGCCTCTGAGAATTACCCACAACCGCCAGTGGTTCTGTAGGCCATGGGATGCTGCCTTTATTGTTCGAAACTGCCTGCGTATTGGAGAAACATCTTTTTAAAATCAGGGATGTTGGTGTTGGAGGTTGAGAATTTTGCGGGGATTGTGCGCGGATCGCGCGGGTTAGGCTTCGGGATCTTGCAACGAATATGCGGGGTTTGACGCGACTTCGGCGGATCCGCAACCACAGATACAGTAAACCGCGGTGGGTGCTATTACAATCAAGATCGCGTGAGCCCCAACTGCTACTGTTTGTGCATCAAGGATCATATGTCATGCTCCACAAATTTGAATCACGTAAGAAGCGAGCGGAGCTCGACCGGCTTTGGGAGGAAATGTATACCCGCAAACTTCTCTTTATGGACTAACTAGAAATTTTTACAGTGGACTGTACACTGAAAACATAATGGCAATGTGCAAAAATATTTCCCGACTCAAGTACGTTATATCCAACCTCTCAGCTATTACGCAGCACTCGATGCAGAATCTTTCGCGAGCTCCAGTGCGCCCATGCAGTCGGCATCTCCGTTTGGCAGTATATCCCTCACCTCCGGGTACAAGAGCATGTGTTGCAATTGCACGTGATATGAATGTGGATGTAATAGTCCATGCCTGGAATCTCTCCAGGGATGCTAGGAATGCCCGTACAAAACAAGTAACTTAGCATTCCTTCCCCCTCTCGAGTGAAGATCCGGAATCCCAATGCTCACAGCTTTATTGTCTCTCCTTGTCCTTCTTCGCATGCAGCCATTAAGTCGCTCCTTTCTCCTTCTCCAGTTGCAGCCACCAAGTCAACTGTTGTTTTTACAATACCATCTCCTTTTTGGCATTGCCTGAACAAACAAGATCCTTGCATATAAATAAGCTCACTGGTGGACAGCAGAGAATTTTTAACTCCAGCACAGCTACAACAACATGTCTACCACCATGTCCACCCTTGAAATCACTGAACGGCAAGTCGAGGATGATCACTCCTCCAACGCAGACAACATGTCAACCCCTGAAATGACTGAGCATCAGTTCGAAGACCGCCTTCTTGATGCAGAAGACCTTATCCGTCATGAACTTGACCAGGGCGAGCCCACCAATTCTGAGCCACCGAACATCCAGCCTCGCCAAGCCTCCTCTGACGAAGATGGTGACAACGGCTCGTCCGATGGGGATCAGGGTGACGACTTCTACGTTCCCCCAAGGCCAAACCAACATCTCTAAAACAATGCAAAACACAATGCATCACCAATCCCGTCCAATTTACACGAAACACGAGATACATCGTACACCAGCACCGCGGGCCCGGAGAGGCCACTATTCTACCAGAAGGGTCGACCACTGTCATGGATGGAGGAGAGCTCGAGAGGCTGATCCAAGCGAACTCCGGGTTGCTCGTCGCGACGCCGGAGGTCCGGCCGGACGTCAAGTTTATGGGTTTTTTGCCGCTCTTTGCACAGTCCCGGACCTGAAAACAATGTACCTGCGGATCGACGGCAAAAGCCTCACGAACGCGATGCTAGACAAGCATGCGCTCTCATGCATCAAGAAGCGACTAGATTATTGGCGTTGGAACGGGTGGAATATGATGGCGGAGCAAATATTTCGGGGACAATCTAGTATGTATGTAGATAGAACTGACAAAAAGTATCGTATATTATCATCATCACAGATAAGCTTGCTGGGTATAGAAATTGTCCGATTAAAACATTGTTGCTGAAAGTTTCAATTTCAAAGAGACTAGCACATCGCATCACCGTGACAACGTAACGTCATGAAAAGAACGGAGGCGGGCGAGCTCGCCTCAGCCACGACGACCGAAGAGTCTAAGCCTACCAACTGCTCCCGATATTCGTAGAAGACAGCCGTCTGTGCTGCATTGAAGACCTTCAGCACTCTTTCCGCACCCTCCTGCCGGCATTCGCAGGCGAGGTCAATCCCTTAGACCTCGAAGAAGAAAGTGGTTGTTCAGTAACACTAGCGCCCATTCCAGAAGGTGCATGCAAGACCTAATGGAAGGCGCATCATCGGCTGGAAGTTGGCCGTACAGCCAGGCCATGACCAATTGAGTCCATAAGCTGATAACGTGCTCTCTCACTCCCCTTGAATTGCCTCGACAACTCTTTCGGGAAGATATTGGTTAGCTCGATCCCATCCTCCCCAAGGCTGGTAGCCGCCCCTGAGCAATTTCATGCAGACAGCGCCAACCCTTGTTGGCTCCACCACCCGTCTCCCAGACCCAGCCTGATACTGGTTGTTTTCATTCCATCAAGGTCGACGTGAGAAACTTCCACTAGGACAGACGGAACCAAGTACGTTTGACTTGTCATAGCGGACTGTTTGCCCTCACAGGTTGACGTTCTGAAAAGCGGGTGGTGGCGTTGTCTACAGTCTCAGGGTAATCAATTAAGCCACCTGGAGATGATATCGACCAGTGCCTGAGACGTTGGCACCTGATTCATCTTGACATGACGTATAATAGAGTTACCCGTGTTGTCTGCTTTATAACAGGTATGCAAGCCCGATAAAGTTGGTGATCGACAGCTGAACGAGTCTGAGTTGTTGTGAGAGTGCGAGGGCGAGGGTGAGGTCGAGGGTGAGGATTTATGTGTGTGAAGGTCATGCAGGGTCCTGGGCCCACCCTCCTCCGATGCCAACGTCACGGGATAGCGGGGCACTATCACAAGACAGACCTCCTCTGCGAGCTGGACAAAGACAGAAGTCATGCTACCTGATGCATAAGGGCTGACTGTACGAGTTAAGGTCAAAATTTTGACCATGTTCTTCTTGGTAGATTTCCCAGAGCTTCCGAACGATTGCAAAGAAGTATCACGCACACTGTTCACCATCTTTCACTGATCGGGGTAATGTGGATAGATTCCTCCCCCTCTTATCGTGTGGGATATTTGATGACGCTAGGGGAAATCGCGTTGAAGATGCTCGTTTGTGATGGGACGTCTATGACAATGTGGTATTCTGGGTGTTTCTTGAGGGCAATGCAGTAGACTGCATTCAGGTCCATACTAGCGGAGCTTCGATTGAACAAGAACGTGCGGCTTGTCGCTGGGGAACACAGTGAACAATGGGTTTGTCAGCGGTACGATCGCACGATGGATAAGCTCGGTTCGTTGACTTTGGTTGTATGCCGTCGTTTTTTCGAACTCGTCGAACTCCAGCGAATGATTGAGTGTTTTACTCTCGGCAGCTCATAACGAGGGGTGCAGAAGATATATCCTATATTGTCCACGAGCTATCCTGGCAGCTCACAGCTTACCACGAAAGGGTGATTGAGTCTAATCAGGCTGTCTGGGAACGATGTATGGCCAGATCCAGACAGTCTATGGAATAGTATGTCTGTTATGAGAACGATGCAACCCACGAGCTGTACACTGAATACCTTGCGAGTCTCACGCTGTCATTTCTCTCTGAGGCATCTCTACAGGTCAAGGTGGATATGCCTGTCATGTTCGAAAGCTGGCGGTCATCGAACGGTAGCGCTTTTGTGTGACCAAGATTAAGTTTGCCATTTTGCGGAAAGGCTGGATGTGCTGACATGTTTAGCCGCGCTGCAAAGGATGCATAAGCTGGATGTATTCCGCATGGAAGAATTCAGCTGTAATCGTATTCAACAGTCTCCGGGAAAGCTGCTATTTATAGCCATGTCCCGTAATAGCATCGACGGTCGTAATGAAGGCGTCGTTAGATGGAGACGTGTCGCAACTGGCCAATAGAATAGCCGCCCTATTAGGGTAGCGATGTCTCCCCTTGGGCCACACATCGGCTCGCTCCGCAAGCTCAGCCCCCCTCTCCTCCGCACGTGTCATTCCAGTGAAGCATCTCCATCCACAACCCTCTTCTGCTCTATTTTCCTGTCAAGCGCATTAATCCTACCAATTTTCACTCGCTCTGCCCTTTGGCTCACGCTCGCTCCCTCGTTACTCCAACAACGCGAGGACGGCCCGCCCCGCCCCGCACGTCATCCAGGGTCTTGCCGCGCGCCTCCTTTGACCGCCAGGGCAACAGGCCTTGGGGGCACGACTAATTCTAATACACACGCTCACACACGATGAATCTCCGGCTACTGGCGCTCGCCGGCCTCGCCGCGGCCGAGCGCATGCTGTATTCGGACTCGCTGAACAACTGTCAAGCGTCGAATCAGTTCAGCGCTACTCAGTTTGACGTGGTACTGACGCCTGCCAATAACTCGCTGGCTTTTAGCATTACCGGTGTCAGTACGATTCGTGGTAACATCACGGTCGATCTTGTCGTCATCGCATATGGCTTGCAGGTGTATGAGACCACAATCGACCCGTGTGAGGAGAAGCTGTCGGGTCTCTGTCCGATGAGCGAGGGCAAGATTGAGCTGCCGCAGTCCAATGTCGATGTGCCGCAGAATGCGCTCGCACAGGTGCCTGGCATTGCCTACACGGTGCCGGATTTGGACGCAAAGGTGCAGGTTTACTTCAACATGTCGGATACGGGGCGGTCTGCGGCATGTGTCGAGGCCGAGCTGTCAAATGGAAAGACGGTGAACCAAAGGGGCGTCGCCTGGACGGTTGCTGTCATCTCCGGTCTTGCGCTGCTGGCATCGGCCATTACTTCGGGTCTCGGTCACTCCAACACGGCTGCGCATGTGGCTGCCAATGCGCTGTCATTGTTTGGCTTCTTCCAGGCGCAAGCCCTCTTTGGCATGGTTGCCGTCCGTCTGCCGCCTGTCGTCTCTTCCTGGACGCAGAACTTTCAGTGGAGTATGGGCATCATCCGCGTTGGCTTCATCCAGAACATTGCCACTTGGTATCAGCGGGCTACGGGAGGGAAGCCGACGTCGGTGATTGCCAGCTCGGAAACCACCTCGGTGCAGGTCTTGAAGCGTGGCATCGATTTCCTGTCTAAGCGCGCCATTGTTGAACTGCAGCGCCGCTCAAACACGAACAACAATGTGGCCGTGGCTTCGTCCAGCGATTCGGTCGTCGTGCGCGGCATATCGCGCGTCGGATTCGTTGCGCGTATTGAAACGTCCAACATCTTCTTGACGGGCTACATGTTCTTTTTGATATTCCTATGGTTCGTTGTCATTGGCATTGCCATCTTCAAAATCGTCTGCGAGGTGCTCACTCGTACCGGCAACCTCCAAGGAGATAAGTTCCACGACTTCCGCAATGGCTGGACGACGGTGCTCAAGGGAATTCTGTTCCGCATCGTCATTATCGGCTTCCCGCAGATGGTCGTTCTTTGCTTCTGGGAGATTACCCGCAACGACTCTGCGGGTGAGATGGCGCTTGCGATCATGACCGTCTTCACAATGATTCTCGTTCTTGCGTGGGCATCGACAAAGGTCATTCGTCTCGCACAGAGGAGTATCACGATGCACAAGAACCCGGCATATATCCTCTATTCTGACCCCATTTCCCTTAACAAATGGGGCTTCCTCTACGTCCAGTTCAAGGCGGCGGCGTACTACTTTATCGTCCCGTTTTTGATCTACATGCTGGCCAAATGCCTCTTTGTCGCGCTCGCACAGGGCTATCCCCGAATGCAGGCCATTGCCTTGGTCATCATTGAGCTCCTTTACCTTGCCGCTGTTGCCTGGTTGAGGCCTTACATGGACAAGAAGACCAACGCCTTCAACATTGCGATTGCAGTTGTCAACTTTATCTCTGCGATTTTCATCCTTGTCTTTTCCGGCATTTTTGCCCAGCCGGTGAGTTTGTCGTTCCCCAAACTAGACTCGACTAACAATTTGTCCAGGGCATCGTCACAGGCGTCATGGGCGTCATTTTCTTTGTCTACAACGCCGTCGTCGCCGTTGTCTTGCTCGTCATCGTCCTCATCGCATCGATTGTGGCCGTCACCCACCGAAACCCGGACACGCGCTACCAGCCCATGCGCGATGACCGCGGAAGTTTTATCAAATCTCAGTCACAACTCACGACTGAGCTTGATGCCCTAGGCGCCACCGCTCGAGGTGAAAACCATTTCGGCTCGGATAAGCTGGAAACAGAGGGCAGTAAATTCAGAATCGACTCGGACGAGTGGTCTTCACCGTCGCAGCATCAGACTGGAGGTCGCCCTCAAATGGGTCAAAGAGGAGGGAATGCATGGCAAAGAGGTGCGGGGTATGATTGAAAAGATGTAAAATGTTTTGAACTTTGGCGGTAGGCATTGTCTTGCGGATGATTTTTTCGCTTTGCATGGAGTTTTTTTTTTTTTTTTTTTTTTTTTTTTTTTTTTTTTT